>VXBL01008623.1:98645-247576 GCA_013400195.1 Aramus guarauna
TTTGCTAGGCTTGTTAGAATTTTTTTTTTTTTTTTAATATTAGTCAAATACAGATACTTTATGTCAAGTGGGATCTTAAAAAGATAGTCCTATTCAGTTGTGGAGCTCAGAATAACTTTTAGTCCAAACAAAACCTGAACTTAAGTTGTAACTGTTAGAAGGGAGGAAGAAAAAAATCTAACTATAAGGTAGGTGGAAAAACAAGTATTTTCTGACTTCATGCTTAAATGAAACAATTATAAGTTAGAGAGGAATACACAGAAGTAGTTTATCTTTCAAAATAACAATGTTTCACTTCATGACAAAATGAAAGCTAGAGCTGGAGGAATAGTTTATAATCCCCAGGGGAAGCATTACGATCTCAAACACACACTTACGTTCCCGCTGGTGCAAGTGAAGAGCTTCCCAAACAACTGACAAGGGATCAGAAGTAGAATCTCTGATGACTGAAACACTGCAAGGTCTCCAGACATATACGTCCCTCCTACAGCGTGTAATGAAGATAATAAAAGGAAAAGTGATAAAACCCTGTGTCCCCTCACATACCAGCAGTTCATCGTGCGAAGGGGCAGGCTCTACAACACAGACTGCTGTACAACACCACACTGGAAGCATCCAAGTCTGTCACTCAAAAGCAGCAAACAATTTCAGGGCATTTTCTCTTTCATATATAATTTTATTTCTGGTTATAGAAACAAATGCTAAGAGGAGAAGCAACATTCCCCAACCACATACATCAAATTAAGGTAACAGAACAGTTAAAATAAATGGAAAAAAAAAAGTAGAAGTTTTAAACTTTGTTATAGCTTTAAAATATTAACGTTCTTGATACATTAGAAATCACATTCAGATCTCAAATTACTTAAAAAAAACGTATGGCTCCATATTTAAAAAAAACACCAAACCCACTGTATCCCATCGGATGAGGAAATGCAGGTCCTGCTCCCCAGACACTCGTCTTTGCCGTCTCCTCCGGTGAGCAGCCGCGGCCTGAGCAGGACCCGGGCACTGTCCCACCCCTCGGGGAGCCACGCTCTGCCCCTGCGGTTAAACATCTCCGGGGAGCAGTGCTGCAAGACGGCCGGATAAGGATGATGAACTTCACATCCTTTGCCCCAGAAGGAGCTTTTCCCCCTTGGGATACACACCTGCTTTTTAAAAAGCACTGATAATGAAAACAAGTCACAAAAATACTTTTGATATCAGCTGTAAAAAAAACCAAAAAACCAAAACATCTGGCTGGAGGTGTCTTGTACAGGCAACACCAGGAACTGAAATGCAAGCATGGCTTTAGTTCCCCCACCCATCCCCATCCTTAAATTAAGTGCCAAATCTAGGTGAAAAGGGTAAGGCTCCCCCAGATCTCTGCAGCGAAACACTTCTGTCAAGCCACTGAGGTATTTTGGGTCCTCATCTCACTGCAGCCTTCCCCTAAGGACTCTGGGAATGCACATATGCAGAACAGGGGGAGATTCAGATCTTCCTAAATCGTTATGTGGGTTTTTTGTTGTTTTTTTTTTAAAGCAAATGCTCAGAGTTGGATCTGAATTTCCAGCTTTACCATACATTGCTGACATACATTTTTTGATTTATCCCTAAACAGCTTTTAACAATCTTGCGGCTAACAGTCCTTTGGATAGCTATAGAGGAGGTTGGCTGGCAGGCTGGACAAGGCCAGTCTCATCACAGTACAAACGACATGTCCAGAACCCAAGACAATATACAGTCTCGTAAGATTTTTTATGTTTTTAAGCCATTCTGTTTTCCCTATCAGCATATTTGAATGAGATTTTTTTTTCATTGTCTGTTTTCTTTTCTGTTAAAACAAAAAGATCTTACAAACAACAATACTCTGGTTCCCTCCCTCTACTTCAAGCCCATTTGGGGGAAAGAAAAAAACAAACACAAAGCGAGTTTAGGTTTACAGCAATTCATTTGCTACAGATCCCACTTGCCTACTTAGCAGCCTGTCCACCCCCAAAGAGCGGCATATAAATCAGCAGAACATCAGGATGTTCTGCACCAGACTTTTAGCAGCAAGGCAGTGAAACAGAAGGAAATCTCACTTTTTCTGCTCCATTAAAATCTCATTTTTCTTCAGCGAACAGACATTTCTCCTCAACATTGCCCTTAGCTTTAGGAAAAGCTCTGTTTCAGACTGCTTTAAGTGAAACTGAGGTGGCACAGAAGCAGGACTGAAAGGTCTGGATCATGGCAAAGGTGCCAGGGTCTGGGATATGGGGTGCATCGCTTAACTCAGTGGCAGACAAAGCAGGAACCCAATACTTGGGGAGGCCTGGTTTTCACAAGGGCTGTTTTCTGCTGAGGAGGAAAGCTGTTTCCTTTCACTGGTCCTATTCTGGTTACTCTTCTTACCACCAATCCTGTCCTCCCTTAAGTATCAAAGCCCAGTCAGTAAGCAGAAACTGCCGTGAAGCATTCATTCAAGTCCTTTCGGAGAAAGGAATTTCTGCTTCTGGAGGAGCTCTTAGGATTAGGAAGCCAAGTGTCACCTGCTTTTAAGAATAATTCTTGAAAGGCTCACGTGGGTCAAAATACATGCTTCTGAATTTAGTGATCCTTGTGGAGCTGAACTACAATTGAAATTTGGCCAGTTAAAGAAAAATTTACTCCCTGTAAATGGGATATCAGAAAAACAACCCTCTTACACATTTGTTTTTAAGGGGATAGACACACCTCACACCCCATGAAGAGACAGAAGTATCTTAAACGGAGAATAGTCTTACCACAGAGGGAAAAAACTATTTCATAGTGCCCCAGTGTTGGCTTAGCCACCTGACAGACAGGGAGGAACCCCTCAACCTTACAGCATCCGCACGGACCCTCCATTCATTTCCTCTGTTAGAAATAAGGTCCCATTACTTACAGAGCAGAATCTGTAAAGAACTCCCTGATACCACATCTAGAGATAATTTGAGGCGAGAAAAGTTTCCAGCTTTCATTAGTGCCATGTGGGGGATTTTCTTGCCAGTAAAGCAGCACAGACTGGGGTTGCTGAAAGCATGACAGCTAGAAGCAGGGCTCCTACACAAGGAAGATGCAAGGACCAAGTCGTCTCTTCTGCTCTGCGAGAGGAATGAAAGCAATCACTGAAGTAAAACTGCTTCTACTGGCTGCCCACATTTGTTACAAATACAGGTGCATCGATCTTTTAGAATCAGTGCCTGGTGTGGGAATTGACCAACATATTATATAAAAGTCTGTGTAAAGTACCATTTAAGAGAAAGAAATAGTCATGGACCATTTATATATCTATATTTACACACACACACACTCACACACACTTAATAAATATAAGTTTTATGCTTACACAGATCTAATTTAATATTCTCTGAAAAAAAATATTTAAAGGGTTTCTTCCTTAGCTGCCACCCATGAATTGTCAATGGTTTCTTCTACCTTGAGAGCAAAGGGGTAGACTTGACACAACTACCCGCAGGCTCTAAAACTTAAAGTGACATATAAGGAGAGGACCAGCCATACATTCTGAAGGGTTTTAATTCAGTGTTGGTAAATTGAAAAGGTATCAAAAGAGTTTTCTGAACATATAAATACAAAGGTTAAAAGTTGATTCAAAATTTGGAATTTAAATATAGTGCTCCAAGAAAACCAAGTATTTTTCAAAATGTCTTGCTCAGGCCAAAGTAAAATGCTCACTGCTGTATTACTGCCCGGTGAAAGACAGCCTCACAGAGAAAGCCCACCATCACAGCTAGGTATTTTCCACCAGTTACTATATGTGCATATATCCACAGCTGTGTGCACAAACACATGTGCTGTTCTGCAAATAACCCACCTAACAGAGATGCTGATCTAACTAATCACAAATAGCCATAGGCTGCCGCAGAGACTGGCGCCTCAGCACAAAGTCACATTTTGATCGGGTCCAGATCAAAGTGCAAGAAGGATCAGTCCCACTCCCATCAGTTCCAGCAATCCAGATGACCTTGTAGTGTAACTGTTTTCTGCAGCACAGCTGGCTCCATTGTAAGCTACACTTTACAACACTAGTGTATGCTATAGTAGTAGCAGCTTTTGCATAATTTTTCCGCCCAGAAGGAAACAGTTACACGACTGAACATTCTGTTGTATAACTGCAACCTAACACAGATTCTCACCGGATGCAGACCTTGAAGCAATAGCATTAAATTAGGAGTTGGATTAAAGGACTCTGGAGTTGACAGAAACAGCTACAAATAGAGGGCAAAAAAACCTGTGATGGGGAGCAGAAATAGCAGCTGCCCGAGAGACCAGCAGGCATGGGAAGATTGATCATTTGCTGCAGGATGGCATTTGCAAACTCAAAAGCTCAGTGTGCAGCAAGGACAAAACTACAAAGCGAGTCATGTTCCTTTGGAGGTTCATTCCTAATGCCCAAGTCCAACTTACTAGCAGCAGGACTAAAAAACCTGAAAGACTTTTGCACCAAGGTAAAAACTCAGGGTAAATTCCACATTGGGTTGAAACTATCATTTGAAAAGGTAAAGCACAGATATTCTTATAAGTAATCAGGATCCTTCAACACTGCCTCCTGTTCAAGAAGGCTACAAGACCCAATCTGGCACTCTTCCTTGGAAGAGGGGACAAGATGGTTGCATACATATGAATGTAATCTAGAGTATTTCTAGTTCACTTTGCTTCTCTGTTTCTTACACTATATTCAGAGCAGCTGAAGGTGAGCCAGCAGTGTCTTGCAGCAAAAAAGACCAACCAGGTACTGGACTGTACTTGCAAAAGCATAGCCAGCAGGCCAAGGAAAGTGATTCTTCTTCTACTCCATCCAACAGTTGTCAGATCATATCTGGAGTATGTCGTGTTCAATTGTGGACTCTCCAGCACAAGACAGACCTGCAGCAATCCCACCTGATGCCCTGAGGGCTTGAGTATATGATGTACAAGAAGAGACCAAGACAACTAGGTTGGCTCAGCCTTAAAAAAAGGAAGCAAATAGGGAAAATAAACTTACTGGTGTCTTCAATTACCTATTTGGAAGATGTAGAAAAGGAAGAGCTAGGCTCTTCTCAGAGGTGTGATATGATAGGACAAGAGGAAAGGAACACATGTAGCTGCATGAGAAATACTTCTTAGATAGCTGAGAAAAAGTTTTCATCTCATGGGTGGTCAGAGAGGAACCTTTATCTCTGGAGACATTCAAACCTCAGCTGGACAAGGTCACAGCAACATTATCTACTTGGACCTGCTCTCAGCAGGAGGTTATAGCAGAGATCTCCAACAGTTTCTTCCAACCCAAGTTATTCTATATTTCTACACAGCTACAACTGGCCAGTAACAAAGACAACAAATAGAGATGTGATCTTCCCTAATACTGCAGTTTTATGTGATCTATTTATCAGTGATAAACTATAATTTAGAAGTCATAGTTTAAACCTCAGAAACAAAGATGGACCAGCCAGCCAGTTGGAATTTAATCCTTAGATGCAGTAAGCTTGAAGAAACAGCTTTTGATCCTCTATGGAAAGGTACAGAACTATTGCTAGACTAAATCCTTGTCACCCAAGATCCCCAAACCTAGGTATAGCAGTGAAACATTTCTCTTTTCACCCTACATTTTGATATTCATTTACATGCTAGCACACATCAGAGTGATACCAAGTACCTCACTGGGAAACCCCTTGCTAACACAGATGAAAAGCTCTAACATCAATTTAACATCTCCAGCAGTCAGCAAAAAGCATTGCACACCACACTGTATGAAAGCTCAGGTCAGATGCTCTCACTTGCTTAGGTATAGGTCCCTAACCCTCTATGCTTCAAGTTTTATTTTGCTGCTGGTATTTCCCTGCTAAAAAAATGGGGAAGAAATGTGGAAGTTAACTCTGAATGACAGTTCTAAGTCAGTACATGAGACAGATGTCTAAAACATGCAAACCCAAGTTCACTCCCCCCAAAACCTGAAGCCAGACCATGACATTGATTGCAGAAACACTGTAAAGGCTTCAGCTGTTGTTCAACTGTTTCCTTCCTCTTACAAAGTTTTAGTATGTCTCTGAAAACACATTCCTGAACAAGGTGTGCCCAACAGTAACATGGCTAAAACACAGCATGAAAATTAAGTACAGGGTGACCAAATTGACCTTTCACAATCTGCTCTGGAGCTCCATGTATCCCACAGGTATTTTCATCCTTGAGTCCTTGGGCAAGGCTTAATGCAAGGTGCTGCTCCAGTCAGTGGATAAAAATGACTGGATATGCTACAGGGAACAGCGCTAATGGTATGAGGGAGGGAGGAATACGGGAGGAAAAAAAAGGAGTTGAATATATGAACTAATCATGAACCTCAATTCTGTGCTCAGTACTGTGTTGTGTTATCACTAAATCAGATTAAATTGATCTCACTGTTAAAAGCTTTCTGTATTGCAAGAGCCAAGGTCAAGACAAAACAATAACTAAGGAATTCCAGTGGAATAAACCCAAGGACAACTGCATTCAGCTCTTGCAAACTGAGGCAACAAAAGTTGCTATAAACTGACTGCAATCAAAGTAAAATTAGTCTTTGTTGTTGCCTAAGATAAAAAAATAATCAATACTGAATGGTGAAAAGTGAATTCACACATTAAGAACTCCATTTTAAAGATTCCCCAGGTCTAAGTTATAGCAGGTTAAATATTTAACATGCCTTGACCTTCATTACACAGATAGCAGAAGATGCAGTGAAGCCTCTTACTCCTCTTCCCCTCAAGCCTCCTTCAGTTAATATAATTAATTAGGGACAAGAGATGCAACTTTTTAGACAATAACAAGTTAGATGATCAATTTAAAATAATCCATGTACTGCATATAACCAATTAAGGTAAACATTTTCTTTCTAGCTGAAGACTTAATTCTACCACCACATTAATTTTCATTCTCCTCCAGTGCTCAAAACTGAGAGCCTGGGGAACCAGGACTGATACATAGTCATGCTGTCTTCCAGACTGAGCAATGCACTGAAAGAATTAATCTGAGGCCTGAAACAAGATGGGGACATCTCATGTGTTCCAGATGAGGACATTTTTCCACAGCTCTCAACAGGATTTAGTAAGAGCTGTCATTTTACCTAGTATCAGCCAATGATATAGGCAATGCATAGGCAAACCTACCAAAAAAAAATTTTCAAGTGGCATGGCTGCTTCCTACAGTAGCAGGGGGATACAGCAGACTGATAAAGCAAAAATCTCCTGTTAGGATGAATGGACAAGTTGTGGATACCTCAAGCAGAATGGGTGAACAAATCAAAGGTATTTGCTTATCCTCAACTCACATTTTAACCAGCAGGCATTGTGGGCCACAAAAGGAAGAGGGAGAAAGCATTATACTGTTCTAGATACTGAGGAGGCAGATCTATATGTGCAACCTGAGGATGGACTTTCAAGAGGTATCTATAAAGCAGCAGCTGGTGTGTGAAAACACTGTCATTCAGCTGATATATTTCTATGGTGCTAGACTAGTTTACAGAAGTTTAGGGCCCAATTATTTAGACTTTCCAAGAAAAAAGCAGCTATAAAGAAAAATACACAACACACTGGCAGCTTCACATGCTGAACACCATTCTGTTGGTTGCTCATCTTGCCCTGACTCACCCAATGTTCTGGAAATCTAAAGACTCCTCTGCTTCAGGAAAGCTCCCTAGCCTCAGGGCTGTTTCAGAGGCGTGCCTGTATCTAAACCACCAGTCACCCAAAAGTAAGGTTTTATCACAGATAAACTATGCTGCACTCTCATTTGTGCATTTTTCCTTGAAGTCCATTTTATTGAATTCTGGCTTTGAAAAGGCTACAGAAAACAGAACTAATCCATGAGCTTTTCCGCTATGCCGCACCTAGCCTTCCTAGCAGAAAAAGTGACAGCTGGAGGCTGGCCTGCTTCAATTACTTTGTGGCCTGTAACAATCCTCCTTCACAAAATCATTTCAAAGTACTAAAATCCAATCTAATAACTTGTCACTAAAGGCACACACCTAAATTATGAAAGCCTAGCTGTAGATAAATGAACTGTCCCGAATACTTTGTGTGCCTCTAACTGCAGAATGTAACTACAAATCATGAGACCAGGAAATTCTTTCCTTCTTTCAGAAGTATTTTTCACAAAACAATTGGCTTGAGAAGAAAATAGGGCTGGGTTTTATTCAAGTGGTGGGACTTGGCTATTGAACAGGATTTAGCAAAGAGAAAGGAAACTTAAAAGGGAACAAGTGATGCCAGCTGTTACCTTGCGGATCTCCCCCACTCCCCAAATTCCAGCAGACATTGAATGGCTGTGCCTTGCCCCCTAATCCCCACAGACATACTGGCAGTATCATTTACTGCACATCAGGGAAATCTTTTTGCAACATGTTTATGCAGTGGGCTTGACTCTGCTCTGCAATAGCATTGTCAGACTGTACAAGACAGCAACCTGACAATAAATCAGTACAGATAGAGGGATAACCTACCAAAGGCATATCCCATCCCTCTTAAGTCTTTTGCCATTACCAAAGCCATAACATTTTCTAAACGAAAAGATCTCTGCTGTGCTGCCAGAAGACATGTTAGCCAAGGGGATCACAAACAGGCATAAACCCAAAGGGGATAGCTGGAGGCTATGCAGGGCTTTTCTTTGCCAGTCGCAAGGTGTCACACACGTCCACTGCTCCACATGGCTGAGGTGACTCAAGTCTGCTAAATAAGATGTACTTAAAGTACTTTACCAAAAGTACTTAAAGTACTTTACCAAAAAGTAAGATGTACTTGTCCTACATGAAGAGTCTGGAATATAGTCTGAATAAAAGTCTCCTCCTACTGGCCCACCCAAATGGTCCTCAAGGGAGGAGGGATGGGAGAGGGAGCTAGGCAATGTGAGGAAACTTTCAAATTCCTTTTGGAAAAACCTGTTCAAGGCCTCCAGTGACTTTTGCCACATTGAAATAAAAGGCTTCTTATGCCTTGGTCTCTACACCCTTATAGAATTACATTAAACACTGTATGAACTCGTTGCCTCTCACCCCAGCTCTCAACTCCCCTCTCAGAGTAACGCAGGAGCTTTGCTGTTAGCCATGGCAAACGGTCAGTGACAGACTCCTACCCAGCCCTGGCCTCCAGACCATCTAGTTGAGGACCACACTACAAACAGGAGGTGAAGGCAAACTGCTTTAATGCAGAAGAGCAACCAATATTTTCTCAAGTTCAGAGACAGTGGCAATGTCTTCACCTACAGTGCTATTTTTAACAAAAACCTGATGCTCCAGCACAGGATGTGATCAATCAAATGCACACAGAACCTTTTGGAGACACCCTTCCCCATGTGACCCTCAGTCATCAAGATACTTTGGCTGTTGTCCAGAGCAAGTGATGAATAATTGTAAGAAGTCATTGAAGGTACAAAACCCTTTGTTTTTAATATCTTTACAGGAACCAAATTAATACAGTTCCTCTGTCATCTTATTCTCCCTCAGAGGGAATGGAGAAAAATTGCATCTGGAAATCCAGGCGGTTGAGCCCTGTAACTCTTCCTCCTGAATCTCCACATAAATAACCATTCGTTCGCATTCAGAATTTTTCTGTTTTAAAAAACAAAATAATTTGCCTTTTTCTTTAAGCTTGGTACCATGTTTCTTTAATGCTGTTGTTGTGAGATACTGCACCCATCTTTCAGCATTTGATTGCCTTAGTTGGCCTTTTTGAAATGGTCCTATGGTTCGAAGCTCCAACAAGCACAGTATTAAGGCATAGAAAATGAGGAGTTTTCTTTCCAGGGAGCAGACTGTATTTGTGTTACATTCCTTTAGATGCTGAACTGCAAATCCCATCCCCCTGGAGCCAAAAGGGGAAAAGACAGTTAAAAATATCCCAGCAGTCATACAATCAGTTGTCTGTATTTTTCTGAATCTTTTTTTTTTTTTTAAAAAAAGGAAAAATATCCCATAGGTAAAGACAGAACAGAGTTCCAGATATGGGTTCTCGGGAGGGTTTTCCATTCTTTTTGGCACCTTGTGATTCTAACAGCTGTTGACCTCCCATTTAAAAATCTGACTTTAAAAAGAGCTCTTTATCCACTACGTTTTGAGCTGTTACAGTTGTGGTTTGTTTTCTTTGAAAGCTGCTTTAGGGCTTCTGCCATCCCATGCCCACCCCACATCACTCCAGCTCCTCCCACCGGTTCTTCATTCACTGGTTGCTTGTCCTTGTGGCACTGTAGACGTGATGACTCCAGTTTGGGCTGGGACTGCTCCACTGGACTCCTCTATCCGGGGTCTTTTGACTTCAGGTTCACCGGAAGAGGCTGCTGCTGTCTCTTCGGTCCCTGTCTCACACACCCGGCTGACTACAACAGGAGTGGATGAGCTGGCCTGGGCTGCAAGAAGCTGCAATGGATTTGTAAGAGCTGGGAAGAGAGAGAAAGAGAATGAATGTGATTAAGTACCACAAGTGTTTGCTATTCCAGAAAACAAGAAAACAAAACACCACAGTCAAATGCAATAGCTGGCACATATTCAAGTGCTCTTTTCAAGTCCATTTTGTAAGGCTTGCTAGCCTTGTCTCTCCCTCTCCACCCACAATCTCAGCTTTGTGCAAGTTTACCAAACTGGTAATAACCCTTTTAATGGGAGAATTTTCTTTTCCTATCCATTGTCAAACAAGGCATTGCCAGCTAAGCCTTCATCTCCAGAAGGGGAGGATCAATCTTCTATTAAAATTACAGCACACCACCTCTTTGATAGGTCATTATCTGGCCACCTCCAATCAGAACTTCTTGGAAGCTATGACATCTGTGCGCTGTGCCTTCGAGTTTAGGGGGCTCTCTTTAGCCCTGCTTGCTCAGTAAGAACAGCCAGTTTGTCAGGAAACTAAATTACAATCCAAATATTGAGTGTACTGACATCTCACTTGTAAAAGGGGCAGGAAAGAAAGAGCTTACCCAGACAATCAAATGCATTCCCATCAGAACTGGGATCAATTTTCTGGTTCCCAATCTTGTATTCCAGTACTGACAAAAGCTCTCACCCTCCCATTAATAAAAGTGGTGAGAAAAGAGATGATTTAAGTAGCGACCCTAAGTAAAAATGTCTACAATTTCTAGTTCCAGACAGCAGAATGTGCTTACACACTGGCTTTGGCACACAACACTGCTTGGGAAACAAAACACATGCAGTTTTTGGACTCTGCATCAAATCGGAGAGGCAGCCAAAGGGGACTCAGGAGACAGCACATCCTCTGACCTCCAGACTGATTTGCAAAGCATGGAATGACAGAACATTAGTGATGTGTTCACTACTAAGTGCATCAAAAAAGAAGCCCTAGGATAAATAAACAAAGTGAACAGAACAAAGGCCCTCAATGCCCAGCAACTTCTACCAAGGCATGGGAAGGAGGCTGTAGAGTATCAAGAGAATGAAGGGAAAAAAAAATAGGACAAGGGCAGTCACCAATTACAGTTCAGAGACTTACAGAAAACCTAAAGCATGCAGTTGAAGAGAAGTTAATTTTATACAGACAAGAGTCAAGAAACTCTGCTCCGTTCTGTCAACCACTTACAAAACAAACCTCAGATGCAACTGGAACACTTTCCAGTTTGGTGGGAGAGATTTTGGTGAGATTAGAATATCTTAACATAAAGATGTTGAATAAAAACCTGTCTGATTCTACATTAGACAAACACTACTGCTGGGTAGCAGCAACTCCACCTATCTATTTAATGTCTTAAAATCCTAAGATATTAAATAAAATCTTGCATAAAAACCTTATCACTATCATTTTTCACTGCTCCAATAAGGTTCTTGCAATTCAAGTGCAAACCAGGTGACACTGAATAGTTGTGGCAGAAAATTCTACAGAAACATTCCTACTTTGCTTCATGAAAGTCATCAAAATCCTACCAGTGCCCTTCATTTTAAATTCCCCTGTAAGTACCCGCCTGGGACAGTGGAGGTGCTTAGTGTCTCATTGAAAAGGGCTGTAAGAAACCTGGATATTACCATTCCCAGTCATCGTCCTTAACTGGACAAAACCTGAGGTGCTGAGCAAGCAATAAGAGGAAGCTGCCAAGACATAACTAGCATGATATTTTAGAAATCAGGCTTGACAAATGACTAGAACACATCCTGTACATAAAAAAATCCTACATTCATTCACCTGATGAAATAAATCTTATTTCTCTCAGGCTCTAAGACCTTAAGATGGGAAAGTATGTTATTTTCTTAATGCTCTATGGAGTCATATTTCACAAGACCTAAAGAGCACCATGGAAATTTTATTATTTGGCATGCTGAAAGCAAAGGCTGTTTGTCAGAAGAAAACAAATGAAAACAGGCTCTACACGAGAAACACTAACACTTTCAACAAGTAACCCTCAAAAGGTAGACAGCGTAAGCAGTAATAAATGAATAGCCAAGGACAAAAGAAAGACACTGGACTTCAGAAGCAGTGGTAGGCAGCAAAAAAACTTTTCCACTAGAGAAAGGGAGCGGAGGTGGACAGAAGGATATCGACGACCAACACTAGAGCCACAGAAGTTGAAGAATTTATAACCTTTGGAATTGGACACATAGAATAACTTGCATAGCTAAGAAAAGAAAACTTAACTGCTAAGCTCAGAGAGCAATCAAGAACAGAAAGCAATGGAAACAGAGCCTACCATAAGCACTGCCGGTGATGCTGTTGGTGGGGACAGCATGTTTCCCGTTCTGGGTGACTGCCCGCACAGGGAGCTGATGCTGTCCAATGGTCACTGGTGCTGCCTGCTGAAGGATCGTGACCGTCTGTCCTGGAACAGCCTGTGCCATTTGGCTGGCAACTGTCTGAATAACACGGCTTGCTGTAGGTATTGTGGCAAATGCAATTGTTGGTTTTTCATCCATGCCTGCTTAAGAGTAGAACAGAGAATCATTTACCACCCTGGCTTAGGAGCTGTTTTTTTCTCATTAACATTACAGCAGTGATACATAGCCTAGGCTTACAAATGTGAAAATACCTCAGCACCACAAATTCACTTGCCTTTGACATATCCTACAACGGTTACAGAGTGGGAAGGGAAAGCATCACTTCTTGAGACCAAGCTGCCTCAGCTTGAAAGTAACATATTTGGGCTCCAAAGAGCTGAGAATATTCCTAGAGGCCTAATACTGTGAGAAGTGCCCAGAACTCTTTAGGCAGGATCAGGTTCTACACACACACTTTCTGCAGGCTGATTCGCAGTCTAGTCAGCTCTGAGAAGGCAATAGTTCACTCACCCTGCTCGTTAGGGGAAGAACACTACAATCATGGACATAAGAATAGGGAAGATGAGTCCCTCTGAAATACTTATCTTGAAGCATATCAGAAGGTCAGGGATGAATATTTGAAAACACTAAAATATTCTCTATTGCACATATACTCTATCAATATTAAGAACATTTTTCTTACAGCGTAAGACACCCAACCAAAAAAAAAATTAAAAAAAAATAATCAAGATTATAAACTTGATCCTTTGTCCTAAAAAGGTATTGTCTCCCTTCTTGGCACACTACAGCTGTGATATGGACAGCAGTCACTGCAAAGCTCATAGCTTACTTTGTAATTACAGGCAAATTGGCCTGACTCTCAATACCACACAGCAGGAGAAGGCATTAAGATCTTAAACAATGCCTGGAGCCAAAAGTCTGCAACAGCTTGCTGTCAGGCCTGCATGCACGTTGATTTAAAGGAAAGTCTTCCCACAATTGCAAGCTTTTGCCAGCTATGGAAGTATGGGAAGAAACCAGGAACGAGGGGAAAGAAAAAGAAAAAAAAAAAAGAGGGTTGAGCTCTGCAATATCCTCACAGTAGAGATAACTGTGAGGGCGCTCAACCACCTATCTCACTTCCCAGGACAAGCTAGGGTCAATTTAGCAGGTAGGTAACAGCTACAGGGCAGGCTCCTGCTGGGCATGCAGGAGAAGAGACCCACTCTTCTCTTCCAGGGGCTCTATGGGTCTCAAAGCAGAAAAGGCAAGCAGGAAGCACAAACTCATTGGTCTTGTAGGAAGATATTTCTTCCATTTTAACATTAGAAGACAAAAAAGGAGTGGGACATAAGAATTGACCTGCAGAGGCAGGCTGATGGGAAGTGGGGAGAGAAGAAGCAAGGAGAGCTGGGAGATTAGGAAGGAAAATGGAACAACCAGAAAAAACAATAAGAAGGTAGAAACTAGAAAAGGATATGAGTGGGAATAAGAGAGGGACAAGTAGGGAAAGAATGAGTGACATCAGGAATTAGTGAATGAAAGAAGGGAGCAGGTGACAGATAGGCAGCTGCAACTGTTAGCACTTCAGGAACACATATGGGATCCAGACAGGAATTTCTAGAGAATGCAAGTGAAACTCAAGCTGGATAATCAGTGCTGAACTAAAAATGCCAGCGGTCCTGCTATTGCAGTAGGGGAAGGTGTTTGTCGTTCTTCTCTTTCCATTTGAGAAGAACCATTGCCCCACTGCTCACGTAAAAGCAGAGTAACTAGTCTTGCTGCTGGTGCAACACACATCTATCTTGTGGCACTAAGCCCTTCCGAATGGTGAGCAGACACAGCGCTGTCTAGATCACAGCAAGAGAACATTAACTTACTAAATCCCCCAAGGCTGCAATTTCCAGCTGGGAAAAGAGGCCTCTGTTGTAACTGGTTTTTGAAGATTGCTTTAATGGGGTGCTGCCTGCACTTCCAGAAGCACATGCCTTCCTCTTGGAACCCAGGCCCATGGAAAAGAAGGGTCCAATCATTTATTTACAAAGCCATCCTGACACAGAGAGTTTCACCCTTTCCAAGGCCATCTCTTTTGGCTAAAAAAAGCACACATTTCCATAGCATATCCTGCTGACCAATACACAGGCATATACCCAATACCAATGTTGGGAATAATACAAGTATTTTAAACACTGCATGTTTTTTTCAGCCTCTGAAGTACATTAGATTTGTTCCCCACAGGAGACAAGGGAGCACAGCTGTCCTGCTCACTGGGTAGAGACATCAAATGCATGAGCTCTTACTTGGTTTAAGTTTTACCTGGAGAAATATCTTTTGTTAAGGGCTAAGCATCCAGTAGGTGAAACAGTGTTTGACTACCCACCCCCCCAAGCTTGTTCAAGACTTATTAGCAGAGTAGGAAAGCAGGTGAAAAGCTACCTCGGTGGTCACCAGCTAAGTCCAACACTGCTCCTGCAGCTTCATGAGCTCCTCCTGCTGTGCCCTGATTTGTGAGGATGTATCCGTTTGCGGAGTTTGCAGAGGAGGTCACAACTCGGACCATTGTAACAGTGGGAGCTTGTTGAACTACGTGAATGGCATGACATGAAGGCTGTTGAGAAGTCACTATTGATGCTGGCATGTACGCAACTGGTTTTGCCACCAGAGTAGATGGTCGGGGAGGAACAGCCATAATCACTGGCTGGGCACTGACTGGAGATCCTAAACAGAAGAAAAGCATACATTAATAGGAGAGGCAAAAAGGCCCCCATTCATTTCACCTATGTACTTCTAATCTGCAATACTCAGTCCTTCAGCATTGGCAGGGGTGGGGGTAGGGAACAAAAAAAACGTAAGGCTTCAAAGATATCACATTCTATCTTCTCTTTCCTAACTTACAAAAACTTTACTTGCCCTCTGAGCACATTTCTGTGAACAACAGCCACAATAAGCACAAAAAAAATGAAGGTTTACTTAATGAGCTTTTGCTTTCCAACTTCACCAGGAATACCCTATACATCAGGCCAGTTACAGCACAGCTGACAAGCAGATACTTACCAGAGCTTAACAAATTACCAAGGCCCTGGCCACAGCACCACAGAACTCTGCGTAGCCAAGGTGATCTTCTCCAGAAGGCTGGTAAATTAGCATGAGTGAGCTACACACTGTCATGTCTACTCTGCTGTCAGTTCTTTAGAGCCACCTGATTCAAGGTTAGCTCATGTATTTCTATACATTCCTGTATCTCCTGCCCCCTCATCCAAAGACTAGTAAGAAAAGTGGTCTAAAGTTACATACACATCATCGGTATCTAACAATGAAGTGGAAAGATACCCAGATCCTCCTCTAACACACTGGCAGAAGCATTCCTGCTGTGTCCTCAGGAACAGTTGCACTTGGTGCAACTGAACAGTTCCCCTCTATGAAACAAGAGCTACTCACCAGGTGCACTCTGTGAATACCGATACTCTGGAACCGAGGCTAACTTTGACCCAAAGTCATGATCATGTGGAATGGGCGAGCCCTCCCGTGATAGGCACTCTGGAGTCTGTAGGCCACTAGAGTGAGGGGACAGCAGGCCAGGGTGAGTAGGGGAAGCAGGAGCACTCCTGAAACACCAGAACATAGTGTTGGCAAGTGTAGATGCATTTTGACCACAAGACAGCATCAGAGACCAAGAGTTATCTCCAGTACAGGATTCTCTAGCAGAAGGACAGCCTTTCTTCCATGCTACCTACCCACTATAATCTTGCTGGGAAGAGTTGAAAGGTACACAACCTCACAAACACTGTAGCACCAAATACTGTCATATTCCTTGCTGAAGGGAACTGGACCCTTCAGAGTATGCATAACATTTCATTTTAACACCCGCTGCTGGCAGAGAAGCAGCAAATGCCTCATGTTCATATCAGTTTTATGATTTCAGGCCACTTTCAAAGGATCTTTGTCAGTGTTTGAGAGTGATGAGTGGAGGAAGAGGAAAAAGATGCAATGTAGATACAAGTGTCTGACCCCACATATGCTCACAGACCAGTTGCTCCCCCTTCTCCCCATTGCCTCCTTTCCCAACGACCTGGTTCCCACTTCTGGTCCTGTGTGGCCAAACACAGTTGAACTGAACATTTCTTTCATGAAAAAAGATAGAGAAGCTGATGAGCTGAAAACATCTCCTCCCATTTTAAAAGACATTAAAGAGGAGGCGTGGGAGGAATGTTACATGGAACTGCTCCAACTTGTGTTGAATTGCAAGTCTTATCCTCACAGCTACAGGCCTCAAGAAACTGCCATTGCACACGGCTCCTCTTTTGCAGTTCCACCACTGACTGGAGCAGCTACACAGAACATGCACCATTGCTTCACTGCTGACAACCATGATCAACCTGATCTTCTGTATAGGAGAGTGTTTTAAATACCACAAAAGTGATTCCCACTATGATCTAAATCCACATCTAAACACAGCTTTCCTGAAATGAGAGATTGGCATCTGAAAACACTTACTTCAGTGATAACTGCTTTGAATTTCTTTGAAATTATGCCAAAACAGATATGTTATTTGATGCATTTTTGTAGTTTGGTTCTGGATTTTTTTTTTAGTAAACGCTTAAGTCAGAACAATTGTCCAATTATGCCTCAGGACTATCTAACTATATTACCTCTCAAACTATAAACAGAAGTAAAGTTTGCTCACTGCACTTCAGGAGAAGTTTCTGTTTATTTTCTTTGTAAAGAGTTTGGCACAGAGATTAGAGGAAGTTGAGGTTACCTGGAGGAGAGGGGCCCAAAAGGTGTTCGGAAGCAGGACACTCCTCTTTGCCTTCGTTTTCTAAATGCTTGCTCTACTAGTTTGGCTTCAGAGGCAGGGTCAATTCGCCAAAAGGAGCCCTTTCCAGGCTCCTCCTGGGAGCGTGGGACTTTAATAAAGTAACGGTTCAAGGAGAGGTTGTGCCGAATGGAATTCTACAGGAAGCAGAGGAATGAGATGATTATTTTGCCATGAGGAAGCATATAACAAAGACAAATGGGTTTTGACACACAGCTCGGAAAAATAAATTCCACATCGTCAGAATTGGTGCTGAAGACAGAAACAAGTCACTCAACTCACACAGCTCCAAAGTCACAGGAGAACTGCAAGAGAAAACCTGGGGAAACGTGTCAGAGTTTCTACTAACCATGCTGAAAGATGGGTTTGCTTGGTACCACACCATCACTTAAATATATCTGGAGCCAGGTAGTGGAGTGGATTTTCTGTGGAAAGCAATCAAAGCAGAGCTTTTGCTGAGGCAGGGGGAAATCACTATAAACCACATCAGAACTCTCTCGAAAGACAGACTTTATTCCAGGCAAGCGGAAAAAATTGCCTGAGCCCATGCTAACCGTTTACCTGCCAAATTGGGATCAGTGGGGTGCCCAAACATGCCCTAAAGGATGCTGCATCTCACGGCAATCAATGCAAGCCAGTCAACATGCCCTCAGACAGATGTCTCCAAGAAGAATTTATGCGGCACTACTCTAGCACCATACAGCTCTCCAGATGTTAACAAGACTACTTGTCCTTTTCATTGCAAAAGCCCACTTCTGATGTGGTGCACCACCGTCTTTTGGGATAGGGGAAAGGCTCAGTAAGCCCAGGTGCACACAAGCTCATTACCCTTCCACTTTCAAATCAAAACAAGAGCTTTTTAGCAGCTTTAAACAAGCTCTTCACAAGTGAAGCCTTACAATGCCACTGGTAGGGGATGGGAAAAGGAGACTTCACCCTCTGCTGAAATGCAGCTCTCTTTGAAGCAGGATGCAGCAACTGGTTTGCAAAGCACAACTCTGTCAAGCAGGTTAAGGCAGGAAGTGAATTCCACAATTAATTAGAACTGCAGGGAAAAGCCAGGGAGGCAGGAGCGTATTTATTCCAACTGTATTCAAAGTGCCAGTTGAACACAGTGAAATCAGCAGCTGCAAGAGTCTGTCCAGCTGCATTACTGTATTATATTCAAATGGCAACACCCATTTCAGAGGTGCTATGCCAAGAAAAAGTCTGAAGGCAGGTGGAGCTGAGGTTTCTGGAACTTTGAAAGCAGCCCTCAAGTGAACTTTTAAGCTTGATTTAGCATGTGTTAACTACATCCAAACCCTCCTATGAAGCTGTTCAGATTTCCTTTAATACCACAAGGAAGGCACAGACTTGAAGTTCCCAAAGTTCCCATTCTGAGATTCAAAACTTTCAAATTGTGATTCAGGCAAGCAATGCAGTTGAAACACTGGGAAAACAAAACATCTGTGATTAAGGTATTACTATGATTAACAACTGGGACCTCTGTTTTAGGCTGGACATCATCTCCTTGGACAGATCATGTCAAACAAAGACAAGGTGAAAGATTAAACAAGCTTCAGGCAAGTATCTGCGCAGAGGAGCAACTGATAGCATGGATGCGGAAGAATAAATAACAAAAAGGAAAGACACATGACTACAGAATTAAAAGGGTTTCAGAATCAGAGAGCCCAATGGCAACACACTACATTGCCTTAGAAAGTACTTAAAAAAAACCCTAATCGCCCACAAACCAGTTAGCTTACAATAAACAAATTCACTCTGGGAATAGTCAAAGTAGGTTTATTCCCAGTGCCCCAAATCTTTAATAAATGCATTTCAAAGCAGATAAACCCTGTCAAAGTAGTTTAAAAGCTTGTCAGTGTTAAGAACTCACCTGCCAGCCTTTGTCAGCAGTCCTGTAATATGGATAATGCTTGGTAATGTGGGCATAGATCCCACTTAGTGTTAATTGCCTGTCCTGTGCTGAAGATATAGCCTGCACAATTAGCTGAGCGTAAGAATAGGGCGGCTTGGACTCATCCTAAGGAAAAACAAACAGAAATTTAGTCACTAACAAAGAATTCCTCCACTAGAGTTTACCAACAACCCAAACTAAAAAAGCACATTGGGCTGTAGTTTCACAGATGCTAACAGAGCATCAGGGGCAACCAAGAGCAGCATCACCCTCTCCCCTTTCACTTCCATTTTACACTGCCAACTCCCAATTTAGCACAAGCATTTGTGCACAAACAGGACTAAGCCAGATTAAAGTATCTTCTTCCCTCCTCCCACAAACACACACACAAAAGTAAACTTCAGTTCCATTTCACACTGAATTTGCCACACATTTACACCAGCAGAAGAAACAGGATCAGGACAAGCAATTGGAGGGATGTAGGGTACATTCACTGCTTTCAGTGTTCATGAAACTAAAGCCTTCAAATCTGCCCAGCTACAACTAAACTGTGTTAGAAAGGTTCCTCATGTAAGCATGCTATCAGCTCTCCTCCCATCAACAAGCCTAATATGAAACCTGATCCTGTCCCTTCCCTTCTGCAGCAGGATTTGTTTCATTCTAGGAACTTTAATTTGTTTGCCAGATTTCATATTCCCAGGTCTTCATATTACTCCATCAAGAGCAGCCCTTCTTGTCTCAAGGGAGAATTCAATCTACAAAAAAGGCCATTTAGTATTGTGCTCCTCCACCCAATCCCAAATCAGGTGGTTTTGGATTTAGACCTTTAACTTTGATCTGAAGATCAACTCACCAAAATTAATTTTTATCATTATAACTAAGCCATTTTTTAATCTAAATTCCACTTGCTGTTCTCCTCATTTAACGCTTGCCTGACAGGCCTTCGTGCTTGTTTTAAAGTCAGACTATAGATTTCTCATGGCAAGGTTCTCGTTTCTTCCCCTGCTTCCCTCTTTTCCAACTGTGTTTGGCAAAATATCATTAATCAAAAGGAGAAAACAAGACTCTGAATTTTAATGCACCTCATCTTTATGGGTTCTTGACTTATCAAACAAGCAGAAAACCTCTTCTTGCTTAACCCTTTTAGTGTAAGACTTGAATACACTTTGGGCAGCTAAGAAAGCAGATTCATCATCTACCACTAATAAGATGCTGGTTTGAAAATGTCTCAAAACCCTGGAGGATACTGGATACAGAGCCCTTATGGTCAGGGTATTCTCAGACCCCTTTTAACTATATTTAGCACCAGCATTAAACTGCCAGGTCTTAGTAAGTCTCCCAGTGAGCACTGCTGGGTAAGTAATATTTCTCTGAACCTTTGGGCTGTCCCCGCCAGATGCATCTGCCTGCTGTTCTGATGCTGCTTTTGCGGCATACTCTGCTGCCAGCTGCAGATCCGAGGTAATGTTGTGAACAAAACGATATCCTGAGGATCCAGCACCACGTGGACTGGCTGGGCAAGAGTTGGGAACACTGGAGAGGCAAAAAGGAAATAAAGTTATTTGTTACTTCATTTATTCACAAGACACAGCAGCTCTTACTCTCTAAGGTACAGCAAAGCTCCCAGGTCACTGAGAAGCAGATTACACTGGACTTATTTTTGCCTCTGTAGCTTATCCAAAGCCCAGACAGGTTGAGAAAAAAGCTTGTTAGAGATAAAGTTGGAATTTCTACAAAATCCTGACACATCCCTCCACTTTCTGCAATCACAAGACAGCAGAGTCTCAAAGCATTAAACAGCTGCTATGTGTTTAGAGAAGCACTTAAAGCAGTGTGGGACTTAACATACAGTGTATTGGGGAAGAATTCTTAACTAAATAAATAGCTTGCTATTATAACTTGTGAATAACACACCACTTCTTATAACACAGTTAATATTTAATCAATCCTAACAGATATGGGCTGTGTTATTTTACAGTATCATAGTTAAAGCACCAGTGCAAGAATCTGCCCTGAGGGTCCCTTTCTAATAACACAGGAGCTTCAGAAGATCATACTCTGATCAGTGCCACACAGCTAGAGATGGATATTTCCTCGATTCACCAGCACACAAATGCAGCTAACGAAGGGAGCGGCAATCACTACTGTACAACGCAGAAGGTAGCTCGCTCATCAGCTTTGACTAGCATGGGGAAGAGACACCTTCCGAGTCCCATGGCCACCACAAGATGGCATTACAGGAATGACTATTGAGTAGGAAAGCCGTGCTAAAGCTGATAAAAAGCTATGAACAAATAAAAGGGCACTATAACTTCTGTGTTCCTTAGTGGTACTGCGAGTGCTACAAGATGAGAACTAATCAGAAAGGCTTGTCTAGGGATCGCACATCCTTGATTCGCGGGGCTGGAAGGACAGGAGGAGAGGGATGAGTCTGGGAATCTAAAGTTCCCTTTTTCTGTCTCTGTTCTGTGCTGTCTGGCATCGAGGGGTGCAGTGCTAGAGCAGTGTGATGCATAGCCAAATCCCAGGATTACATACATCTTCTACATAAGAGAAGAGAAACAGTGAACAAGAAAGCAAAACACACAGAAGATTTACAGAGCAAAACAAGTAGTTCAAATTGTATGAATAGATGCAAATTGAAGCCCACAGCTGGGAATCTGAATTCAGTAAAACTGGCATAAACAATCCTCTTAGCAGTCAAATGCCCAGTAGCAGTGCTAACCCTGACACAAATAAATGCAGTAACTGACACTCAGAGCACTGTGCTAAATGCTGCAGGAAGAAACACAGAACAGTCCCTTTCTCAGAAAGGTGACTGTCTAAATAGCTTCCCCCATATGCATGTACCCATATGGACGGAGATAAAACAGTGAGACAACCCTTGTTTGCTCAATGGGCAATACCTTCAGTGTATAAGCAATCTGACAGCATAAGGAATGACTGTTTCCTACCACAAGTCCAGCCTGTAAACTGAGAAGTGCTGCTTCTCCTTGTCGAGTCTTTGCAAATGGCTGCAGTGCTGAGCTCAGCACAACCGAGA
Organism: Aramus guarauna; assembly: GCA_013400195.1. Taxonomy (NCBI): domain Eukaryota; kingdom Metazoa; phylum Chordata; class Aves; order Gruiformes; family Aramidae; genus Aramus; species Aramus guarauna. The sequence continues at coordinate 121,099 of VXBL01008623.1, forward strand.
CTGGTTTCTTTTAAAAGTGAATTATAGGATGGGGGGGCCGGGGGAGAGGGAAAAGGCAACAAAAATATCCAGCCACAACAAACCCTTGCAACAGGAAACCCAAGCTCACCCATCTCCCATATACTAGCTATGCAAAGTGTTGCACAGCATTTGGTAACCCTTTCAGCACCCACCCATAGCCCTTTGCATTAATGGGTGATACTATTTAGAACTGCAGCAGGAGGGGAAGCTTTCAGGAGGTGCAAGGTATATAAAGTTGATGAGCCCATGTGTATAAATCTCCCTTTGCCAGAGATAAAGGCATTTCTTACCAAGTCTTTCACAAAGCAGAGACCTGTTTGTGCAGGAAAATGAATCAAAGTTCACTATTCCAGCTTTGGAAGTGGATAATGCTAAACCACAGAAGACACTCTTAATGTCTTAGTATTCACATGGGGAGCTGGTGTGAATTTAATTATTCCGCTGTCATTTTTCAATAGCTTCTCCACACACACACTTCTTATAATGTGTAGATAATTACAAATGAAAGTCATTTTCATACATGAAACAATGACAAACCAAAACCACGGCAATTCTTTTCATCTTTGTGTTTGGCATCTGAGCAATTATTGTTACACACAGACTAGGAATGAAATAGGATGAAACAGAGTCTTCTGATTTTGTTCTTCATCTGCAGGAATACGTGAACAGCAAACCACAGACACCAACCAAAACTCAGGTCAAGGATATGGAAGAGAGAAAGGTTCTCCAGTAAATCTATGCACTGCACAAAGTTGTATTTCTTCATGGCTTTTTTTTTTAAATAAAACTAGTATGGCTTCAAAAACTGTTCCATGCAGTTCAGACATAAGAACTGATTCAATTCTTCAAAATTAGCAGAGGAAGTAGCCCAGTTTTTGCTGTTCAAATTTTAGCTTCTGAGGCTGATAATGAGTTTTACCTATGATTTCTTGCCTTTAAAAAAAACAGGAGAAACTCTTACCCTGCAGGGCTGCGATTCTCTTGAGTGCTGACAGAGCCTCTCCAACCTAAACTGTTGTTAACTTTTAGAAAAGCCAGTCACTTCCATTAGATAGTCACTGAAGAACCTGATAGTCCCTTAAAAAAGCAGCTGCCCTGTGGTACAGCCACATAAATAGCTGAAGATTTGGAAGAGGTATTATTCTTTTACCAGAATAGAGCATTTCTGCCCAGGTAGACCTGCCTCCTTTCAGCCTGGCTCAATGATCAAGTCAAGAGACAGGGGTACAGAACAGACATGAACTTTTAGCTGCTCCATGCAAAAAGACAGGGTACAGAGGCTGCTAAAGTGTTCAAGCTCTCAGTCCTAGAACTCTTCCGAGAAAAGGGAGAAAGAGCTGACTACTGGAAAAAACAAGGAGGTAAAATCTGTTCTCCCCACCCCTGACATGGGACAGAAGGAGTGAAGAAACAGTTTTCCTAAAAATATCCCTCTGAGGGTTAAGTTAAAATTAAACATTAGTGCAGTCAAAAGAAAACAAGCAAACACAATGCAGTGACATCAGTTTCCTGGAGTTCCTGGAATTCTCCTCACCACCCAGAGCTGTGGCTGGCCAGGGACATTTGCATGCACTCATACCCCCTTTAAAAATATTATGGAACAAAGACTTCTCCCTACAAACACCTGTTAGGACTACAGAAATCAAGTGTGGGGACAGTGATTATGATTTGTTGGATTTTAATATTGCATCAATACTTGGAGATAACTTGATCCATTTTGATACTATAACCTGTTACTGAGAAAAGCTACAACATTTGCAATTTCACCCATCTCTCGGACATCCTAGCTTACTGCTGTGATCCACACTTGCATCCATGCAGGCAAGCTTAGCTTACAAGCAATTCAAGCTAATTTAAGTTCAGCTTGTCTGTTACAAAAGAGGGCATTTCAGAGGGGAAGCAAATGTTTTATACCAATGAAAGATGCACAGAGCACATAAACAAACCAGCTGCAGTTATCCAGTCTCAATCCTGTGGAACCATGATTAATGCCCCAACTCCCAGAGATCTGATATCCACTGAGGATTCAGCATCTCAACTTGAAACACTGACTGCAGGTAGCCATTGAGCCACAGTTACCCAGATACCACGCTGAGACCCAGCTTTAGAATCAGACTGCCACCACATACTGAATCACACTGGTCCTTTGCACGTTTTCCATTTAATACTTAACCCTTCTTCAACTGGAAGGCCAGAAAGGTGAGGGCTGAACACAGTGCCTGCAATACATTCACCTGTGTAATGGTTAGAACACCTTTTAAACACAGGGCTTACTTCTGGCTATTGAGAATGTAACAGGTCTTGTAGCATCATGAGTTACTTTCAACATCTGCCAACAGCAATCTAGCCTCTTAAGTTCACAGCACTTTCTCGCAACAATTAAGTCTTTAAACACCAGCTATTGAAGATGATGTACAACTTACCGCATTTCTGCTGGAATGTTCAAAATCAGTTTGCTTTAAAGAATCAGAGTGCATGAATGGGATGTACCACTATGTGCATGGTGTGTTGCTTCCTCTTCTCATTTCAAAAAAAGAAGGATACAGCAGAAGGTACTAATGGGGATAACTAGGATGATTAGAAATAGGGAACCGATTCCACATAGGAAAGAAATAGTTTAAGACAGAAGCTGAGGTGTAAGGTGACAGAGCCTACAAAAAGAAAGCCAAGAGGAGGTGTTCAGCTCCTGGCCTCTTCCAATAGAAGAGACAGTGAACACAAAATGAAACTAAGCAGCAGGTCCAAAACAAGAGAAAGTGTCTCTGTGTTTGCAGTTACAGTGTGGAACGGCACGCTGTAAGACAAGGTTGATGCTAGAAGGCTATGTGAATGCAAAAGGCCATTATTCAAGTTCTTGGGGAAAGGAAGACAACAGGAGCTTTATTAGACAGACAGTCAGGAAATCCCTGCTTTGAGGCAGCTCCTGATCCAAGAAAACTGTGGAGGGAGACTGCACATAAGTTACTATTACTCTGTATTTTCTCTGTTCTTATATTATCCCAAAGATACTCGTCTGAGGCAGAATACAGGGTTAGAGGGATCTGTTGCCTGAACATATACAGTGGTTCTTATGCAAAAATCTTTAAAGTCTCCAAATACTAGCCAGATTTTACACACTGAAGGAAAAAATATAAAAATGAAGCAACAAGTAGTACAATTATTTATTTATGGTCATATCACAAGTTTATAAACAAGCTGGGAACATAAACCCTCCCAAACTTCAGTGTCAATTTCTCCAGGAGAGGCAGTACAAGAATGCAGGAAAACTGCCCTATTAATTTTATTCTTTTCTGCAAGAGAGGTATCTGTAGAGATCAAGGTATAGAGGTTTAATTTAAGCCAGGAATATGGATAAAGTACCTGTCCTCTCCAGGACAAAGAGGAAAGATTACCTGGGGTCCCACATAAAAATTGTTCACCTGACTTGGACTCACTAAAGAGGAAAAGCCCCATCTCTAACTTTGTGGTTTAAGATATGGTACAGACATAGGCAGTGCCTTTGAAAAATGCCTAAGTGCACATTTGTGAAGCAAGTACAGAAGACATAGCAGGGAGAAGAATTGGCAACACTGCCAATACACAGATTACTGTCTAAGTAGGCAGGGGGTTTTAAGCCCCTATTGAGTACAAAGGGAGAATCCCCTTTCTTAACATCTTCCCCAGTCTCCTCCTCAAATGTGAATAGGAGGCGTGCTGCCCTGCACACAAGGCTATGTCAGACAAGTGCCACAAACCTCAGGCTATCTCTATATTCCATTTCATAAGCCTGCAGAAAGGGGCACCAAAAAAGTGTCCCTGTATTTTTACGTGCAATAAGCAAGAATCAGGTCAAAGTACAACACTTCAGCTTGCAAAACAAGCATTTCCACAATACACCTATCAGCAATAATGGGTGAGAATCCTCTAGCGCACTCTCCTTCCCCAGCCTAGCCCCAAAAACATAACTCAAAGAAAGGCAAGTCCTTGCATGTTGCATGTTTCAGACAAGTTTCAGAAACAATCACAAGTGGTGTGACTGCCAAAACAAACTGGATTTTGATGTGAAAGGAGAAATCTGATAGCTACCCTGCCTACTTCACACTGAAAAAAACCAAAGCTGTCGAACAAGCCACAAGGAAAGAAAGTTAGCTATCTGCAGAAGTTGAAATTCTTATTACTTGTCTGTGCTCCAGTGGTTCCTCTCTTCAAAAGGAAGTGAGCTCACTCTGGCCGTGGACTCAGTAAACATTTTATACCACTCAGGGGAAGAGGAAGTGCTCATGTAGCTGGTGACATCTGCAACCTTTCCTCCAGCACATGGCTTGGCACATCTCCTCTAGCACATGGTCCATTATCTGAAATAAACATGCGTAGGAACTCCCAAGCCCAGTATAGATCACTGCTTTTCTTATGTGATGTATATGCATCACACTAGTTGGCTTGTGGTTTGGAGACAAGAGTGATTAAAAATAATCACTGTCTGTCCAATTGTGGGAGTTACCTGAGCCGTATATTCTGCCTGAATGCAGGAAGCAATGGATAACCAAGACAATGCAAAAGAGCCTGCAAAGAAACTTGCCTTGGAGCTCTTCACCAGCTTTTCCAGTTAAATGGCTAATAGTGCTACAGGAAGAAGGAAAGCCTGAAAGAAATGGAGCAGGCAGTATTTATGCATCCTGCTCCAGTGAGTGAATGCATCCACTGAAGTCAGGGTTCATTCAGCTTCTCACTACATACCTTTAGAGGAAAAATACAAGTCCAGATGAAGTCCCAAGTGTTCTGTAACAGTGTTGTATGGCTGTCCTGGAGCCCATTAAAAAGTACTCCTTTTCCAAGCCAAGTCAGAATCAAAGCATAGCCAGCATTTGCGCATCTACTGTAACGTGGCTCACGCACATGCTTTTCTGTCATGCTTTATGGAATAAAAGCTCAATACATAATTTATCTGTTACACACTCTTGGAAAGTAGTAATTACACTATACATGCATAAAAATCAGACAATGAATTTAAATGACCTGTTAAAGGCCACAAAACAAGTTGGTGGCTAAGCCAAGATAACTGCATTTCCTGGCGTGCAGGCCTCTGAGTAATCCACTATCAGAGCATGCAACATGTTACTGAGCTAATTTTGCCTAGTGAAAATATGGAAAAAAGGAAGTAAGGTTAAAAAAACCAGAGCTTATGAAGCCATGGCAATTCAGCTCACATCTTCTGGTTTACCAATCAAGGTTATAAAACAAAAGATGCAGAAGGATACCTGCTGATCTTTCATTATTCATACCATTAACTTCATTATAAACTAGGTATCGACCCTTCTAGCAACAGCTGAACATAGGAAGGCACATTAAGTACTAACAATTGAAATACAAATTTGGGTCCACACACAAGTATGTACTAGCTTAGGTATCAGCATAGACCCTCACCAGACACTTTTCAAGCAGTGGTTTTCACAGGGCTCTCGGGGCTCTTCCTTGTAAATGTCAAAGAATTTATTTTTTTTAATTGATAAAGACTGTGTATGTGAGCTAACTATCCATGCCCTTTCAGTGAAAAAACAAACAAGTATAAGACAGTGTTCAAACCCACAATCATTCTGGTGCAGAGATAAGCTAGAAGTAGCAGCTTATTCCAGTAGAATTGGGAATCATGTACAGAGAAATAATTCCATTTTCATAAATACTAAAAACACAACCCTGAGGGCAGTGCTAGAGAGAGATGCTATTTGGAAAACTGAGTTATTACTATAGGGTCATTAACACCAAATGGAAGATAAAAGGAAAACTAAACACTGTAAATCTAAACTCCAACTCAGCATGACTTTGAGACCAGGAATAGGCTCCTACATCACACCTTGTCTCTGTGGATCTGTTTATAATCCAAGCACAAGCCACCCTGGGGACTAGATTGCAACACAAACGGAGTCACATTCATATACATATCACAGACATACAGCAAAACCAGGCAAAGCTGTGTTTGTAGCATAGGTAAGGAACTTCATATCAGTGTCACCCAAAGAGGATCCTCCAAGTGCAAGCTGCAGAACCTTAAAGCTACAAAGCCTCAAGACTATCCCTTAGCTCCTGAAATTGTGAATCAGTTCTCTCCCTCAACAGGCAGAACTGAATTTAACCAAACTACACATGGTTTTCACACAGTTTTTCAACGCCTGGAATCTACTGAGAAGAGATTTGGTGCCGCTCTGCTCTTATGTTATGTAAAATGGACAGGCTGCTTCTACCAATTTCTTACAACCACAGTGGCCTTTTCCTTTTTGGAACATGTAAGTCTGACTTTTTTTTAAAAAGGAATTTTGAACTCAAAGCAGGAAGAAATAAGCCATGCCTGTGTGTAAGCCTCACAGCATGCTGCCAACCAACATTTTCCCTTAAAGCTGTACAACAGCATTCAAAACACATCTACAAACGGCCCCTCCTGGAGATAAAACACCTAGCTAAAAAAAACAGTGGATGCATTTCTCCCTAGGAGTAAGCAGGAATCTTGCTTTGCAAAGCTGCTGAGGCTGGCAGGTTTGGTTTTGTTTAACTAGAGCTCATTCCCTCTCTAGGCGGTGCACTTCGCAGAGGGAAAATAAATAGGCTGGAAAAAACCCAGAAGCTTGCAGGGGGGAACCTGCAGGGAATCATGCTGAAACGTAAACAGTGAGGCAGAGCAGGGCCAGGGTCAGGAGGGCAGGGCTGGATCTGGCAGTGGGAGCACAGGTACAGCCCCTGCCCTGCACCGGGGCGGAGGCAGGAAAAAGGGGCCAAGAGCCACTTTCCAAAAAGGAAATTTCACCCTGCCCAGGATTTCCAAACTGCAATAATTTTCCATGGGCCAATCAGGGAGGAGCGAGGCAAACGCACCAAATTAGGAAAGTAAATACTAGGAGGAGGAGGAGAGCCCAGCTCATGCAACCACCTCCCAACACCAGCCATGGGAGAGGGGTGTGGGTCCCACACTGAGCCCCTGCCAGCCATCCCAGACCTGCCCTCAGGAAGGGGGAGAGGACACCATGCCAGCCTCACCCACCACTATGAAGCCTCCAAGATAGCAGAGAGCTGCCCAGAAAGCCAGAATGCATAGCTACATGCTCCCCCAAAACCATTCCCTTTCTCGGGTAGAAACACCCAGATCAATTCCCAAAGCCCAGCCCACGGGGTACAAGAGCTGCAAGACCCTGCGAGGGGAAGAGAGGAAGATTGAAGGGGCCAAGCGAGGATGTTTACAAACATGTCAGCCCCTCCTCTAAGAGGAACTCTAAAACGAAAGGGGTTTGGTAAGTGAAACCTCAGATGTCTTTTGAGGTTTTCTGAAGACTTGGCTGGATTAGATTCTGCTCAAGACAAACGGATGCAATCATTAATCATCCTTAGTAAACACTCTGTTACAGACTGAGCACAATTCAACACTACTATTTCCACTTTCTCCTTATGCAAAGGAAACATTCTTGGGGAATCAAATATCAGTTGCAGGCATATGCCAGAGTCAAAAGATACAGCCTCTGTTAGTAACACAAACCACACTGTGCTGCTTTGCGCAAGATGACTGAATGGAAACTAACTACCATATGTTGGCAAAGAAACCATCCCCCTCCCCTCCCAGCAACAAGCTTCATCTAAAAAGAGAAGGTTAAATATAAACTAAAAGCAGTGCCTGAACAGAGGACTAAAACCACAGCTACCTCCAGCCCCCTCTTTCTAGAATATCTGCACTGCACATCTGTGCAGCTCTGCAAGACTGGCGGAAAAACCCAAACAAGCAAGCGCCTCCAGATCTATGCAAAACCAGACTGGCTTCATTGTCACACCAAAGTCATTCTCAGCGACGTAAATTTGAGTACTACTCACTGAATTAGTGCTAACTGTCAGAAGATGTTTGTGTATCAGACCTCTTAACGAATGTACAGACAAGAAAACAAACCAAAGACTATTCTATTACCAGGTATGCTCTTGCTATTCTGAGGCCTGCAAGTTTTAAAACTCTAATACATCATCCTATACCATGAGTCTACTTTATAAATTTTACTATCCTTCAAGGAACAGCTTTAATGTTAGAGATTACACTTCAACTCTAACATCAGCTCTTTGCTGAGAGAGTGAGCAAGAAAGAAAATATTCCAGACAGTAGCTTGATGTTCAGGTTATTTCTAGTGCACATTCATGAATCAGATAATTTACAAAACAGGATGCTCGCACAGATGTACATTCAGATTGTTACAGCCCCTCAGTACGTGGTCAGCATCCTACCCCCATTTCCTTCTATTCCCAGGAAACCACGTGCCAATGGCTACCCTTGTCCCTAACTTCAGATAACACCGGTACCACCCAGCAACAGAGTATTACTGAGATAAAAATAAAACAGGCTGCCCTAACAGAAAGTATTTGCCTGCTTTTTCTCCATGCATATAGGTAGCTCTTAATAGATATTTCTGATTCCACTGCCAAACATAGGCTAGTAACTCTATAGTATGAAACCAACACTCAAGTTGCCCCGAACCCTTTGAGCTCTTAAACAAAACCCTTGTGCCCTACTTCCAGCTACCACAGCACAGTTTTTAGCAGTCTTCCTTAATTTTGAACATCAGATATTTAACTAGTTATTTTTAATAGGGTATTTCATGCACCACATGTACCAAACAAAATAGGGCTGACAGACTGATGTCAGAGAACACAGATGAGGTTTACAGCAAGTAAACTTTGGGTAGTTAACGTCTTACCTGATAGTGCCTGTGGGGGATGGAAGGGGACTGACCACGCTCCGGAGGTCCGGCTCCGGGATGTGGATTTTCAGAGGTGATATTTGAGGGTAAAGTGGCCGAAGGGGAGGCGATGAGGCTTCCTCTTTTGCTTCCTCTTTATGGTATAAAGATGTGAACTGGATCTTTATAACCGTGCTAGGGAATCGGAAGGTACATCTATAAGGGAAAAAAGGGAAAAGTCAGTTTCACACATGATACTAAACATATTTAAGTGGTTTTGTACCCAATTGGTGAACCATTAATTCATTCATAGCATAGAAGTCCACCTATTCTCTAGAACATCTTTCTGCCAAGTATCCTGGGCAGAATTACTTACATTAACATAGATTTATGAATGATATCAGTGCATCATGTATCACCTAGTGATTAGATGCAAGGTGAAGGTTTGGGTAAGTTAAGTGATTCCCCCAAGGCCATGTATTCAATCAATGACTAAGCGAGATGCAGAACTATAGTGACAAACTCTTGGATTCCTGCTGTAAAAAAGGACTAAAATTTATCTTTTATTAGCTCCTCACACATAATTCAGAAAGATACGAGCTACTAGAAAGTATCAAACATGGAGCAAGAGAGCCATAAAGTCCAGACAGAGCAGCAAACAGCCTCCAGGTAAGAACAGACAGCACTATTTAAAGACTGGCCTCTACATATTGTATAACTGATACCCATTTATATCTCTGCACATGATGCTAAAGGATCGCCTAGCAGGTTTCAGATAAAAATACATTCATTTTGAAGTGCCTCCCTTTAGACAACATGGGTTATGGCTAGCAGGGCCAGAACAGGGCCTGCTTGCAAACCTATAGGGTCTAATTTCTTCTCTAAATAACACTTCTTTCCAGTTGTTTTTTAGGAACAAAAATAATCACACATCTGCAAGTGTAGCCTTCAGGGGATGCTGGGAAATTCAAAAGGAAATAAGCACTGACACTTTCCCTATTTGAACAGAAAGCTTTCTAATTTATAATGCCTACAATAGGCATAGGGCTGGAAGAGCGAGTGTTCTGCAATTCTTCTTATTGCACTTTAATTAGACAATAATGTGCAATCAATACAAGATTTCCAGGGATCATTTCACTGATACTAAGGTTAAAGCAGCAGGAAATAAAAACCAGGTTTCACCGTGGGAAAGGCCACAGCACAGTAATTGTGCCAGCTTCCAGCATCTTGCCTATAGAAGGAAATGAAGGGACTTGGGTAGTGTTGTTCCAGCACAGTAAGTGTCAGTGTAGGCTGAACATAATTCTTTTAATCACTGCATTATTGAATCTTGCCAGATAACAGAACAAGGTGGCAGGCAAGTAAATCTGTATTTGTGACTACTTTATCTTAATGCTGCTATCAATAGAAATGCAGCAAAACATCCCGTTACAGCTCTAAAAACATACTCTCTTGCTCTTGGTTCTTTTGTACAAGCTAGTTCTGGTGTAAGGTAATGTTGAGAAATCTGCTGTGAGAGTGCAAAATTATCATTCAGGCATAGGAAGCTCATTCCCATCTCCCACCTCATCTCTCAAATGAGCTGGCTCAGCATTCAGCAGCTTGGACTTACAATGGCTCTGCTACATACAGCAGGAGTTTGCATTGCATTTAATTCACTTTAGAGGTCCTGCCACCTGCGCTCATTAATGGATTAAATAAGAACATCATTGCTGGCAATGCAGCCTAATCATGTTTATCTAGCCCTTCTAAGCATGGTTCCCTGTAGACTTAATACAAATGCACAATTCAAAACAGCATAGTGCCCATGCCTTGCAGAGTCTGCCAGCAGCAGGCACACAGCTTACAGAGATGAACATAAACAAGGCTGTTGAACCACTACTCCAGATTTTAAGCTTTTGTACTGCTACATGGATTTGCTTCTAGAAAAAGCAGAGAATATGTAAACTTGCAGTGAGCACCCCATGGACTAAGGCTCAATACCAGTACAACCAAAGCTTCATTTCCTCAAGATGAGTTTTCTTTCACAGAACGACTGAATCCTCTGCTACAGTGCCAGGTACCCAGCATTTTTCAACATCTGAGTCAGGGACAAATCAGTCCCTGTAAAGAGTGTTCAGTGGAATCCCAACCTGCTGCCGATTTCAACAGGTCTGACTACACAGAGCCCTGAGGCAGTTTTGCAGCAGTGTTGAGCCAGATCCCCACTGCAGCTTCATACCAGTGAGGAGCTCTATCCCACTGCCACTTAAGTCTTCCTTTTCAGAAGGAGCCAGTAATAAAAGATCCACATCTACACGTTACTGCTTCCACGTGATGGTGCAACTATGTCCTCAACAACACTATACTTGCTGATACTGTAACGTTAGATAAGAAGTCAATACCTGCACTCAAAATACTGCGAGGCAGTCCCATCAGTCTGTGAGTATGGGCAATCTTAACAAAAGGTAACTCTTTTCCAAAACCACGAGTCAACCTGAAATATGAAGTCTAAACTACCCCAGTAAACATGTGCTGAAAAGGCCAGTCTAACATTGCTTTTCCAAAGCTATCCGATCCAGCCGTGAGATTTATCCACAATCTCAGACTGGAAAGAAGGAAAAGAATCAGAGAGGCTGGGCTGACTACACAAGCAAACAATTTGTTGGCTGCTCTGATTTCCTTTTTAGAAAGGCAGGCTTCCCAATCCACTGAAGCAGAACCCAGGACATACAATTAGCTTTCACACATTATGCTAGCTAGCACATACATGGCCATTTTGTAAGGAACCAGTCCCAGAGAAATCAGGGAGTGGATATATGCAAGGGAGCTCACAGCTTTAGAAGGCTTCTGCAGCCTGGTCTGTGCTGGCTTCCAGTATTGACACTGCCTGCAAAGCCAAGGTGGGGGTAATTTATCTGAAAACTCTGTATGATTTTAACTGCTGTAAAAACCTGGGACCGGAGAAATGGAAATGCAATGCAAAATACAGTGTAAATTCCTGACGAACTCCTCCCCTCCTTCAGGGGTGAGAAGGTGCCTGGGATTAATGTTATTGTTCCAGTCTCTCTCACAACCACCACAGTAATGCAGACAGAAACAACGCAGCCTAAGATACTGCTTCAAATCAGCATGCACTAATACTGAGGACCTGTGTCAATGAGAAATCAGAAAAGCATGATTTCTGAATTGTCCTGTCACAGAAAGCTCACTTATTACATAGAACCTGAATGCAGTTTTAATGAGCTTTTCTAATTGTTCACTTAATTAACCTCTTTCCAACCAGAAGAGGATAAACTCAAATTATATCAGTTAGTCCTATTTAGAAGTGAGGCACATTAGTGCAGGATTTAAGCATGAGAGAATTTTACTTCTACAGAAGATAAGCAGGAAAAGAGACAGCCCAAGCTGAACTGAGTATGCATTCCTTAAGATTACAGTATATATTTCAAGTTATTTAAACTGAGTTATACTATTTGATCCATGTTGCATGATACCTATCAAAGATGCATAGCAATTACTACTACTGCTTAACATTTCCATCATGAGAAAGATCAATCTGAAAGCAGAGATTAGACTCAACATAAAAAGCATAATGAAGTTAACTGGTATTTCCAAGGGTGCCCAAGAGGCAACTCTTAAGCACCTCTGAAATTTCCAGCTGATTACAGGGGGTAAATTAATGGTCTGCAAACTCTCTTGGTCTTGTTACAGGCAGGAAGCAACCTGCTTCAATTCCAGAACTGTTGAGTTTTACTCTATAATCTGATCCAGACAGGTACATTCTGCAATCCATGGCCATATAAACCATCTGTGCATTGTACTCATACACAGTTATAGTATGTTGCATCCATCTCGATTCCTTGCGGGAAAGGATTCCTATTTCTCTAGGATGCCTTGCAAGGCCGTGAGAATAGAAAGCTTTTTTAGTTTGTGCTAAAACTGAACACACACAAACATACACCCCCCAACCTCCATAAACTGCATAGAAACAATTCTCACCTTATAAGATTACAGGCAGGAAAGAATCAGAGAAAATGGATTGCTGGCTCCCTGCTGCCTGCTTCAGTTCATAGACTCCATAGCACTCGCTGAATGCACGCTATACATACATTGGGAACCAAGGCAAGGAGAAGGAGTGCACATGCCACATGTGGTTACTGTGATATAAAAGATGATGCTAGAATTTGTTTTAAATAAGACAGATTTTCTGAAAGTTTCCTGGACAAGGTTCTCACACTGACAACACAGCACCCATGCTATTAGGCATCCTTCATGTGGTGAACCAGTGACAGTGACCACAAGCATTTCATCTACGTAAGCTCTAAATAAAGTGCTAGGAAACACTAGACTTTACATAAACAGTCACCCCCAAAGCAGACTTCAGGAAAAATGGTTAGGTAAAATCCCAACAAAATGACTCCATACCCTGCAGAACTCCATAAAAAGCAAACATTCTCCCCTTTCTCAAAGTGCCTTTTACTCACAGATGCAAAGGAAATGGAGATTCATTTGCCAAAACATAGTACCAGGTTCAATAGAAGCTATTACAGTCACTGATTTCTTTGTTAGAGCACCCTGAGTGCTGTTCAACACCAAATGACTTCTAAGATCTGCTGCATAACAGCAAGAAAAGGCTATTTAAGAGATTTTAAATGGAGATGGGAAATCATGCTGGATTTTTTTTTTTTTACATTTGCACCATGGAAAAGCACAGTGACAAAATGGAGAAGACAAATAATGAATAAGTCAAGGTGAAGAATATACATAAATATATACACACACAAAAATGTATATATAAAACTCAGAATGACATTTATATATATTATGTAATATATATAGGCATAATGTCATATGTTATGTTATACCCATAATTCCAGTTTATTATGCAAAAGGGAGTAACCAGAAAAGTTGGAAGACTGGTACACATGAGTTGCTGCCAACAAGTTGGTACCATCTTTGTCTACTTTATCTTGACATAATTTAGGGAATCCTGTTATTCCTGAACATTGCAGGTATAAGCGCAGCAGTAGCATCTGTTTTACAAGCAGTGCCGAGATGCAGGTTGAATGAGGAACATTTTATGAAATGCTTCGTTAAATATATTGCACTCTTCACAATTTGAATCAGAACAGTAACACCGTCATAGGGTTTCATTCACAAAACTTAGTTAAGCATCATTGTTTCTCTGTGCTGCAACTGCCTCTTTTTTTTTTTTTTTAAACTTGCACATACTGTTACCACACCACTGACTCTCAGTATCTAAATCTTTCTCCGCCACGTGATGCAACGGGACAGTAGCCCAACTCTTAAGGATGAGGCAGTTATCTCTGCAATCAGTAAATTCCTTGGATTCAGCAAACATGGACAGCCAGAGCTCTAAGTACAGCAGCACAGTTGTGATAAAACAGAACTATGTCATTACTAGCTAAAGTTTGACCAAGGATGCCCACAAAAACCCTCGTAAAAAAAATAATCCCAAACAAGTCCCACACAATAGCTGTTACTGTCCCCTGTAACATCTCTGAAACCAATTTATTTTTTGTGTCAATCACATATAATTCACCCAGAAGAATACAGTATTATTCCCATGCACAAAGTTCCAAAACCACGTTGGGTTTCTCAACTCAAGTGAGAATTTGCCACCAGTCATCTTTGTCAGGCTATTACCATGACCAGTTATTTTAAAGTACTTGACATGATTTTACTGGAGGGCAAGGTGGATACTTCTCACCCTTTCAGTCAATGTGTAAGATAAATACCAAAATTTCAGGCCACTACCAGTGTGCAGGTACTGTATGTAGCAGCCGTTACAGGGAAGTGCCCCAATTACCTGCTGTAACTAATTTTCTTCATTTTCTGTAATCAGCTAAGGGAAGAACCACATGCTTGCATCTATGAAAATCAAGTTCCCATCAAGTCATAAATCCACTCCTTATTCCCATAATACTTTGAAGCAGTCTGAAGGGAGGTGCCTTGGACAACATAAAAGACTCACTGGGAAAGTTTAGGCACTACTGCACCCAATATCAAACTAAATTTGGTTAGAAAAAGATAAGAGTTTGCTTCACTTAACTAAACACGTATCTAAGCCCTGAAGGTCTGCCCAGGGACAGATAAGCAAACTGAGACACGAACAACTACCTCAGACTCACATTTCTTCAAAAACAAGGTTCTGATAATTGCTGTAACCACTGCAAAACAGCTGGGCTGGGAACATTTCCTGACCAAGATTTGTTGCTGTGCGATGCTGCACCCTGCCCAATACTCTTCAGAACTTCAGCTTTTCTACAGCAAGCCTCACTGCATTACCCAGCACAAAGCAGAACACTTCAACTGCAAAATATTTAGAAGGGTTCCGCCCCTATTTCAGTAACTAAAATAACCAAGTCAATTTTCTTCATCTTCACAAAAATAAACTAGACCCTTACTCCCCAGTGGGAATAACTGTCAGAAGTATTGTGCTCAAAATGATTATTTTGCATAATCTAGAGCTGTTTGAGGCAGCAAAGTGGGCAAAACCATGAGTAACAAAAACACCTTTCAATCAAAAGTGAATTAAAATGAGTATTAGTTTGAATGAATGTCATAAAACCATACAACAAGCACTGAAGCTGTCTGAGCTGTCACTGGAGATTTAGGTACTAGTCACCTCTCCTTTATAGTAAAATAATAATAAAAACATCCAACATTTCCTGTTCTACACTCTACCCTAGAATTCCACACCCCCCCCCCCAAATCCCCCCCCCCCCCCCCCCCCCCCAATAACACTCTGTAAACAATACAAAAGAAACCCCAGTTATATCATCCACTTGGCTAGTGCTATCTGCATTTCAAATGAAAAAGTTAATTGTACTGAGACCAATGAAAGAGTTCTGGAGGAATGAAGACAAGTACATTTTATTCTCTTAAGTCTGAACACACATTATAAACCAAGCATGTACCTATCACCACGGCAATTTAAGAGTCATTGTAATTCTTTTCTTTACATATCTCTTTAGGCTAGGGGACACAGGCAGCATAACTGTCAGATTTTTTTTTTTTTAATGCTTCATTCATTTTGGAGGTTACCACAGTCTTAAAGTAATAAGTTTTCAGTATTTGCTATTTTGCTTTCAATTGCTCTACACTGATCTGACCAGATTTAACACAGAAATTCTACTGAAGACCTACCCATAAAGTCCTTTACCAAACACATATACAAAATATCTGTAACATGATGGTCAGTAAAATCGTTTGTTGCATTGTTGAAGCAATAAGCAAAGGGTCTGCAAGTAAATGGTAAAGCCCAGAATCCACATTTGTTCTTCCTGGAATGAATCAACTCAGGCTGAAGACAAGCAAGACACATACATTGCCAGACAGCACCAGGACAAGGAAATAAACTGCAGAGCTCCCTGCAAACACGCCTCTGGTATTATCCACTATTGTTTAATTAGAGTAAAAGCTATAAAAGTCACCATTTTTGTTTTTAACATAACTGAAGGAAAACTAGATTTAGAAAGTACTGACATTATCTGCAAATAAAGGAGTAGAGCAATCTGTCACCGCTGAAAAGACAGAGCAACCCATTGAAATGGTTGGTCATAATTATTCTGTAAGTCACAACATTGAGTTTAGATCAGGAGGACTGGGTTCTAACCTCACAAATCACTTGCCTTGCATGCTTTGTATCACAATTTAATATATACCACCATGCTTAACATCACAGATATACAAAGCTATACATATATCAGCTGGGACTGAACTAAAATTGTCTGTGTGCATATGTGAGTCAGTGCAAGTTTTCAATAATTAGTTGAATTCAAGAGAGTGGTCTTACTTCTACTTCATGAATTTTAATTTTCTTCTGTTGGGAACTTTTTCCAGAAAAAATACCAGCAACTATTTCCATTGATCTGTTATGCCAGACACATAAGTAGCTCAACTTCAGTGTACTAGGTCCCTGGCATTAACCGCTTCTTCGGTATCGTTCCCATACTAAAGCTAATGTTAAACATGGTTTTAGTAAACCCACATTTGAACTCCTCATACCTGATCCAGTGGAATTAGTATTGACTAGCCTGTAATTCCAGATTATTGGAAGGATTTTCTGTCTTTCCCTGCAATGCATTCGAGTTTGCTGGAAATCCTCCTCTTTCCATGGTTACCCTTGGACTTGCTGAGATTAGTAACTGGACAACTGCAGCTCACATGGGTGGCCCACTGGCTGCTTCTGCCTTAAAAATAATCTTCTCCCCAAAAAGATATCAATTATGCCACTCCATCTCATGCAGATTTATTTTAACACAATCTAAAACTGTTTCTGTGCTGTAAGAGGCATTTCCTTTACTTTCCCCCATTCCTTCCCCTCAGTCATTTCTTCTCAATGCCAATAGTACCATCCAAGCAACTCCACAGCAAGTCAAACGAGGCAGCTGAAATAATAATTAATTTCTTTTTTTGTTGGAGTAAGTTTTCAGGCAGATCAGCTCCCCAATCTTGCCTTCCATGGCAACACAAGCACCAACACAGAGGAGGTGGAGGGGACAAGTATCAAGGGGAGGAAGGAAAGGAGAAGTTATCAGCAGACATGTTGCAGATTCATGACAGATTATAAAACAGAGCATGTAACCACAGACTCAGATTTAAGCATCACATGATCCAAACACTGCCTTCTCCTTTCAGAAAATGAAATGCAATTCATTCATTTTGAGAAAAGCTCTGGTCTTTATCAGGTAAATCACATCAGCCACCATGCTGATGCTCTAAGGCTGGAAATTTTCAAAAGTTCCTGAAACAGAAAGGTCACGATTTTTTTTTATTCAGTTTAATTATTTCAAACCCCAAGTCACTCAGCTGTATGCAAGAGGACCAAACAAAGACTGAAAATGTCTTCTGCATTCCAACAAGTGCTTCCTGCAGCCCTGTACCCATGGCAATTCTACCATAGCAACCAGCAGGTCATGTCTGCAGGAGCAGGAGTGGGTTTGTGGTCATCTCAGATGGATATGCAGGCTCTGCATGCTGCAAAATAAGTGCCTTTTAGTACCTTTGTTATTCCAGAGTTTAGTCACTGATTGTCCTTGAGAAAAGCAAGTGCAGTAAGATGGCTGAGCAAGGATTCAGAAAAAATTAAAATTGCCATTTCTCTGTCACAGACAAGACTTTTTCCTCATGCTCCTTGCTACTGTTTAGCTGGAACCGCACACACAGCAAAGCATTTTTCCCCTTAATGAGAAGGCACCACAGGTTACACTGGGATTTGCCTAACACTGCATATTACCATGCTTAAAACAAGGTTTCCAACACAGCCAAACAAGATTTCAGATGGGCAAAGAGCGTGTGCAGGCAAGTGTATCTATTTAAAACAAACACTACCAGCAGCATCAGGCAAAACCGCAACTTATGAATAGCTATGTCTCTTAAAAGCACCAAGTAAATGAGCTGTAATGAATGTTTCTATTGAGCTCAGTTGCACAGGGCTTCCCTTCATGCCATTTCATCAAGGTTCAAACACACTGAGGAACACTTCCACACAGGCAGATTTTCAAATAGGTATTTTAGCAAACTCCTTTGAAGACAGCAATGTTCACAGGAAAGTTTGGGCAAACTCTGGGATTCCTCTCCCTGCCAGCACCATGCGCACACAGACATACACAGAAGTTATTTTTGTTTCTTCAGTCCCTCCAGTCTCCACAGACATCCCACCACACTGCGCTGACAAACAGCAAGGTCTCGGCCACTGCCCAGCCCGGGAAAAGGCAGCAAGTGAAACTGAGCCAAGCAGGTGGTGGAACAGGAAGAGTGTAAACACCCCTAGGCTGATCAGGAAGGCTGAAAAGGAAAAGAGATACTAGGAGCCCAATCCAAAAGCACATCAAAATGCTGGTTTGGTTCATACATATCTTCTTTAAAAGTGCACAAGAGAAGTCTAGCACTTTTTTTTTTTTTAAAGACTCCAATAACTAGATGTCGAAAGCAAAGCCTTCAGGAGAGTTTGCACTATGATACCATGCTGTAAAACTTCAATAATCATTTTATTCTACATATCTTCCCAACAATTTCTTATCTAGCAATCCTTTTAATTGCTGTCACTGGGCAAGTGGATAAATCGAGCAACACCACTGACAAAGACTGGCAGTTAATTTTTCATTCAAGTGAGAACATTCCAGGCTATTTCATGCTGGAGAACTACAGTGAAGAATCAAGAGCCATATTTTTATTTTTACATCCCTTATATCTCTCTAATAATGTTCTGATTTTACTCTCTGGAAATTGAGACATGAAGCACAACTTCCCTTCCAAATTCTCGCCTTCAAGGAGTAAAGCACAGTGCAGGTAAGGAAAAAACAACACATAAGATATTGTACTTGCCATTTTTTCAGTAATGAAATACCACAGCAAGGTCAGGGAATAAATTCACAGAGTATCAAAATAGCATCTCATAGAAGAGCAGGAAGAACATCACTGAATCTGCTCAGAAGGGTGTTTTAATCAGCTAATGGAACCAGCAGGAATGGTAGGCAGTTTCCTCTGGAGTCACCAACCTGCCTGGGAAGTTACAGATGGGTCTTTTCCAGATTCTACTATCCCCAACTTTGCAGGATGGGCCTTATAGTGGTCCTGCTCAGTTCGATAGCTAAAAAAACCTATCAGAAGCTGCTCAACCTCTTACAGAAAGCTATCAGAGTGTAAAAAGCCAGGAGTGTGAAGTTTCCAAAATGGCCTTTCTGAAACTTTTCCAGCAGAAATCACTAAGCCAGCTAGTAGTGTCTCTTCATTCACTTTAATGCCTGCAAAAAAAGCTGAAGGATATTCTTGAAATACGATCATTATCACAACTTATTTACAAACTCAGTGGAACACTGGTCAATCCAGAAAAATCCTGACAATTATTTCCAGAGAGATAAGTATATAAGATGATCTCAGAAACCAAGCATTGGTATAACCAAAAGAATATAATTAATTGGCTGTTACAACAAATACCATTAAGGCAGATTTTTGGTACTTGGGCCAGGGACTCTGTCAAAGCCCACCACAGAGACCACCTTGTTAAATATTTATGCTAAGACAACATGGCAGTTACTTGGCACCCATCCACCAGGCACAGAGAAACAAAGAGGTGGTGCTATAATTGTACCTCACTTAGTTTCGTATTTCAAAACATTGGAGTCGCTTCAAAATATGCCATTCACTCCAAACCAGGAACACCGGGCGCAGGGCTTGCTATCAGAAGACAAGTTCCTCTTCCCCTCCTGAGCACTCCTATTCCTTTAAAAACAAGCAAGCTGCAGTTCAGCAGCATGTAGGGCAGGATATGTGGAGTACAGCTACTCTGAAGCATTGCAAGATCTAACTCAAGTCTGCCAACAAGCTAAACATCTGAGCCTAGGTCATCCACAAAAATCAGATGAGATTTTACATGAATATAAATTAATCTGTATCAGTGACATCTGTCTTCTAATCAATATCGGTTGGGCTTTTTCTTTGTCTGATTTTTTTTTTTTTTAAAGTCTCCTGAGGGTGAATTCTGGCCCCATTGCTACCACACCATTACAGAAGTTGCTCTGTTCCCCTGTGTAGTCCTTACTATAAACAATTTCATGTCTCTGAGCAAACCATCAAGATACAGTGAATTTTTCTGTGTGTCATATTGTAAGACATGTCTTAACCCAACATCACTCTGCCAGTCAAAGTCTATCTCATTTATCATGCCTCTTAGTATAATGACAATGGAGAAAAACTCTGCAGTTGCATTCCCAGGGATGTCAACAGCTAGCTACCTGCTAGAACATTCAGTAAGCTGTCCTTAAAGTCTAAAATTAATCATAAAGCTGCTGTTTATTTTGAAGCTTGTGAATAGGGAGGTGTTTTAAGTGTCAGAATGAGTGGCCTGACATCAAAAACTTGGTATGAAAGTTTGCCACCAAAGCAGTGGGCTGGCACAAAGAGCAGACAATGCTTTTATTTAAATGAGGTTGGCTGCCAGCACCAGAAAGTTTTGCTATCAGCACTGCAGACGCCTGATATCATCTGTAACACACAGCAAGCCTATTATGTTATTTTGTTGTGTGTGTGGTTGTATACATAAAAATAACGATAGTTAAGAGACTAACAGCCTGTGTACCACCGCTGCTTTAATCAGGTATTCTAGTCTGTAGAGGTCTAGATCCTATCTTAACCATTTCTTCACTAGCCAATAAATATTTGATCTTCAGAGAAAATGTAAGTTAGGTGCAACATTAGTGTGTGTATCCCATTTTTATCATCAAGTCCCTTTCCACGTTAAGCTGATCAATCTGCTCTTTTAGTATATTGTCAGCATTTTAATTTTCTAAAGCCTGTAAATTATCAATATCTGTGATTTTAAAATAAACAAACCCCAACATGCTACATGAATCTCCTTCAAAAACTAAGTAGCTATTTAACACCTCTGGTTTGTATGTAGCTAGGAGGAGCCAGGAAACATTGGTTTAGCTTCAGAAAAGCAGGTAGGTTTTTTTAAGTGAACTTTCCCTCTTTCTAACTCTGATATTTCTGTATTTTCCTTTGAATTTATTTTCCTTAATAGTGCTTACCTTCAGTCTTCCATTTTGAACCTCTTTGCCTTTTATATAACACCATTGTCTAAGGGGCACATGTCTTTTTTAAAAGGAACCCTGCTAAAACTCCTGTAGACCATAATCTTATTAGCATGTTTCAAAGCCTGATCTCTCTCCTTGGAGGCGTGCAAGCCTCTCCCACCAAGAGAAAAATAGTGGTCTCCTTGCTCAAGAGCCATGGGATGTTTTCAGAACCCCGAGTTCAAGAGGAGGGAGTACATCACCTACATATACACGCTTGCTTGAGCTTTTACCGTGCTGTACAAAGGAAAAAGGACTGTGCTGACAGGTATCAGTCCCTTGTCACCATGCTTTTGAACAGCAGCCTGACACACCACAGCCGTTGCACAGACACGTGTACAACATCAATAACATCACTATCAGCTGGAAGTAGACACAGATGACCAGCCAGCCACTCCCTCCTCCCAGCCTCCTTTATGTCAATAAATCTTAACCTGGCTGTTTGAGCAATGTTTAATCATAAACAGTTTTGAACATGCTCCAGAATATAAACAAAGGTGAGTAGCAGAAAAACTGAGAGTCCGGTACCAAGAATCACTTGCCACTTGCTGCTGAACCAGGCAACAGAGAGCAGAGAAACAAGGAACTACTAAGGAACAGAATACAAGCACTTGGCGTTCATTTAAAACAACCACACACAACATTAAAGCACCCAGAATTGTGACCACAGAAGGATTTAAAGGACTAACTGCATTAACATTCTTAGTTCTCTTAAAAACAAGGAAAAAAGGAAAATTAACTTGCTTTGAACACCCACTTCGATGCATGGAAATAAACTACCCTCATTGATCTCATCCCACTGCCATTTACAATACAGTCATCTTGATTCCCTTCTGTGTTGCTAATCAAGCTAAAATTAACTCCTCTCCTCCTGCTTACCACACGTGCTAGCACCACAAATATCAACACGGGGCAGGATCAATTGTCTCCACAAGCGCAGCCCACCTTTCTTACATGGTAAATGAGTATTTAGGACCTACAGGACCTCTTGTGGTATTTTAACCACATTCATCACAGTGTTGGATAGTTGTTTAGACTGAGTGACAGAGTAAGTAGCTCTTACAAACCTAGTTCAAGTACTTCTGAACACCTTCTAGTCATTATTGGCTTCTACAGACCTCTGTAAAATGGGCTGCATGGAAGTGGGGATTTCAATCCTGTTAAGCCAGTGTCCCTCTTAGACAAATCAACATCATACTCTGCTCTCCATCAAAGCAGCAGTGACAAGATGTGTCTTAAGCCAGCTTTTCCACAAAGCCCTAGAGGACTCTTCACCAGCATGGCACTTAGTTAAGTTTGGGGCATATTCAGAGGACATAGAAATTTATTTGACATGGTTGCCACTCTGACAACAGTGGCAAAAAATACATACCATATCCTAGTGTCCAGTTCTAAAGCAGCTCCATTTTAGATCCTAATGTCATGTTTCAAAGGAAAAAACAGACAAATCAAAACAAAATCTCAACCCTACCAGATAATACCCATTAAACTAAGCTAAAGTACAGATCAAATTGGCAGAACTATGGAGTGGAAGAGAAGCTTAAAAGAAAAAAGCACTTTATAGAGACAAATGTTTTTCAAGTGTGTGTCTGAGAGCAGCCAAAGTTTTATGCTATTAAAAAATACAATACACACCAGTGACAAATAAGGTTATTCCATCCACCCCCATGCTAACTTGCTGTCCCAAGTTAAATTTAAAGTGCACAGTGAAAGGCAACTTGCACAAAACAAAGCAGGATGATACTTATTTCTATACTCTGCTGTCACCACCCTTGTCATACACCTATCTTTAATGCGGCAGTGGCAAACTCTCCACCAGAAGACTGAAATGGCAGACACTGCATAAAGTTTTGGATTACGAGTAAGTTTTGCTCAGCCCTTGTGCCAAGGGCTCGAGGTACGATGCATGTAACCTCCTTTAGGACTTCTCACACGCCATTTTTCCCAGTCCTAGGGGAGCATTGCCAAACCACAGCTCCCAGCCCCAACGACAACATGTAGCCTCCGGCTGCTTTAAGACCCCCTGGACCATGGTTATTCTGGCAGCATCAGGCAGTGAGTAGTCAGTCTGACATTCAGTTTGTTTTCCAGAAACGTCACAGAAATGGTGAATACTAGCTTTGTAACATGCACATTTGTTAGAAAAGGCTGCCTAGCCTCCATTTATGACATGCCGTGTTTTTCCCCCCTTCTAAGGCAAACCTTAAGATAAGAGCCTAAGTCTGGCTTCCATTCTACCACAGCAGACACCACAAAAAGTGACTCAGCAAAGCATGGTCACCATGAGCATCTCTCACTCCTTCCCTGTTTCTGTGAAATTTGAGCCCTTCTGAGAGGTTTTCTAAGCCTCTAACAGTGATCTTAGTTAAAATGAAAAAGGTCAATAGTAACTATTTTCCTTCTTTGCTCATCTTGGCAGAAACACTAAGTATGTTTCGCTCCCAATCATAAACCACAACTAACACCTACCTCAGTGCCAAAAAAAGCCCCACCTGCACCCACACTCTGGGGAACTTCCCTATAACAGCTTCTACAAAGAGTTCCGTTTTCAATAAGAAATTAAGCAGGACACCGAGAATTAAATACATAGTGACAGCATGGAACTAAATGCAGTGCCACAGTTGGCCTCTAACAAATAGCACTGGTTATTCATTTCCACACCTAACTCAGTATCAAGCATTTTAAAACTTTGCTCAACTACTGGGGAATTTCCAGCTTGCTGCAGCTCCTGCCCCTTTCACCACAGAAATCTGGCCATGGCTGCTACAGGCAACATACAACTTCAATTCTACCCCTATTTTCATCCTACCTCCCATCTTCTTGCAAAGACTCTTCCTTTATTACTACAAGTATCCAGATCCTCAAGAATATTTTATACCCTGGAAAAGGAGGAGAAACTAACCCTTTGAAAAGATCAGTTCATAAAATCTCCTAATAACCATCACAGAGAGAGGTACTTATTTCAGCATCTTTGTTGGATACACTAGACCAGTTTGATTCTCATGTAAATCTCATTTGCAATGCCATCAACTTTCTTCTAATGGGCCATTCATCATTGTAGGGTTTGCTTTCAAAGAGCCAGCTCAATTCCTTAAAAGGCCTCACAAGCCATCTACAAGACTTACCCTTCCAAAGCTCGGGAACTACCTACAAACACATTAGCAAAGGCTGTGCAAAACAAATTAACCTCAGTAAAGCTCAGGAAAAGATCCTAATTCCCACATACATATGCCAGAAAAAGCTGGCATGTGGGATGTTACTAACCTTTGAATTCAATCAGACTCTCTAAGAGGGCTCTAACACACAGAGCATGACTATGATGTATTCTCCTTTGAGGCTGGTTCAGTTCATTTAGAAAGTGATTTGAAACAGCTAATGTACTATTTATGTACATTATAAAAAAACGATCCATATGGAGTCAGACTTTGCAAAATGTTCACTCAAGTCCGTTCCACTCCCTCTGAAAACATTTCACAATCCATTCAATACCCAGTAGAGGAAGCCAGGATTACTGTTTTAAAAGCAGCTCTGAGGGTAATTTAAATGTTTTAAAAGCTGACATCTTCTAGACTGAGCCAAATAAATGTTTGGGGCAACACATCTCTCACAAATGTCTATAAAGTGACATCCACCTGCAGCCTCTAAAACACTAACATTGAAAATAAAGGTTGGAAGAGAATACCAGGAAAAACCTTCCTTCCTACTAAAGAGGAAAAGAAAATAATTTTACTGTGCTTCAGGAGAAGGAGAGCATGTAGTGGACTGGCTTGTGAAAGACCACCTAGCAGGACATGACTAAGACTGCAAACAATGTAAAACAATCCCAAGATTATTAAGGTGTTTTAAATCCTGCCAGCATATATGACTGTGCTGAGGGGTTTCTTCACTGAAAGGAGTTTAACCAACTAAAGTGACAATGACGCTTGCAGAACAACAGCACATAAGTAAGATGTTGCCACAATGGTTTCATTACTTTTAAATCAGGAAATTTTAGAGACTTAACTTGTCATTACTGGCATATTCTAATGTTCCCCTTTGGTTCAGTATAGCACACAGAATTAGGGAAACAATTTATTTTAACAGATGCATCTTACTGCAAAGCTTCATATGAACTTCATAGTTTGCAATATCAGCTTTTTGGGGAACAGGATTCTAGCCCTTCTCTGCTACAGGTCTTTTAAATAAGAATTCTCATACTTGCAATACTATCAGGTGGAGCACAAAGCAGGATGAAAACTGAGAAGAAACTGTGAACCCCCTGGAGAGGACTATGCAGCCACTTGTCACCAAGAGACCTCAGATTCTGAATCCATCAAACAATTTTCTTTCCCAAGTTCATTCTGTGGCTCTGTTTGCAGTAAAGTGCTGATCTGGGATGGACAACTGTAAACAGATCATGTGCAAGTCTAAACTACTTGATTGCGCCTATTTCTAACAGCTGGTTTGCATATGCCTTGTTTACACAAAATACAAAAAATGCTAGCAACACTTTTATTGAACCACGACACATTAGGAATTTTCTCCTAAGAACTCCTATGCCTGAAGAAAACCTCAGTGCTTTCCTTAATATTCCATAAAGACAGACATTAGCAGCAAAGCATGCGCCAGCCTCTGACTTCCTTTGCAGATCTTCACAGTGCTAAAGCAGTTTCATTATGACTTGTTGCATTAGACAGTGTCTGAGGGAGACATGGTAGAAGAAGAGATAGTAATTATACAGCTGAAAAGACAGAAGGAGGCAAAGCCACCCAATTGCCAGGCTTATTGACAATCAACACCCCTTCACGCATGGTGGGCTGGCAGCCAAGCCAAGGTACACCACCTTACGCAAGCTATGAAACAATTAAAAAGATCAATAAATAAATAACAGTTGGCACATCTCCCTCATGAGAGTCTACCCTTACTAGTTTGGGCTACACCTCAAACTGAATATGAAAAGCAAAAACATTTTTGGTCTACCCACCAGGTGGAAACAAAATTTGCTTTTAGTGCCTAGTCCTTTTCCCCTCCCACACAATCAGGATTTTGAGTGTTCAAGAGCCCATGGTTCTTATGCCCTCGAGAGAGGAAAGGCCTTAAGTTGCTCAAGAACAATTCCTTTAGCAAGTGCACAAACTGGCTCTGCAGGGAGTCCAGTCCTGCTTAGTCAAAATGTTGGTGGCTTCCGTATGTGGCCTTAAGGGAGACAGAAGATTAAAAATAGTTTGCGTGGGAAGACTTCCCAAGGCATTAAAGTGGCATGAAGCAAAAAAAAAGGGGTACAGCTATAATGTTCTATTTCAGAGGGAAGGGGAGGGACCTCCTTTTCCACAGCGCATAGACCACCTCCGCAAGGTTTTTTTGTCTCCTCATTCTGTTCTAAAAGATTAAATGGACTGTACTTGCACATAAAAATAGTCTCTTATGCTAGAAGATTCTTGAAACAGGATAGTAAGTGTTAAAAACATGCTTCAAGTTTTCTTCCACTTACCCTCCTATCCTAATCACACAGTATCTATTAGCAGAACCAGACAAAGACTGTCCATCTTTACTCTCTCAGCTAAGGCAGAGCTCCCAATTAATTTCTATATTATTTCTCCCAAACTGTCAAGATGTCCTTAAACAACATGAAAATTACATATCTGGTACATTTAAAGGAGGGAGGAAAACCACTGAAGTAAATCACGCATACACAACAAATGACAACCCAAGAAATTAAACTCGCTTTCAAATTACTAAAAATAGATTAGGTAGGGAGGGAAGGGGCTATCAATCAAATCTTAGAGTTGCTGCATATTCAAAGAACAGGCTTCTAAGAGTGCTCTCTCAAGACTGCTTGGAATTTTTACGATAAAAATGCACGGGGACATGAAAAAAGGAGCATTAGGATAATGAAGAGCAAAACACACAAGACAGAAGTGGATACAGAGTATTAATTAGGCCATTAAGATGGTTAAATGTTTTACTGTCCAACAAAATATGTATTTCATAAAAATTAAGTGCCATGCAGAAGGAATGCACACATACATTTTATTGAGTTGTTCTGAAGAAACTGAGATGTGAATTACTAGCAAAAAACATTTGTGGACAAGAGTGAATATACATTAGGAAAATTGTATCTGTACTATGAAAGCAAAGAATATAATATTGGCTAGACATTTTCCCTCACATTCATTTGAGAGAAATTAATCTGCTCTATAAGCATCTCATAAATCTGCTTTTATAAGGAGTCTGCAGTCAAATCGAATAGGAAGACTTATGAATACTTGAAAAAACTAGTGATTAATACTGAATTATTGACTGACATGAATGCATTAAGACCACACAATAATTTGTAGACACAATTAGTTGGTTAACCAAGGCTGGGAGTACATTAAGATGTCTTTTCATAGCCCATATTCAGGAGACCAAAAAATGCTTCAACTTTTTAATCTTACAGATTTGTTCAAAGTATCACTGCAAAACCTCTGGCTCACTATGTTTCTAGGTATCAGTCTTGCAGCCTAGTCCATCAGGACCCACTTCAGATGCATAAACCAATGTTTACAAGCTACCCAAGTTTACCAGCCAGAAAGCACAGCACAAACTCAGTGGACTTCTTAGGCATTTGCAGCCTGTCCTAGACATAAGCAATTGTAAGACAAAGACCTTAACCACCCAGTACATGATGGACTAAGCTCTACAGCATATTTAGTTCTCATATTTTTCTTTCTTTAAAGTAGGAATCCTGAAATGGATATCCTAGCCATGAGTCCGCAATCTCAGGAAACTGCTAGATGCACAGGGACTGAATCAAAGACACAAAGCAAAGCCAGTGTTAGATATGGCTACATGGTAAAGCCTTCTGTGCTCTGGATGGCTATGAAGAAAAAGAGGAAAGAGTCTGTACCAACAGCAAATGAGATAATTCCTCTCCCTTTTCATTAACATCACCAGCTCAAAAGCACATGATTTTTCTTTTTTAAAACCACATTTCCACTTGGATTGGGAAGGGAAAGCTGGCTCATCCACGTCTAACCAGCAGGACGGTTAAGCATTTCTGGTTACTGTGCCCCTTGGCTCTGACTGCAGAACACCCAGACACTGCCTGCTCAGACACTTACTAGAGTTAGAAGGAGCTCAAAGTAAATTAGCATGTCAGAAGGACTGATATGGAGCCAAGTGCTAGTAGAAATGCACCCCAAATAAGAAAGCCAGCTGGAGGTAGTTGTCAAATCTTAAACAGTGGTTTAACTAGCATCTAATCAGTCTGTGTCCCTTTTCCTACCCCACCGAACTGAGTGAACCCCCTCCCCAAAGCATACAGTTGAACATACTGAGCTCCACGCTCTGCAATTGCTGCAAATTCTGTCAGTAACAGACACCAATTACTACACATGGGCCAGTAATAAAACTTTATTTGCATGGCATAAGTAACAAATTCAAGTAGTTTCCTGTTCTTTACCAACATCCTGTTGCCACATTACTCCTCCAGGAAACTGCAACACCGAGCAAGAGAATTTGGCATCCCACAGAACAGATCTGATGCCAAATGGCTATCGGAGCACAGTTAAGAGCTTGCTTACAAAGAAAACAATCACATTTATCTGGTTGTCATTTATGCTTTCAGTTATTTGGTGCAAGACTGCATGTCCCATTTTCTGGAGGGGAAAAAAAAGCAAAAAGCATTATTTTGACTTGTTACCAGAAGTCAAAACAGACACTCTGCAGTGAGGATGCTACACAGCTGGCACCAAAATAACTAAGATATGAATTACTACAGATTTCATCATTTTTATTCCTGTTTTTGTAAAAGCAAAACCTCTCACACTCATTCATCCTCTAGATTTATATAAAAACACAACAGTACCAGCTGGAAGAATCCCACAGTCAGCTAAGCATACATGTCATGATTGGGAGTTCGTTAACACAAAGAAGTTACACCAGTACAACATCTTTATAGCTGGGACTCTGCAAAAGAATGTACAAGGCAAGTGTGGCATGTTCTGGTTAGATTAATTTGTTCATAATCAACACATCAGCCAAACTGAACCAACCTTCATTTAAAAGAATACATAAGAGAGCATACACTGAGTTTTGCATAGCATTAGTTTATACTTACAACCTGACTTACAGCAGAGCTATTTGAGTCAACAAATGAAGCAGTAGTTTCACATAATGAGAGAAACTTTCCTTAAACATTTAATATAACCCACGACAAATTGAGCTGCTTAGCCAAAAATTATTACTTGACATAAATTCCACAATTAAAATAAAGTAATCCTTTATCACCATCTCACTATGCAACAAAAAACCTGTTCTCACAGTCTTTGAAATCAAACAAGAGCATGAAAAAAAAAGACGAAGCACTGAGACAGCAAATCTTTAGAGTTTCTAGTGAGACTAAAACCACCATCCACAAGTTGTAGCAAAGCAAACAAAGCATTTCAAACAAAGAACAAAAAAATAGTTGCAAATGCAGATTACGCAACATTTAAGAAGTAAAACTACATGAGGAGTTATTAGAATCAATGTACATATGCGGCATTTCAGAAACAACTAGTTCTGTAGTCATGGTTATGTGGTCAGAGCATTTCCTTAGTACGTGTACGTATGGCTTGCAGTTCCCTCTGACATGTAAGGATACCCACACTCATACACACCATGATGGCATCAGCCTAACCACAAGAATGGAGGCCGAGTGGTTAGTGAGGTCATCAAAACACTGCGATACGTTGCATGCATTGGTTTTCTAGATTATGTCCTTTTTTTAAATTTTAATTAGTGCTTTGAGTCACTAACAGACTGTACAATCTCCCTTAGAAAGGGA
Source organism: Aramus guarauna (assembly GCA_013400195.1). Taxonomy (NCBI): domain Eukaryota; kingdom Metazoa; phylum Chordata; class Aves; order Gruiformes; family Aramidae; genus Aramus; species Aramus guarauna. The sequence goes on from VXBL01008623.1 coordinate 151,170, forward strand.
ATGAAAAGACTATTGGAACTAGCTCTCAATTTTCTGCTTGGTTACTAAACCCCATTGCAGAGAGACCCCCACCACCCAAACGTTGAAGTGAACTTGTGTATTCACAATACAGAAAGATTAATGCACACATAGCATTTTGCAGGATCAGCACCTTGATATGTGCTCAGAGTACTGGACTATTTATTTTTGTCAAGTTTATTAAGTACCCAGGAAAAACCCATTATAAATAAACCAGGATGCTCTTAATAAAACTTCACATGCACAGTAAGTTTCCAATTTACAACAGGGCTTATATACATTTTTTTTTATTTTAACTCCGTGTTTTTAATTTCATACATCCATATCTTTACTTCCTTTGTATTTTACGCTCAATCTAAAAAACTCCATTTATTTCTTCTATTTCCTAAATGCTAAAAGAACTAAAGGTTTAAAAATTTATTTTTATGCTTAGAAACCTCACACTGAAAGTATCCACTGAAAACCACAAACTTCAGGCTCCATTAATAGCGCTACTGCAAAAATACAAGAGACACAGAAGCAATAAGCAAATATCCCATGAAATATTCACAGACAAGCACCATTTTCCAATCTACTGAGCTCCCAGTTCAGAAAGCTCAAGTGCTGTTATCAGGCTACGCTCAATCAACATTTGCAGTTTTTAGTCAATAGAACTTTTGTACTTAGGAGCATTTAAAAACCTGACCCATAGCTGCTTAGAATTCAGGTTAGCAAGCTTAACTTTCAACTTCTGTTTCAGTTCCTTCAGTTCTGGGGGGGGCATTAGAGGGTAGGTATGTGGAAACACTTATTTTAGTTACTGGAAGTCTCTACCTTGTTATTGCCACTTCTTTTTACAATTGTGTCCATTTTGAAAATAACAAAGAAAAAGTTAATAATTCAGCATTAACCTGATCCTGTAAACACCTGATTACACTGTAAATTTGAAAAAAATACTGTCTTCAGGAGGAAAATGTACTCCAGCCAATGGTTCCTGCTGTATCGTATGTTTTTGCTTGTATCACTACTTTCAAAAACGAGTTCCTATCCTACTGATAGTCTTTAGCTTTTTTTTTTTTAATAGAAAAATACCCAGATATTTATCCCAGATTTCCAGCTTCCACAGGCACAGCTAAAAAAAGTTCCTAGCAATCCTTAATTTGATTTAAAGCACTAATTTTTGATGTAAGTACTTCCATAATTTCATCTTGATTTATATTTGCAATGCCTGCTGTAGTGTGGCACTCACATTAGTGAAATAGATTAAGGGGTCTTGAGCTGTACTGCAGACCCTCCACTCTTTCACCCACTTTGTTTCTAACTGTCATTAACCTCTAGGAAATGCCCTCCTTGTTGGTCATCATTGTTTAATTATACTTCATAGTTATGTCATCATATCTGTGAAATATAATCTTCCATAACAACACAGCTGTGAAATGTGATACTCCCGCCTAGCAGTAAAATTCTGGTTACAGCAGATTATACATACAAATGGTGTCAATGGAGGAAGTGATATGAAACTTTTTGAAGGCCCTTGATTTTGAACGGGTCTATTGTGTTAGGAGGTATATACAGTCTTCAAGAAAGGTCTCAAACCCTTTCTCTTCCCTCCCTTCCCCAATCCTCCCAACAGTCTTCTGTAAGTTTTAGGAACAATTACTTCTAAACTTTGATGAGGGCTTATTACAGAGAAGTTTTATACAGAAAAAGTAAAGTGAGAAGAAACCTCAGAAATAGAATCTATGAATCCGGGATTTTTTTTTTTTTTAAATAGTAGAATTGCATCTGAAAGACACTTTTTTTCCTGGAACCCTCTGCTTCCACTCATGATCTCATGATGCACAAGCATCTCCTTTGCTTGTAATGTAACAGCAGCAGCGACTGCACTGGTCCAATAGAAACAGGACTTTGCAGATGTTTGCTATCCTTTACAGGTGGAAAAAAAAAAGGGGGGACAACTATTCAAACAACTAATTCTTAGAAGACTACTAGCAAGAGTTCCCCACATCACAAGAACCTCCCATCTAAATCATTGAATGGAATGTCCATTAATTCCTGAAATTTAACATAAACTGTATATCCTGCTGGGACATGGAGATGGTGTAGCTGTATCAAACAGGCCAGTAGTGTTACTGTAAAAATAATACTCAGAAAAAGTTAGAGTATGTACTGTAAAGTCTGTGTACTAAGCCCTATCTTCACTTTGTCCTACTTTTGACAATATTAGTTGCCTAGCAGTAAGCACACAGGCTTCTCTACAGAAAAGAAATGGCAGCAACCAGTGCTTTGTACTGTTCACCAGGGAGGGATTTGAGTATACATGTGTGTGTGGGTGATTTTTCAAGAGTGGAGATAAAAGTGGACAGAAGAACAGTTTAAAGCCTCAATCAAGACTGTATATACCAAGCTTCAACATGATTTTTCCCCCCCCCCGGTCTGTGTTACAAACCCTTGACTGGCCAGTAGAAGGCAAGGAGTTGTTTACCTGTTAGAAGCAAGGGGGCAAATTCCTCTAGATTGATGCAAAACGTTTTCCTACTCTAGAAGTCAGAAAGGGAGGAGCATCAAGTTTATTTATGTAGCTCAAACAGCAGCCAAGCAAAGAGGATGCCTTATTGTGCAGAGTTCATAACTGTACATTAAACTCCTCCCCTTTAAAGAGATGAGGCAGGAAAATTGCCATTCCCACTCCAGGAGTCACAAGCAAATGGAAGGGGAGAGAAACAAGCAACCAAGTTGCTGCTGGAGAGAGTTTAAGCACAATGCTTATGATTAACCAACTGAAGAAATGGAATGGCAGGGAGGAGAGAGCTCACACAGATAGACCCAGAGCCAGAGGGAATAACAACAGAAATGTCCTGGGCTTTGGGTGGTCTTGTTTTACAAAGCAAGATTAATTAGACACTAAAGGACATCCCTCTTAGAAAATGAAACGCATTACAAACCAAAACACCTCAGAGAGCTAGCAGCTAGGGAGTTATAACTAAATTACTAAGTACAAAATGAAGCAGCCTGCAGAGGAAATGAGTAATTAAAAAACCCTCCCCTGAGCAACAGGCTGGTGAGAAAGGGATAACTGCAGGACCCTGGTGCTGGAGGTAAACAGTACCAAAGCCAAAAACTGCCAGATGAAAACAGATGTTTTACACAAACAACAAAAAGCCTTGTGGAATATCATAAAACCCCAATCTCCTGCCTTTACAGAGTGTTTTCACTCAGAGATGGCATTAGACACAGTCTGCATGGTACAACCTGTAGAGATGCACACAGGAATTACATCATCCACAACTACCACGCTGATGCCCCTGGGGTGAAGCACTGCAGTCCGTTGGACAGTGCTCAGCAACCATAAACAATGCTTTCAGAGGAAGAAATAGATTAACATCAACCTCATTCTTCTTTCTGCAAGAGAGTTTATCTAAAACACAGCACAGACAACCACCCCCCTGCTAGCACAGAAAGTCCTTCTGCAGCCCTCTCCCCTTCCTCAATGAAGCAAAGACACCTTGGGTGTCTGCTCTCCGGGGGTCCTGGTGAGCAAAATGCCACCCCTGGCCTGGCCTGACTCCCTCTTTTTTTCTGTTGCCCCAGAGAGACAGCAGGAACAACACCCAACTTGCCAACCCTAAAATAAGCACTCTGCCAAAGTGTTTTTCCAACTTTTTTTCCACTAAATCTTTTCCAGGAAAGACAAGCCCCGGGTGTTTCAAGCTTTAGTCCACTAACAAGAGCCCTTCTCTCAGTTATCTTTTGGAAACATCTTAAGGGCCACCAGTTGAACACGAGCCTGTTGGCAGGCAGGCATGGAGGATGATGACCACGGGGGACAGCCCGCAGGAGAAGCGCCCTGTGGCAAGGAGAATCACACTTCTTTCACAGACATGGTTCCCTCAGGGAGAGCTGCCCCAGCACTGACAAACGTAATTCCCTTTCTCAGTCACAGAGAGCAGCACGGCCAGGAAGATGAGGACAACCCTTGCTGACATTGGTCACCAGGACATCCCTCACTGCCACCTCAGGCAAGGGTCGGTCTGTTGCTGCACAGAGAATCCCTCACCCACCGCAACCAATTTCAAGTGAGCAGCCCCTCACTGTCTCCTCAGGCTTTTTAGGGTCTGGGGAGGGCCTCAAGGCCACCTTCTTCAGCAGTAGTCCCTCGCCATCCCCTCTGGCCTTCTGGGGGGGTATCACTCACTATCCCCTTCATCAGAGGTGGCTTCTCACCATCATCTCAGGCCCTTTTCTTGGCAGACCCACGTCCCCTCCGTGGGGTAAAGGCACCTCACTGCCTCCTCGGCGGGGCCAAGGGACCCCTCACCGTCCCCCCGCTCCTCAGAGGCCCCTCTCCGTCCCCTCAGTCCCTCTCCACCCAGACCCACGTCCCCTCCCCGGGGCGGAGGGGTCCCTTCTCCGCCCTCTCAGGCCCTTCCCCGGGTCCCTCCCCGCAGGCCGCGGGCTCTCCCTCTCCCTCCGGAGCGGGCCCTGCCCCGCAGGCCCCCGCCGCCTCCCAGCAGAGCCCGCGCCCCGCTGCTGTCCTCCCCGACTTCGGCCATGTTCCCAGGCAGGGAGCGAGCCAGCGTGCCGGCCTCCGGGGCGGAGCCGGGGTGGGGTGGGGGGGGGAAGCTNAGGCGCCGTCCACGAAGACGCCGTTCTTGCCGAGGCAGCGCAGGTAGAAGTGCGGCTCCTGGAAGCTGAGCTGCAGGTGCCGCCGGGAGATGAAGCTGGAGTGCCCCATGTTGACGTCCACCGAGCCCTGCGAGGAGTTGCGGCCTATGGTGACGGCCGGCTGCCGCATGAGGAACTCGAACTCGCGGCCCTGAAGCCGCGCCAGCACCGGNCGCTGGGCGCGTGGCCTCGGCCCCGTTCTTCGGGCAGGTGCTGAGGGGGCGACGCCGTCTGAGGGGGCTGCCGCCACCTCAGCCCTGCACCGGGCAGAAAAATCGCTTTCTGCCGGGCCCGTGAGCTGAATCGCCTCAGAAACCACCCCCCTGCGCTGGAGAGGTGCCCCCCACCCCAAAACCATCCCCGCTCGGGGCTTTCTGTGGGGCAGGGGCGCATCCGCCCCACAGCTGGGCGCCAGGCCGTCACCCACCTGGGGCACAGGGCTCCCGTGTTTCCAAACGGAATCTCGCAGGGCGAGACTCGTTCCCTTCTCTCTTCGTGTCGTTACACCAAAGCCCCACCGCAGTGTTACGCAGGGATTTAATCGCGACACGATTTCAGTATCCCTGGACTGCTTGCAAAGGCTTGCTGAAGGGGGAAATTCATCCCAGATACACGAGGTGTGAGTTTAAAACACCTTAACACACTTTCATAATCACAGAGGGTTTTTATATATATACACTTATATACATATATAGTGTTTTTATACTCATATGGCTTTATACTCCTATACTTTTTCATTATAAGTGAGCACATGTAGGTTGTTTAGCTTGCATTACATTATTTCTTACTTCAAATTTTTATATTTTTTTCACGAGTTACTCATGTTACTCATATGAATGATAAAGGTCACGTACTTTGCAACAACGGCATGTATGTGGATTGTGTATACGTCTGTACTGGTTAGATTATCCAGATTAAACAGGTAAAACTTTTCTGTATAGGCAAGCTGGTGATACTTTGCAGAATCCCGAATTGTTAAGTCACCAGAAAATACAATGAATTTGAGAATCTTGGGAGAGGGAGCAGCTGTAATTGCTTAGTGCTTCGACTCGTGTGGGGAACGCGGCAGCTCATAGCAAGGCTGCTCAACAGCTTACAGGAGGTGGGGAAAAAAAAAAAAATCCCATAACCGGTCAAAAGTGCAGAGCAAATTTCAGCTATGAAGACTGTAATTAAACGAACTGGAATTGGTCCAGGACCACAAGGTTAACATCCCTGTTCCTGGAACATCTTCCCTGAGATGTTTAATGACTGCTGAGCAGTCGGGACCTGAGTTAGACATCTCACCCGAGACATCATCTTCAGTAAGAGTGCTCTTTGCCACTACAGTTCAATACCAACCGAGAGGAAGAAAGAAAAGTACCATCTAACAAAACACCAATACCACTTCCTACGCAGCAGCGGCTGCTCTCTAGCAAGACTCAGCCGAGCTGTGCACAGCAAAAGGTTGCAGTCCTCGGTGCAGGCGAGGGAGGAAAGGCATCCCCAGAGGGATGGGGAGAAGGGAGGTGGTCACAAGAAGTGGCCATCCGGGAGGCCTGAAATTAAATTACAGCTGAAACGGTGCTCCCAGACGGCGAGGAACAACCGAGTGGGGTCACAGCACATTGCAGTGGCATAACCTGGACCCCGGCGGGGAGCTGCTCTGCTCACACCCATCTGCCTGAGCTCCTCTCCTGCCCCAAATTGCTCAGCATCAGCAAATGCTTGTGGCCAGGAAGTAAAACGTGGGCATCTGGTAGGTGAGAGCCAGAGTTGCACACTGCCTGACAGGAGAGCTAGCTCACGCCTTTTGCCCGTTCACACCAGGATGAGAACGCTATTAAGTGTGCTTAAAAACGGACCCAAGCTGGTAGGCAGGTGTGGGGGGCAGGTGAGGTGAGACTTCGTATCAGAGCAGTGTTTCACGTGTCCAAAAAAACCCTAGAAAGCAGCTCTGGAGAGATTTCAGCTCATGTCCAAGGCTTGTCTAGAACCCAAAATCATGTCATTTGTCCAGAAGGGCCCAGAAAGGATCAGAAACAGGATGAGGCCGTTACCAGACATTGTCCGTAAATGTTTCCACAGCTGCATGGGAAAACGCGTTGCAGGCAGGCGGGCTCACAAGGCAGGAGCCAACTCCGGCACGGGCAGGAGCGGGGCGGTGGTTCTAAGCGCAGGAGTTGCAGACAGCTCTGTGGACCCGTCTGATGTGGGGCCAAGAGGCGTGTCTGCCAGGGCTGGGCCCCATTACTTCTCCCACAGTGGATATAGGCTACGGATTTCTGCAGCTCCAGTTGGGGAATAACCTGAGGGCTGGCACGTGGGGCTGGCTGCGAAGATCCTCCCGCTGCTCAGAGGCTTCCTGAGCGCTTGGGGTGGACCCAGCGCAGTCTCGCTGCTCCAGGACCGCGGAGCTGGGGATGCCAATGGGCACATCCGTACATGTCACGGTCACTCTGCAGCCCCCGAGGTGCTCCTGCTGCACAAATCAGTGAGATTCTTCTTCTAACAAGTCTTTTTCTTTCTGCCTGGAAATTTCTTCCGAGTGGAATCAGCACCGCCACTGAGAGAAATCCCAGCTTCATGCAAAATGCGATCAAGTGGTGTACAGAAACAGGATTCCTCTGAGCTGCCTGATGGGTTGTGCTTAGCTTCATGTCTCACCAGCCCGTCCGCCTGCGGCATCCGTTCCCTAAGCTCCTTGTGCTGTGAGGAACAGAGCGCTCTGCGCGGCAGCTTCCTGCACTCTGCTCGGCTGTAATCCACCCCGCAACAGCATCAAACCAAGGGCCCTTCAGACAAGGAAGCGCTTTGCGCTCCTCCAGTCAACTAATCCTGCTTAAAGTCAAGCCAGCTGCCCCAGTGTAAATGCCTAATGTAAATGCCCTCTAAATTGTTTGAATTAAATTAAACTCATCCCATATGGCTGGATTGACTTTAAAGTGGTTCATTTTCCTCATCAAGGTTTTAGATGGATATGTCTGCAGGTGTGGCCAAACTTCCTGACTCTACAAGTTGCCTACCAAAATATTCAGATGGCCAGGAGCTGCCAGCCAGGTATCGCGAGCTGCGGGGAGCCGAGGTGGGGACCAGCCCTGGTGCCAGCACGAAGGGCCAGCACGGTCCTTGTGCCACCCCTGCCACGTGCCCAGGCACTGGTGCAACACTCAGATGTGGGAACAGCACCTTGGCCACCCCTGGCCATCTGAACTGGCCAGCTGTGGGCTTGCTCCAGCCGGGACCATGCTCAGGTGCTAGCGTGGTGCGATGCCGAGACACCGTACAAGCATGACTGCCTGTGCACATGCAGAAATCATCCCTCCTGGCACTTCATAGAGACACCTTGAGCTATTTTGAGATGCTGTCCTACTCTGCCACGTCTGCGCAATAGAGCAATGTGAACCGGCAGGAGAAATTCAACATTTGAACAGAGCAGCTGGGAAGGGCACAGCAAAAGCAGAAAGTGGCTGGGATAGAGTCGGCGTTACTCAGACAGCAGTGCAAAACCCGACTGTCCTTTGTCAAATATTTGTTTGGCAGTGTGTCATCGCTGACTGTCTCAATACAGCGATATATGGCAGGAATCCGTTTTGCGCTATCAGTTGTGGGCAGATGAATGTAATGGGTTGTTATGGTCACCCAGATACCACTGCATTGGGCAAACACAAATCTTGCAAAAACAGTGATAAAAGGGTACATTTCTGCATTTATCTGCTGACTGGTGTCTGCTTAAAAAGACTTAGTTTCTGTAAGTGAAATGTTGCATTTCTGTAGCACTTCATACAGCTGCTGCTCACTATTCTGATGCATGAGCCTCAGTACATATTTATCAAACCCCAATTCTGCAAAGAAGCTGCCCAGCTTCGACACCGCAGGACATCTGTTCTACCCCCAGACCAAAGCATAATTGAAAAGCACCTTTGACAGAAAGAAATGATGTGAGCTGCACGCTGGGCGTGAGCCGCTTGATGTATTTACCCAGCAGCTAGACAACGTATTGATGCTCACAATGAAAGCTAGCCTAATGCACATAGCCCTGATCTGGGGAAGGAGGAGGAGAAGAGTGAAGGAAAGCAATTATTCTAAGGAAAAGAGGCTGCTGTCTCCATGCTAGCCCAGTCCAGCACTTCTCCCGAGCGCCACGCCAATCTGATGGGGTTAAGGGTGATGGGGCTTCCACTGATGTACAATGTGCATCACTGGCAAGGGAGCAGAGACTCCAGGACCTGCGTCACACAAATACTTAAATACAATACAAAAGAGGAGGGCAGTGTTCCCTCAAATTCCTGCCCAGCTCTCCGCAAACCTTTCCCCTTTCCCCTTCCCTCAGCCATCAAGTAGGTTTTAAACGCTGTCATGGTTTTTGTCCACGCTGATTTGAAGCAATGTAAGTGATGAACAACGTGCTCTGTATCTGTGGCGCTACTTTCCCCAACGCACCTGCGCTCGGGAGCAGCCTCACTCCTTTCTCCAGCTGGGTGAGTTTTAATTCTGCTTTCTGTCTCTGGGAAATCACAGTGCTGTGACACAGGAGCAAAAAGCAGTTTGCATTATACGCGTCTGATAGCGTTTTCTTCTTAACCAAGCGGGCTGCAAGAAGTTAAATAAAATTCATTGTTTTGAAACATATTCAAGTGCATGATAGTATCTGTCTCACAAACGCACACAGGCTCACGGTGTCTAACCCAGCCTCCCGTGGGATTTCTACCTGTTTTCTGTGCTTTTAACACCAAACCTTACCTCTTCCCAGTGATGTCCCTCGGCCCTGGCCTGGGGCAGCCCATATAAACCTGCCTGCAGAGGCTGCATCCGCGACACAGATCTCTGCCCAGGAGGACACCTGCGAGGCTGGCAGTGACATTGAGGATGCGACCTGCCACTGAGAGTCTGAGGAGCACAGCGGAGCCCTAATCCCATCTGGGACACCCATAAATACCCCTCCTTCAATCAGAACGGCTTTACAAATCTTTCACAGCGTCTCTGAGCCAGGTTTTAATCCAGATGGCCTGATAAGAAAGGGTTTGCCTGTGGAGGAGGTGATACATTGATAGAGGAATGCTTTCTTTTCCCGCACAGCTTTTGATCAGCAGAACATGGAAGAAAACAACACCAGTGAATCAGAAATGCGGTGGGAGCACCCGAAAGCCCACAGGATGCAAACCCACAATTTTTTTCCTAATGCCAATAGGCTGCTATGCTGAAGAGAGGAGTATTGGAGACAGAAAAAGGCATGCAGACAGTGGGACCTAACGCAAGGCAGGCATCACTTAAATCCTGCTCAGTCTGGGCTGCCTCCTGCGAGGTGCTGTGTGCTTCATGCTGGGTGCTGAGCAGCAGCCTCGGTGCCTGGCGAAACGGGGCTAAATGAGATGCTGCATCTGTTAGCTCCCTCCCAAGAGCAGCACAGCCTGGAAAGATTGTTCTTTCTATAGTAATGAATTTTTTCATTTTTAAATCAGCTGTGATCCTGTTTACTGTAAACTCCAGTATGCTGGAAATGTTTCTATCACAGTTTGTTTAGGTTTCACAGGGATTTTTTTCAAATCACACTTATCAAGAATATATTTTCACAGGAAGTTCTCTGAAATACAATAAAGACCTAGGAACATCTGATGCCCAGACTCTGCCATTCCCTAAGATATTATATGATCTGCTCATTCCCCATGCAGAAATGCTGTTGCTTTTCTAGAATCCATGCCAGAGACTGTCTGATGTATGATAGCCCATTTTGGAAAGCCTTGAACAAGACCATTTGTTGTCGAGATAATTTTACAAAAGCAATATCATTTCATGGGTTGCAGTTAAAATAATTCATAAAATTTACACTGGTGTGTGCTCTTCGAGCTTTAAACTCACTCAGCTAACTTTCTTTCAATTTGGCTTGAAACTTAGACCTCAGTGAAATACATAACACAAGCCAGGTCTGAATTATTTGCTTTTGTCATTTTTGAATGATCTCATTTTCTCACTTTCCATCGATGTGAACAGAGAGAAAAAAAAGCCCCACATACATACTTTTCAACAGCTAAAACCAACTGAACCAAATCTGATATCAAACACAAAGCATTTCAGCCCAAAAGGAATATGGTTTTGGGCTTTTATGAGCAACTGTAGCATATACTGCCTGTTGCTGCTGAAAACAAGCTCCATGCATTTTCTGAAGGGTTGGAAGCAGCTGATCTTAAATATCTTGCTGTACAACTTGCCTGAGCAGCTAGAGGAGCCAGTAAAGCTACAGAATTTACCCTGTATTATTACAAAACATTTAAACAAAAACCACAGGACTTGCTTGTTTACTGTCCCAAACCCGACAGCATGATTCACACCTATGATGATACAGCTATCATGATATACAGCCAGCGTAACATGCTGCCAAAACCACAGTGGTCACGCTTGATGCTGACTTCCTTCCTATATTTTCACAGGCAGAAACCACGGAGGGAAGGTCAGTGCAATCTGGAATCAGAGCCGTAACCCACGGCAGGTTATGTGTGTAAACAGCCTCCTTGCTACGTCACCTCTACGTCGTGAACCTCTGACTCAGCAGCCTGGACCCTGCATCACCCCGGGCATCGGGGATGGCTGCATTCAAGTGCTGCGTTAAAAAAATTCCCCCTCCAGAAATGAACAACCTCCTTCCCTCTTTTAACCAGCTATCATCTATAAAGGCGCTGGATAACAAAAGCTTTCCTTCCAAATGGGAAAAAAACCCCACTGGGCCAAGCTATGCCAGGAAAAAGGGAAAAGGAAGAGGTCGGGGTTCAGCCTTTCTCGCCCTGCTCAGGTCTCCTGGCTCGGAGCATCCCAGGGATGCACGAACACCCTGAACACCCTCCTGGCTGGGTTGGACCTAGAGGAAGGATGTGGTGGCTGGTCTTCATGTGGCTTTATAAATACATGTTTAAGGGACAGGGGACCGAGGGCAGAAGTGAAGAGTACAGTGCCCCGACACGGGTCTAGTCGAGGTGTCCGGGGACCCACATGGGAACAGCCCCGGACTTCAGCTGCTGCATAGCATCCCAGCAGAGGAAACTGCACGTTTCTGTGACCTGTTCCTGGGTTTGGCTGTCTACAGGTTATCCTTGAAGTAGGGACTAGCAAAGGTACTTGTAAACGATATTTTCTTTCAGTCCTGAGCATCCTTTGGGATTGCTGGAACATCTCAGCAGGGAGCAGATGCTGGGGGATGGACCCTCCTGCACATGTCCTGCTGTTTTGCAGACACCTCTAAAGCACTGAGCAAAACTAACCTGGGATTATATTTCCAGCACTAACGCTGGTTCCCAGGAAAATCCTGGATTAAGTGTGAAACTCTCTCCTTTTCCCATTGTGCGGTCCCCTTGCCAGCTGGTTGCATTAGTTAGAGATGTTAGTGTGATAAGGGCATTAGCTCTAAGTGCTGGAAAACCCCAGATTCACAATCATCATGCGACACTTTAAAGGCACACTGTCAACTTTAGAAAAACATCTGCTATAAACAGCTTTACTTACTTACGTTACTAGTAATACCATACGGTATTAAAAGTGAAAGGATTTTAAAAATCCAATTTACTTGTCCTTCAGCTTGGCCAGTGAAAAAATCAATGAAATGGGTCTCACTTTTGTTTAGAGTAATTTTCACTTACCAGTTCCCTCGTGCTAGTGTGCTAGCTTTACAGGCAGGAGAGGTGTGTTTACCTGCTTAGAGAAAAACCTGTGCACCCTGCACACTGAAAAAAATAAAAACCCTCTGAAAAGAGAGAAAGAGAAATAAGAGAGCCTGAAAACATGTCTATTGATTTTTTTTTTATAAATACATGTTTAACAGAAATGAAACAGTTGCTAAATTTGACTGAAGGTCATTCTTCATCAACACAATAGTAATAATGTAAAAGTTTAATGGTTGAATCGAATTCAGTTTATGTTAGCAAGAGATTACTATTATGGAGTAATCTTTGATGAAATTAAGGGTGTTATTTTTCTTTTTAAAGGTAGGATTTAAAAACCTTAACCATTAAAAGTAACTTGGAGAAAGTTTGGGTCTTGGACAAAGTTTGCATTAGCCATAGTAAAAGATAAAAATAGGCACTCTCTATCCTTCAGAAACTCTGACTCTAACACCAAGGTCTTGTTTATGCCTGGGCTACATGTTTGGGGCTAGAGAGGGAGGAACCAAGGAAATGTGATTCGAAAGAGATTTGTGCATGTCGGTACCTTTATTTTCCACGTGGCTCAGAGTGGAAAGTCTTTGGTGGACGTCACCTCCCACCAGCCTCCTTCCACCTGCCCGCCGCTCCCCCAGCAGACCTGTTCCCATCCCTTCCCCGCTCAGCATCGCAATTTGCCGCTGCGCAGAGACGCGAACCAGCCACCCAGGCGGGACTCTGCCCTCAGCAGCACCACGGCCCAGCCGGGATGGGTTTTGCTGCGGGTGTCCCATCCAGGCAGTGCCAGTTCAGCGCATCACCTTGCCAAGCGCAGACCTGGGAGCACACAACCCTCAACCTGCTGATTTCGGGGAGCTGCCCACGCGCCGAGGGACCTCGCGGGGTGACCCAGCCCAGGCAGTGGGGGACCGGGGGCCGCAGTTCCCCCCAGGCTCTCTGAGCTGTGCTGGAGCTCACGGTCCCTTCAGCCCATTTAGTTCCCAGCACCAGTCACCCTGGGGCACGACCCTGTTGACGGAGGCACCCAATATTAGGATGGCAACAGCTGGTTGTAGTGAATCCTTTCTGTCGCAATCTGCCAGAAGACGCTTTCCCTCATCGTTTCTTTTCATTAGGTGTTTGCTCACAGGTGCCCGTTTGGAGCCTCGGCACATTCACAGATACGCGGTTGTGTTGCTGGAGGTGGCTGGTGGCACAGAGACCACCCCTGGCAGTGTGCTGGCTCATGGGGTATGATGCAAGACCTTATTGCTAAATGCCTGTCATGATAATTTGGTATTTTATGTTTTTTCCCTGTATCCCGGCTGTAATGAATCGGAGTGATGCTGTCTCAGGCTTCCTCCATGCTTCTCCCGGAGCTTCTAGCTAAAATTCAGCATTAGCAAAATGTGCCTCTGGAATAAGGCCTCATAAAATATTGTTAGGATTGCTAGGCAACCTGGAGGCACATTGGGAGCTGAAAGGAGCCTAAGTGGGCGTAGCAAGTCTGTGCTGGAGTCTCAGATGAAAAAGAGAGGGTATTCTTTGTGTCTCCATGCTAGCAACACTTAGCCTTTGATTTTCTTTTGGAAAAAGGTTGAGATACACTGCTTCCACACGCACAACGGTACATATCTGTGTTATTGTTGGTGCGGTGGCCTCTAACCTCAGATTAATCAGCTGGACGAGAAATGCACCTATCCAGGGCTTTGCAATAACAGTAAAAGTAAAATGAAGTTTTTATGGTCATGAAAATACCCATATTCCAGCTGCTTGCATCTTCCAAGGGCTGCTTTTGCAAGAAAGAGGGACCATGCTCAATAATAACTTATTTTATGTGGCCACCAAGGCATTGCTTCAGCCCCTTCTGCACCCTGCAGTGGTAGTTAATGCAAACCGACTCCGGAAGGAAGGGAAACAAATAAAAAACATACAATTTATTGGCAAGGTCTAACAGGAGTAATCGGCTATTTGCAGATACATGCACAAGAATAAAAAGAAAATTGAACTAGGCTTGCAAGAACAAGGGGAGGAATTACTGTAGGTATAAAGAGGGGAGGTTTACTGCTGATTTTGTCAGCTAAAATGAGTTTCTGGTTTACCCCTTCCTACCTCCAGCTAAAGAGCACGAGATGCTGCCCTTCACGAGAGCGTGTGAATCTGCATCTCATCCCTCCGGGAACACCTTGGCTTGCCCAAAGGCCTTTAGCCAAGCAGGCTCCAGCCTGTCCCTGGGCAAGTCCTGCGCTTTGCTTCCCCCCCCCAAGCCAAGCCTCCAGCAGGCAGCCCCATGCCGCACTTTCTTTAGTGCAAAACCTGGAAAAATACGCACGCTTTGGCAGCAAACACAGCAGCCACGTGCTGAAGCTGCCCTTGCGACTCTGGCTTTTGCTCCGTACGTCCAGCTTTGCTAAAGGCAAATCCTGGCAGCAGATCCCACAGGAGGTGGACGTGCCTCTGCTGAGAAAAGCTGTCCGTGCCAGAGGCTGGCCTTCCAGCCAAGCTGAGTGTGCTATTTGTTTCCCAGTGCTTGATTTAGCATATAATTTTCTGTTAAAACAGCTAGTGGCCAAGCTGACTAATGCATCCATCTGCACAGACCCTGTCTGGCTCCTCCGTGCGAAGGGCTGCTCCCACCAGCTCCTTTCCAGAGGTCACAAATGGCTGCCCCTCAATCTCCAGTGCTCTTGGAAGGCTGAAATCCTAATTCGGACACTGGCAAAGCCTGCCCTGCTTCCCTCCTGTATCGACACAGGGCTTTGTCTGCTCCCTGTTCAGACTGGGAGCAGTTACTCATGCAAGACGTTTCATCAGCGCAAATGGGGGTCACTGAAAATTAATGGTGGGAGCAGGAGCTGATGATTTTGGCCCGTCCTTTTTCGATGAAAACATTTCCCAAGCGCCCAGCGCTCCTAGATATTCCCATATGATACCGAAATGGACTGTAATAAGCTAGATATGCAGTTCCCAAGACCATTAATGAATGTTACCAAGAAGCTGTTGTTGGGATCAGACATCCCACATGACCCTCCTGTTGGAAGCGGCTCTTGAGCTTGATCTTGAAAAACAGGGAACGGATGGGAACAAACCTCAGATTTCCATAGTGTTACAAGGCTTCTTAGACAACTACATATGGTACGGATATGATATAACTACCCGTTTTATTTCTCATGTCCCTTTCTACCTAAATTTAGGTCAGGAAAGCTGCCGGTGAGGTATTTATCCATCCCTGGCAGTGAACTGGCTGGGCTGTTTTTCTGCTCTGTGAGCGTTGCAGGACGCACGATACAGATTTCAACACCAAATGGCCCAGGCCAAAGCACTCGACGCTGCTGCGCTGCTCCTCATCCTGAAGGATGCTGGTAGGTCACGAGGAGCACAGGGGAGTCTGATTTAGGGCTCCCCAGCTCCTGCAATCTCCATCTCCATCCCCAATTTCACAGGTCAATTTTGGAGGCGTGTGAAATTGGGCCAAACCTGGGCTTTCTCTTAGTTTTCTCAGCAAAGCTCCTTCTTCAGACTGCACCAGAGATGAGCTGGTCCTCAGTGTTATTTTAGCAGTTATTTTAATAAAAAATGTGGCAGTTGGAAGTGTAAGAGGGATGGGAGCCAGGCACCTTAAGAAATGATAATTGCAGACTTGGAGCAGTGCTAAGAGTTAACAGAGGGACATTTAATCCAATTCTCAGCTTCTATTTTAGGACCCTTTTAACTTTCCAGATAAAAAAAAAAAAAAAAGAAGAGGGGAGGGGGAAAAAAAAATGTCCATCACAGTGCAATTTCTTAAGCTTGTTGCAGCCCAAAGGTGAATTTTTATGCGTGTGAGGAGTTTGAAGAAAATCCATTCAGCTGTTTCGGAGGTTTCAGAGCATGAAAGCAACATCTGGTTTAAAAATCAAAAATAAAAGAAATTCCCTTTGCTCATCAGAGTCAAAATGGGTTTTGGTTTCATGCCTCTGATTTAGTATATCTTGAGCTGTCCCTTGGAGAAAGCTGGCCATTTCTGTATTGATTTGGAAGGGATGAAATTGTGTTGCAAACTGAAAAAAATGAGGGATGCCCAGACAGTAAAGCAGGTGGGACTCACACCCCAAGCTCCTCCGCTCCCATCCTGTCCAACACCACGGTCCCTAAATTGCCAATTTAATTCATTGCACTAAGATTTCTCACAGCCTGCTGCCTCAGCTGCGTGGTTTGGGTTTTGGATTTTTTTTTTGGCTTCTGGTTTGATTTTTGCAGTGCTGTTTGCTGTGCGCAGCACTGCGCCATAGATGGCAGTGCAGGATGGCAATTGCAGATCCCTTCGCTCTGTAGTAACAGCCCTGGGCTGCGATGGCTCCTGCAGCTTGTCCTGACAGAGGAGGCCAACCTCAGATCGCTGCTTGCTGCAGATTTGCCTGCAAAGCTCCCTCAAATTTTTACCATACATGTGACCCCCCCCCCAGAATTTACAGTGGGCAAAAGTGACAAGGAAGTTCTCTGCAAATTAACTGCTGCTTCTGAGAAAACACACAAATGCTCAAAATCCACTGGCAAATTTGGCCGTGATGCTGCAACGCAGAAATATTTCACATTTCCAAGGGAGCAGGCAGTTGATTTCTCTGTATGTTCCTCAGCACAAGATCACATCTATGGAAAGACTCTGCTCATGCTGGATTTCTGCTGCTGTAAATCAAAGTGTGCACTTTCTCAGTGTCCCATCAGTATTTATAAGGACACTAAAATCTACCCAAATGAAATAATTTGCAGCAAGTTTTGCCTGTTTGCCCTCCTTCCCCCCCTTTTGTACAGTTTCCTGGAGTTCTGGGACTAAAAGTAAGAGAAGAAACAAAATCCAACTGAGTTCTGCAATAGGAGATGCAATGCTGGCAGGAATAGGGACGCTACCAAAGAGATCATGATGGGAAGTGAAGAATATCATAAACAATTACAGCAAGATGCTTTTGAAAAATCCCTCCAGGTACCAGCTGCATCTGCTGATGTTTAAACACCTTCAGAAATCTGGCCACCAGCCCGCTGCTCAAGATGTCAAAAAAAAAAAAAAAAAATAAAGCCAGAGAAGAATAAAAGGCGTAAGAAAGACAAATTCCTTTTGTCTTTGGCAAGATGAAAAGAAAACCTCAACTCTTTTAATGGTCAGGGTGGAGAAAACTGCAAACAATAAATGCTAAGACGGTTGTCCTTCCCTTCCTTCAGAAAATGGAACTGGATTGGGATTAGGTACCTGCAAACTTTTTTTTTTCCCCCACCTTCAGTGATCGGTCCAACGAAGAGCTCCCCTCCACCTGCGCTGTCCCGGGGCTGGATGGATGAACCGACGGAGTGCGCTCTGACGAGGAGATATGCAGCACTTTTCTTTTACAGGATTTTAATGTGATCTTACACATCAAGAGGATTCAAATGACAGGAATGAATGGCAGTAGCCAACCTCACGGCTTGATATTCTGATGAAACGATGCCCTCGCACATCCATCACACTGTTCTGCTGTCAAAAGAACTCCCAACTCTGGAAGATGAGTGTGTTTTCTTTTACGGTGTTAAAAAAAAAAAGCAGGGGGAAACAAAAAGTGTCTATCCTCAAGCCTAACTACTACATAAATGCAACTTTGAGATAAGACACAGCCAGATACACAAGATCTACGGTTCAGCTCCAAAGAGGGAGGGCAAATCTGTGCCTGGCCCCATCTGAAGGCATGTGTGCGGGGCGAAGCCCACGCTGCGTGCAAGCACAGACCTGGGACTCTGCAGAGCGCAGCAGGCAAGACGAGCTGAAAGACTGAGGGAAGATTCATTTCCTGCCAGCGGCATATGTAGACTTCTTGTGCCAGCCCCTGTATGTTCACCTTGGAGAAGCAGATGCAGATGTGAGGGAGAGGGAGCAAGGTATAAGTCTGAGCGTGCATGGAAGCACCACGGTGAGGATATTTGCTAAGCACGGGGCTGGGGAGATGCAGGGATGCAGATGTTGCCCAGGCAACACTCACTTTTGCAAGGTGCCCCTTTGTCTCTCCTGATTTTTAATATGGTGTCTCGCTCTAAAATGCAGATTCTTGAAGCTGTAAATAAGACTTATTACATCCTAATGCTCTTTCCTGGTATCTTTTCAGAGCTTGTTACCAGCAGCACTGCTTGTGGCTAGGTAACACAGGAAATTAGGGGCAGCTCCACGGCTGTGGCTTGCACAGAGTGGGAGAGGGGGTCTCTGGAGAGAAGCGCGGGTAAGACGTGGTGCCTGGGGCGGTGGGTGCAGGACACCCTGAGCTGCATTGCCCACCCTGCTGAGCAAATGCATCAGCTGAGAGCAGGATTTAGGGTACGGACGAGCCTTTACAAACAAGCCAAGTTTATCCTGCATAAAGTCCTTATTCCAACTTTCAGAGCCCCTGACAGAGTTGGGTGTTGTGCTGCTGCTATTGCTGTGGGCTGTCTGCAAGGCTTCGTTCCCAGAGCATAAGGTTTAGAGCTGCACTTTCCATGGGCTGCATTTGTGTGCAATAACTGGTGTTTGCCACCTCCAGAGGTGATTCTGTCTCCCAGGAAACACTGGGGACAGTCAGTGTTTTCCCACCATGTCTCATTTCCCAGGACGAAGCACCATGGTTTGCACTAATGATGAGACGCTGAACCCACTGTTATGGAGCAAAATTACCAAGTGCTGGAAAAAGCACAACAAAAACCGGCAGAGCAGTAAACTTGAAATGAGGTGGAAGTAATAACTGCTGCGTACAGGAGACCCAGATTTGCTAATTGGACATTGCTGAGGTCAGTAAGGTGGAGTGAGGAAAGGAAGACATCGTTAGTGGAATGAAATTATCCTTCCCGCTGAAGGGGCAGGCAGGAGATACCTGGGATAAATACTCTCTCTGCACCTCCCAGCCAGAAAACAGGATTGAAACGCAGCGAGAGAGGAATCACAGCAAGCACAAAACCTCTGCTCCAAGCGTGGAGGTGGGACGGGGCAAGCGGGGCAGAAGCGAGCGCGGTGCAGACGCATTTGCAGGCAAAGGATGGGGAAGGAGGAATGCAGAGCAAAGGCAGGAGATATGCTGCCTCGTGGAAAGCCCCGAAATGTCCTCTTCACCCCAGCCCAGGCAGCTGCCACGGTCCCCATGAGTCCAACAGCCCTTGCAGGCAACGTGACCTGCCCCGAACCTGGGGCAGAGCAGGCAGCAGCAACTCGTTTTCACAGTTATGCAGCATTTGGTCGCCCTATTTTGCTGCCTTTCCTTTGATGCAATGAGCCTGTGGGGAATCAGCCTCAGTGGGAGATTGCTTACGTGGTTTCTAACCCATTAGTTTCTTTTATTGGCTGTTGCTTCAATAAAAAAAAAAAGGAAAAAAAAAAAAAAGAAAATTAAGGAAAAGTAGTTCAAGGTGTGAAGAATTCACATGGCAGGAAAATATATAAAATGTTATTGGCTCTGTCCCCCTTGGCTCCAACCTCAATCGTCTCACCATGCTGTGCATTTGTCCTTCTATTATTACACATAATGACAGGGAAATTTTAGCTAGTCTTATGCAAAAAGCCAGCCTGCTCCTCTCCCCTCCCCAGTGAGAACCATCCTGGCCTGAGCTCACAGCGCTCGGCATCTGATTTCAGCCTAGCAGGGTGTTTCAATACCAATAAACATCTTGTTTTCATGTGAAGAGCTGTTTCAGCTACATTCTTTCCCATCTTTTGTGAGCATCCAAGGCTCCGTGTAAAACTTTTTATTGATCACATAAATAGCAGCTCTGCCTCCCTACAGGCTCTGACTTCACAAAGTGTTTTGATATCTGGAGAATGAAAGGTTCAATAGAAAACTAATTCCCTCGGCTTCCCGGGACTGTTAACCCAGGGCTGCTGGTTTCTCCTCTCTTTGGCAGAGTGTGGTCCGGGGAGGAGAGCGGGGAAGCCGGGAGATTAATTTTTGTCTTGTCCCGGGTGTGTTTAAGGCGGTTTATACACAGGCACGCAGCTAGTCTACAACAACGGCAGAAATGAAGCCACTGTGCAAAGAGCTGAGAGGAGATCATTAAAGATTTAATTGGTCTGAAAGCTTCCCGAAATACTAAGGAGAGACCTAAACCACACAATGTTGAGCAGGAAGCCTCCCAACCTGTGCTGCTTACGGACACCGCTATCGGTGCAGTGAGCAGTTGTGTGCACCGCTGTCATGCTAGGAAATTCTCTGGGGATGGAGTGCCCTGGCCCCACCGGCAAGAAGCAGCTCCCGTCATCCCTGGAGAAGCTGCCCCGAGCCACCACATCTCACGAGCACGGACCGAGACCTCCCTCTGCAGCTGCATTTCTCCAAGGCTCTGCTGAGACATCTCAAAGGACCGAAACCCAGACGAGCTCCTTCCCGTCTGTGTCCTGGCTGTCAGACCCGTTGCACTGTCACCTTTTGTGCAAATGAGTGAGAGCAAACACAAAACCTCTTCAACTGCAGCCATGCGGAGCTCGCGGGGAAGATTAATGGGAGCTACCGGTGAGCCTCATCAGTCCTTGTTCAGGAATCAGAAATCCCAATCGAAACCTGCCGAGACTCAGAGCTATGTGCTGGCACAAATTCGACCTCGTTTGGATAACGAAGGGCAGATCCTGTTCTGAGCTGTGTTGTAAAACCTTTGTGACGGTGTGTTTATCACAGCAGGCTAAAAGGGCACTAGCAACTTTGCTGACCTTGCTGCTTGCAGATGGCAGTGTGTGACAGCCCAGGAGCTGGTAGGGCTGTGGTGATGGTGGCTTTTGGAAGAGAAGCGATGGCAGAGGCAATGCCTGAACCCTTCCGCAGCTGGAGGGTCCCAGCCCAGCCTGGTGCTGAGCCCCCAACAGATGCCCCAAATCAGCACAGCCCTTGGGTAAAATAAGGTTGCCTTCCTCCATCCAAAGGTCTGGCTGGTGGTGGCAGCACTGGAGGCACAAGTGGAGTGATAGTGAGCTCCCCATGAGAGGGATGGGAGAAAGCATCCTTTGCAGGTATAAAGTCTCCCCTCATCTCAAATGCTACACTCTCAGTTAATGAGAGTGATTCGAATAGCAGCAATTACTTGAGACCCACATGTCTTGGGAGAAGGGAAGCTTTGAGGTATCTATGTTCAGCTCCTGGGGCCAAAGAACAGACCCGTTTGTATCTCTTGAGGTCCCAGCAAGTCCTCTGTGGGGATCTGCTATTAAACTGTCCTTGTCCACGGAGGAAAAGGTGCAGAAGCATTCATGGGCTGGAATTTGGTGGCCAAGGCAAAATCCAACACCTCTTTCACCTCAAGGCCCTGATGCTCAGGACTCAGACAACCATTTTTTAAAGCCTCACCTACAGGAGGTGACAATGGTGGGTTATGTTTTTGGGGATTTTGTTTAGCATTGCTAATTTTTGAGATTTTCAATAGTTTTTTCCTACAGGCAAAATCCACTCACAAATGTACAGGTGAAGCATATTTCCACACCAATGTTTTCCCTTCTCTGCTTCTCACACAACTTTATTTGTAGGTTGGTGATAATGAGAACTCCACTGCTATTGATTTTTTAAAAAACATATATAACTTTGAAACACTGTAGATATTGCATGGACTTTGGAACACGATAAGAAGAGGTAATCACATTCACAGCTTCTCCAGCCCTTTAATTAATCTGGACAGCAAATTCTAGCTGTAGTCCTAGAGCAGACTGACTGCCTCTCCTGAATATTCTTATTTTATACAGAAAAGTATAGATACTTGAGGTAAATCAGCACCCCACAGGGATCTAACTTCTGACACTATTTTTATAAGGGAGAGGAGAATTGGCATAGCCCTGCTTCTTTGAGACTGACTGCTGCACAGCTCTGTGGAATGGGCTGGAAAACAGGGAAATATTGGCTTAACTTCTGCTAAAATAGCGAACAGTCTCCCTTTCTTGGTAGAACCTTAAGATGGAGCAAAAGAGTTAAACTGTAGGAATGTGCCACTGAGGGAGAATAATAGAAATCAGAAGATGAGAGGGTTATGGTCCAGCTTCCCAGTGGCCTGTTTCAGGGCAAAATCTTTTATTCTGGAAGAGCTCATCCCTGTCTTGGTCCTGGGGTTTGCACAAGGCACTGGGTCCCCAGATCCCTCCGTCGTCTCCCAGGGATGGTGCAGGGAGGACCAGGTTGAACCGTGCAGTGCCCTGAGCTGCGGTCTGCAGAGCCCGCTGCTGCCGTCCTCCTCACCCGTAGCTCTGGTGAAATCAATGGGATTAAATGAGCACAAATGAGACGGGAGCTGGCTCCTTCGCTGCTGTGGTAAGTCAGCGTGGAAGCTGGCCGCAATCCATCTATCTAAAGCTCTGTATTGAATCTCAGCTGACAGCTCCAATAATGATAATAGATATGGCCAAAGCCGCTTTCTATTTTCTTTGGAGGAGGCCAGGTTCCTCCTCCCCGCTCGCAGGCAGGCTAACCACGCTGCCAGCTCTCGTCTCTCGGGCATTTTGAGGGTTTGATAAGCAAACCACGCTTCTCACACTGCCAAAGCCCAAAGGGATGACAAAGGATGACCTAGCTACCCTGCACAGTTAACCCAAGTCCTTACCGGGGTTTTTGCAGGAATCCTTCTGCGTTCAGAGGGTCGCTAGCACCCAGGGACATCCCAAGCTTCACCTCTAATTTCGTCTGAAACTTCCCTGGCTTGGTGTAACAAAAGAAACGGTACCACTGGGATGCCACAACCTCTTCTCCAGGAGAAGGCTGCTGCTGCAGATCCAGCCAGCTCCCAGCCTGCGGAGCCAAGGACAGAAGTGCCAAGGACACAGCGTGGGTAAGAGGACACGGTGTGGGCACGGCTAGGTCTGAACACGCAAAGCCAGGCTAAGCGAACTCAAAGCTCAGTAACATAAAGTCAAGCCACATCAACATGAAAGGCCTTAAGAAAAAAAAAAATCATGCAGGAAAGTTAAAGTAGCTGGACTTCATTACGGCATTTTCCACGCACACGTGCTGAAAATCACTTCCAACACTTCGCCCCTGCAGCCAGCCGTGCCAAGTTCGCTGTGCCTGGGCACTGCAGCCCCAGCAGTGGGGTTTAGCAAGGCTCAGGTTTTACCCCGTCTCGCAGCCCCTGCTGAGCTCGGCTCCGCCGGGGATGTGTCGCTAATCAAGCTGGGTCAGGTAGCAGTAGAAGAGCTCAGGGATGTTTATAAAATCAGGGGAGATGAACCATGTAGGAGAGGGCATCCCATGTGTTTGGGGAGCTAAGTCAGCAGGGAATAAATTGGGCTGCCTGCAATAAGTGATGCTTCAGGGAGGCATAAAGCAGGGAAGCGGCCGGGGCACGCGTGTCCGTCCCTGCACGGGGTCTCCAGCACATTCTGTCTTCCCTGTGTTTATGCTGGTGACTGCGAGCTCTCCAGAGCATCATCAGGTTTTATGGCGTGTATGCATTATTAGTGCTTCACAAGTAAATAATGTCATATTTCACTGTTTATTGCTGAAAATGCACAGTAAAAGGCTAAAGCCTGAAAAGTGCAGAAAATAATTTATGTGGGAGGAATGAATTTCCCATCATGTCAAACTGCTGCCAGAATTTATCACAGTGCCCTTCAGTTTGGGTCTCTGTCCAACATTTTAAAGGTCTGTCTTTGTCGTACATTTAGGCTTGGGAAAGCTGAAGGTTATTGGGAAGAGTAGGAATTGCTGCTACTGCTGGAGTGAGAGGGAGGAAAGCCTATGGTGGGGGCTCCAACGGGCCCTTCCCTCGGTTAACACGGAAAATTAACGGCACGGTGGTCACCAGTAACCATCCTGGTGAAGGGATGAAATGGCAGGAGGTTCGGCATCAGCTCTGAGAGCTGCTGAACTTCGTGTTCCTGCTGCAGTTCTTCTTGAAATGTATAAATCAGCGCAGAGGTGGACGAGGGCCACCGGCCAAACTGTTTGTGATGATCAATATCTCTTAATTAGGGTCTGATTCTCACCCTTCACTCAGCACTGGTAACTCAGATCACACAAGTAAGGATTTCTCGAGTGTATGAGGATTAAAGGATGAGGCCATGAAACTTCAGAAAAAGGTTTCGAAACCGCTTTCCCTACCGCTGCTTTTTCCTTGAGAACCTGCCGCACTGCTGGGCAGGAGCGTCAACCTAAGGGAATAATTGTGTTTTAAAGCTACTATTTCTGTCCTTGCCATTTATACATGTCTTGTCAGATTTGCACCTGAATTCACCTCCGAGGCATTGGTACCAGCCAGCTTGGAACCGCAGCCGGAGGCAGCGAAGGCACCACAGCTCTCCAGTGGGAGCACGCCGAGCTACTTTCCAAAATACACTTCTCTCTAAATTAAAAGAGCAGCAGGAGCAGCCTGCAAAGCTGAGGGCAGTGCAAGCGTCCTTGCTGTGGAGATAAGCTCTCCGCTTCTCAAAGTACGCAAAAGATTTTGGGCTTGGCCAAGCCAAGCGTTTCTGCATACAGCCAGGGTGCCCCCTGCCAGGGACGGGGAGGTGGTAAGGATAAAGCACACGCTAGAGGGGCACAAAATTGCATAAACACACAGAAGTCTCAAATGAAAGTCCCCTGGTTTGGAGAAACTAGATGCCTGTTTTCTTGCCAGTGGTGCAACATTTTTCCTGTGGGACCCATCCTCTCCCACACCTCCATTAGGGATTTCCAGGTTCAGCGATTTGAAAACTGTCACATAGACTAGTAACTGGTTAAATATTCAACAAGGTAAACTGCATGGGCAAATCGGGCAGTGAGAGACGTTTTTATATGCAGACTTGAGATCAGAACTTGTGTCATCCAAAGGACTTGCTCACACGGGCTCCTGAGTTCAGATAAGCCAATTCCACGAACTCTTGGACCCATGTGTCCGTGCTACTGGGCACTTAAAACTCATTTGACCTCTCAGACTAATTTCCAATCTGCAATAGAGGTGACACAACTTTTTTTTTTGTTTTTTAATTTTTTTCTTTTTTTACAGCATAACTATCTTACCACAAATGCATACTAAAAAGGACTTACCACAGAGTGATTCAAACAACAGCCTATATAGCTAAGTTGACCTAAATGCCCATTTATTTTGCTCATGTAAGATAATCTTAGGGACTGGTTCTCAAAATAATCCCATTTACTTTTAACAAAAAAAAAAAGCTGGAACTTTAGCCCCTGAGGAAATGCTATTTAGAAAACAGAAGAGAATAAGAACGTATCAGGATGCATTGACATGTGATATGAGTGTAACCTTGAGATAATCCTTTTCTAGCATCACAGGTAGCTGGAGAGGAGCAGATCAGGTAGCTGGCCAGAGGGAGTGGGGATGAGGAAGCAGCAATCTGGAAACACTCATATTTAGGTGAAATGCATTAACCCCCCATCTTCATTATTGTGTACAGCCCTGTCCATGAACCTCCATGCACAACTGCCCTGACATCGACCTCTTTTGCACATCTTTATCACGAGAGGTGGCCTCATCTATCCCAGTCCACCCAAAGAGCAATGAAAAAAGCAACCTCCCTGTGGACAGATGACAGAAAAGCAAGTGATCTGTGGTCGAAAAGCGTACCGAGAAAGGATTCTGGTTTCTTGTATTACAATTACTTGAGTCTCATGGTCCTTACTAACTAGCATAACTACAACCACAGTGGAGCTGAACCTGATGAGATACGGTCCGAGCAGGTCACACTGTGGAAAGCTGCAGCAGACGCAGTGACAATAACCAAAGACATGACGTTATTCCTGCTTTGGGCACAATCTTATGCCATGCTTTGCATAACAACATCCTTATATTCCGGATGAACAATTTGATTTCTCACCCTTTAAAAGATCCATTGCTCTGAATGAGTCAAGTGCGCTGACTTCACCGGGCTGTGGCTTACCAATGCAGAAGTCTGCTCGGGCAATGACGTGCGCAGACACTTCTTGGAATGACTTTGCCAAAATGATGGCGTAACAAAGCAGCATTCGCACGCAGCTGCCCCATTACGGTATCTTTTCTAAAATACCCAGGAGAGAACACATTATATTGGAAATACATCTCTTCTAGTTTATATTTTTTCCAGGATTGTTGGTGCTCCCTTCTGGGATATAACCCTGTCTTTCATTGCATCACAGTTAAGAAGTCATGTGTAGAGCTAGCAGGATACTTTATTTTTTTCTTAACTCATTTTATGAGGTTAAAGTGAGAGAACCTCACACAGACATTTGTACTGGATTGGGCAAAAGAATGCAGTGCTCAGAGTTAATTAGCTATCCATATATCATAAAGCTTTTGTAGCTGTCATTTCTTAGAATGAAAAGGAATATAGTGATATATTGTAAAGATTATGAAGGAAGATTGGTGTGTATCAGGGATATTACTTTAACTGAAAAAAACATCAGAAAAATGTCCTAGTTTCTGTGTAGTTCCAAAGCTCAGTATATGGAACAAAACATCCAGGGGAATTAATTACTTTTTTGTTGAGTTTTTTTGTGAGCTTTTTAAATCCCAGGGAAATCTATGTGCAGGAGGGTATCAGTCATCTATACACAGAACTACATAAAGTATCATTAGAGACCCCTCCAAATACATTGATTTTTTTATCCAGCAGCACTGTATCAATATTTTAACCACTGACAACAAGATGTAGCCTTCATTATGAAGTATTTTCCTGTGGGTAACTAAACCACTGTGTATCAGGGAAAATAAACAGTTGCTTCCCCACAACTTCTGCCTATGCAGAAAGTGAACTCCTCACACTGCTCTGGCAGAAGAGTGTTGGTAAGAAATGTAATGTATTGCTCCCTCCTCCCACCAGCAGCTGTCTTATCTAGCCCCACTTTACATTATCTGAGATTTTTTTCTTTCTTTTAAACCCATGATGGGAAGACTCCTGAGCTTTCCAGGCCAGGACTCTGCTCATTTCCAGCCTAGCATTTATTCATGGCTGGGTTATACCCATTTGTCCCTGCGCCAACATCATAATTTGATTAAATAGCTCTTCTACCTGGCATTTATCTCATAGCAACCACCTTCGAGCCCAGCTATCATTTAGCTAGACTAAATAAACAAAGGGTTTTGGGGGCATGTCTCCAAGGGGGTGACAAGTGCCACCAACATGCTGGACCCCTCCCAGTTTGACCCCAGTGAGCTGCTATGTTCAAGCACTGGGCTGCTCCAGATCGGGCACAGAAACGAGCTCCCATCCCATAAGATTTTGTGGCCAGGACATATAATAGTATACCCTGAACTACAAAGTCACTGAGTTTTTTTTTTCCTCCACCTCGTATCTGGTTGGTTTATTCTGAGCATCCCTTTTAATGTAGCTGCTAGCCAGGTGGGTGTAAAGTCTGTTCCTACGAGTCTCTTGGCATACAAGTGGCTGATAATATTAGCACCTCCCTGAGCGGGAGGTTAGACACAGTCTACACTAAAGACCCTGAGATCTTCCACTGGTTTGTTTCATTAATTTGTCCTCTTGAAAAAGAGACCCCGAATTATAAGCTGCTTTTTGTTTATCCTTCTACTTAGGTTAAACTAAAGGAATGCATTTCGTCCAGCCCAAAGTTAATTTTGCTCCTAATTGTTCTTCTACAATATCTTAAATTACTTATCAACACTGAAGCTAAACCAGTTCCACTGCTTTCCAGTTTGGTGTTTCTCCAGTGCAGAAATCTGCCGTCTCCCATGAAGAAATTATCTGAGCTCTGCATGATTAGTAGCATTTTTTGCAATCTATATCTAGAGAGTTTAAAATTTTCCGTGATACAACTCCCCAGCAACATTTATATCCCAAGTAGCACTGCAGAGTCTC
Organism: Aramus guarauna; assembly: GCA_013400195.1. Lineage (NCBI taxonomy): Eukaryota > Metazoa > Chordata > Aves > Gruiformes > Aramidae > Aramus > Aramus guarauna. The sequence goes on from VXBL01008623.1 coordinate 179,163, forward strand.
TACCACAACAGTCCAGCCCTGGGAATCTAAAACAAATTCCCCAAAGTATCTCAGGACAAACTCTTCATGATCATACTCAAAAGTGAGTTAGACCTAAAGATTTAGGCTTATCCAGCCAGGCCCTCCTTACACCCATGCATTTCTTTTCATCATGAACACAAAATGTTGCCCACGGTGGCTTTTTTTTTAATGCCAATAGCTCTTTCTTTTCTGAACTGTTCTTTCTTCTCCACACCTGTGCCTCGGTCATAATTGCTATTCCACAGTGTTTTTCTAACCCTACATCATTTGGTTTCACAGCTTGTGGAAGAAGTACATGTTCTTCCATTTTCCTGCCCAGCCCCCAGTCATTATTAAACAAGAAATCCCTCCTGCTCATCACACCTTGTTCACAACCTGGATTAGGAGCACTCCTTTCATTACACTGCAAATAACATGGTGTTATTTTGCTTTCCTGAAAGCCATTAATCTGAGCTACTTAGGGGCATTAGAAATGGAAAAGCAGCTCAGTTCTCTTCTGAATTTGCTGCAAACTTTGGCTTTTTAAGCCTCTCTTTCTCAGCCTGCGGCTGTCCTGAGAGAATGGTGGCAACACAGAAGTTACCATACGGTACAGCAGCTTAAATGACGAGGGTGAGCGATGCGTATACACTGTGCACTGCATGTCATGTGTGTGTGACATTGCCACCCATGAGTGAGACTAGCTGTGCCACTAGCAGGGTGTTCCCACGTGTATAATTGCACCTCCACCTGGGCTGGCACCTCCTCACACCCCTGAGCAGTGTGTCTCTGCCAGCAGACGCCTGGGGTGGTGCGCTCACCAAAACCCGTGATGGGATGCCGTGCACTTCAAAACATCCAGGAGAAGCAGAGGATGGGCCTGAAAGCCCATCGTGGTAAGGAATAAGATGCTTCTAAAGGACTTGGATAGGGTGAAGGGACAATCGTGATGGCTCAGTGCAGTTGCATCCAGGTAGTCAGAGACCTCAGCTGGGAAGGGAGAGGAAAAGCTGGGGTCTGGCCATGCAGTTATCCTCCTTCCCACCATTTCTGTGAGGTGTGGTTCAGCCTTGGCTGAAGGTGATGCCAAGCAGCTGATTCTTCCCCTCCCTTCCAGAGACAGAGGGCAGGAGGAGAAGCCTTCCCCAGGCTTTTTTTGTGAAGGTGCCCAAGCCACCTCTCAAACATGACCTCCCAGTTGGCTTGCTGTACCCCCTAGCAGCTTTGGGGCACCACAGCCTGGAGTTGGAGGTTTACAGTATTAATGTAGGGCAAATTAGGTCATAAAACCAGCTCTGAGCTGGACTTCCATGTGATGTGAAAATTGGTCATTTATTCCTGGGTTATTGACTTTCCTCTGGCATGGATTAATCATGGGAGGGGTTTATTTGTTTATCTATCAGCTTTCTTAATGGGATGGTGGGGGTTTGTTTGAAGTCAGTAGGCACAGTCCATTTGGCAGAGATCATAAGACTGCAATGCAAAACCAGCAACAAGACTTTGCACCTATCAGTTTTTTTACAAGTTTTTCCAGAGACTATTCTTACCCTTAAAAATGACCCCAAGAGGGCAAGGATTGAATCTTACTTTTACTGAGAATGGAGAGCCCTACAGCAATCCTATTTCATGAATAAACTCTATTCACCTGTTTCCCAACACGGTGAGTCAGGAACATTTGGTGTCCAAAAGTTCAAATTTCAAGGCTATGTCAAAATGTGCAAAGGGGAATACTGGAAGAACAATCACTGCTGCGACAAACTCCTAAATGGGAAAGTAGTTATTTAATCACATCCTCTTTCAACATCTCTGAATCAAGCAAGGTAGGACCTGACACCGGTTTGTGTAACTACGTCGTGAACTTGCCTCTTCATGTCAAACTAAAGTAGACTGTGTTGATTACAAAATAATCTGCAACTGAGTTGTCTCTGAAGGTCAGAGCAAAGGCCAGGCAAAGGTGAAATGAGATACAAATGCTGCCGAGATAAGGCAGGCGATGACTCTCAGAATGTGTCTTGTACCACCATGTGGCTTGTGTCCACCTATCAGTCAACCCAGCAACGTCCTCAGAGACACAAGGCATTTGATGTGCTAAATATTTATACCACCCAGTTATCTGCACCCAGTGCAGCCAGTAAACTCCCTTTTGAAGATGGCAGCTCTGCCAATAGGAAGGGAATTGCTCATTTTAGAGTTCTGAATGAAGCCCTAAAGATGCTGTAGCACGCATCTGTGCAAACCACACAGCTCCTGCCCTGACACTGGGGCCACTACAAGCACCACCCAAGTAGCCCAGCTTTCTCCACCATCAAATTCTTCTCTTAGCACGTCCATACCTCTAAGATGCTATTCCTTTTCTGCACCATCCTTACAGGAGGACCATTACAAAATCTCTGTTTTCCCTTTGCTTGTGTCTTTTTGCCAGCTGCTGCAGAAGGGAGTGTGCTGGTTTTATTCATGAGCCATGAGGTGGTGTTTTGAAAACAGGGGTACTTTAACTGCTTGCAGTTGTGGCATGACAGCATTTCTCTTACAAAACTCCTGCCCACAAGCCAGCAAATAAGATGGACTTCTACAGCCTTTATAGGGGGCAAATTCCTGCCTTTGTTAGAAGCTGCTTCTGACCATCACAGGCAGAAGCAGGCAGTACTTGCTCTTCACAACATATAGAGAAAGAAAGATATTTCAAACAACATCTTAAAATCTGCCAAAGTTAATTCAGCTGCCAGAAAAGATCTTGTCATACAATATATGAATAACCTTTTCACTTCTCCTTCCCTTTTGTAAACTAGCTCTGACACCTGCTTTGGGATTTACCTTTTCATTGTAACTTGGTTTTATTTATTTTTGTGTAGGAGCCCAGGAGCATTACTCAATAAAAAGTCAGTTATTACTTACTATTACAACACAGAAACTAGCTGAAATGCCTGGCAATGTACATATTAAATAATTTGAACCTTAGACAGTTTGGGCAGGCATTTACCTATCACATGAATCACGCTTTTCAGATTAACATATTTTGCTACCTTTGCCTTCCACTCCTCCTGCTTCATGACAGAAGGACAGCCCCTAAATCATATGACGGGACACAAAAGATTGCACACTGTGAAATGCTCCTATTTCCTCCAGACCTGAGACAAACTCATCAAGACAGAACTCAAAGCCAACCAGAGAAGAGCCAAAATGAGCTTTCTTCCCTTCTTCTCTATGGAGACCTGGGTCCTTTTGCTTATTTTCATAGCCCTCCTGGTAGCGTGAGTAAAATATTCTTTATTGGTTCTTTGCTTGTGCCACTTTCCTGTTCTTACTGTTCATTTTCATGCAACTAGTCTGCCAAGGAGCAAACAGGTAGTTGTAGCTTCTAGCCTCTAATGAGGCTCTGAGAAGTAGCAGAGGAGTCTAAAGACTGCACAGACACATGATCTTGCTCCAAGGTTTGGAGCATTCCCATGTATTGTTATGAACTTGCTGCTAAGCATCACAGCAATAATCGAATCATAATAGTGCCAGACATTTGTTACCAGCAGGGTTCTGACTTCAGTGAGGATCATGATCTGCTAGGTTATTTTCTGCAGAAATACAGTCGAAGGGAGGCTGTGCCTCCCTGACTGAGGTTGCCCTATGGAGGGGGGCAGGCAGTAGATGATCCTACTGCATGACCTGCAAAGGTGGAGAGCAGCAGAAAGTCACCAGAAAAGGAGCATTCATACAATCAGTTCTCTCTTCCTGACTCTCCTGTTGTGCCCAGGTAAGATGCTCCGTGCACGGGCACCTGGACCAGGAGGGACACTTTGCAGAAGTTAGATTTGCCACACGCTTGCAGCGAATCCCCATGCCCATCCCCACAGCCCACCCTTGCTGGGGGAAGAATGTAGCCCAGAGCAAGGTCAGGTTTCTGCTCCTGGCTTTTCGGACAAACTCCATCAGGCAGAAGCGTACCCCGCTGCTTCAGAGGAGCTGTGCTAGCGAGAAAATGCTTTCGTCTGCTTTGCTGATGCTGTTCAGCGCTGCAGCGTAGCAGGGCTGGCTGAAAACCCCCTTCTGCTGGGACATACAGCATCTCCGCTGGCAGCCCCTGCCAACAAGGCTGCACTGACAAACTTTGTAGTGTTGACAAGCCCTTAGGCGGAGACAGCATGTTGCTAGCCATAAACCTTAATGATTAATGTGGTCCACACGAGCACAATCCATTTGTCTGCCCTGGCAGTGCTCCAGCCGCAGCAGTTCAGTAAGCTCTGAAACTTTTAGCCCTGTTTTTAAAACTCTTTCCTGTGATTTGGATCATTCAAAAGCTTGTTTGGGGCAGATTCTTAAAAAAAAACCCTAAACCAACCAAAAAGCTCACCCTCATTATTGACGCAAACCCTCATATTTCAATAACTCTGTGGCTGTCTGAGATTGCTGGTTACCAGACTCCCGCCTTCTGCAGCCACTTGCAATTTTGTTGTGGCAAAAGGGACAAAGCCCAGATCTTTGTGCTCTGATATCTGACCTAAAATAGAAATTTTACTGCCCATTAGCACAGGGAGGATGTTTAGATGCTTCTTGTCCATCTAAGGCTCCAGTTCACACATGAAGGAACATCAGGCATTTCTGGTTCACTTCCATGGTGAGAAGTAGTAATGATTATTCTCTGGCTTTACACTGAATGGTCCTTCTCAGCCTGCAGAAAACCATGTCACATTTTAGCTGTAAGAGTGTTAGACTGTGTTTTCCCGGCCATGTTTCAAATGGATTAAGTCTAGCCTATCTTCTTATAGAGTTTCTGGGCTTTGTAACCAGCCCAGCCTGGCATTTCCTGGTCCTCCTGCAGCCCCGGCTACCCGTAGACATCACAAATGAGAATCCACAAACGCTTTATACCTAGCACTGAATTAACCTTTGACAGAAAAGGTTAAACATTGACAAACAGAGCGCTGTGAAACCTTTCTACACCTGCTAACACCCCATTCCCTTGTTTTTCCCTGCTCTGTTTGGACCATAAGATGAGGTCCTCTCTTGCGCTCTGTCAGAACCTGTGCTGGGGACTGGTCTCATTTGGGGTCCCCTAGATTTAGAAAAGTATTACTAATTGCAAGGGAAACCCTCCTAAGTCTCAGCCTAGATCCTGGCTTTTCAGGACAGCATCCTCAAGATGCTGCCTGAGCGGCTACTGCCACATGGATCTCTGATAACATCCCACTGCCAAACCTTAGCGGTTTTACATCCCTTCTGCAACAAACCGCTCACTTGGGAAGCTGCAGTTACCAACTAAAAACAAATATTTTGAGGAGCTTTTTCAACACAGCCAAAGCCAAGCTTCAAAGGGCTGCAGCCCAGGCCCTTGTTGAGAAACAGAAGGCCCCGAGGTAGAAGTAATACCTTTACAGCTGCCAAAAAGGGTGCTTCAGAGGAAAGAAATCTGCAAAGCTGTCAATAAAATCTAAACGGCAAACCATCAAGGCAAGACTTTCTGATGCACCACTGAGCTAACACCAGGCTAAGAGGAGGGAGAACAATAAATGAAATTAAAGTGCAGCTTGACAAAAGGCCTGTTTGGGACATCACTTCTGGCACTGCTTTGATATCTCTTCAATAAAAACATGTAAGCTTGGTGGTGTTCTTCCAGCTCCCTTTTCTGCTTCTCCTTTGGTTGGCAATGAGCTCCTCTTTTGACTTTTGCTAAAGGCTTTAAGGTCCCGTTTCCACCAGAGCACCTATGCCTTCAGGAGATGTCTGGTTTTACATCAAAGTGATCTCTCTGAAGCTGTGTGTGGCAGCACTGAGCCTTACCGTGCTTATTAAATAGTTCTTACAGGGCAATTTTCTTCTGGGCCACTTTTTTCCAGCTCCTGGATCAACCTCCTCTACATAGGGCCAAAGGGACATTGCTGCAGTCTCCAGGTTTAGGAGAGCTCGCAGCCCCAATGCCACGGTGATGTAACACTCTGTTGCCTTTTCTGTCCCACAGATATGGGATCTGGCCATTTGGTTTGTTCAAGAAGTTGGGTATTCCTGGGCCGACACCTCTGCCTTTCTTCGGGACGTGCCTGGAATATCGCAAAGTACGTGACTGAAGCCTTCCTGGCTCCAGAAATATCTGGCTTTGCTCATACAGCTGTAGCTCCACAGATACATGGAGATGATAAGTTATCTCCAAATGCCAAGCTCCGCTCTAACGCACAGGTTGTGCAAAGGCCAGTGCAGGATAAGGGCTCAGTAATGCAGACCACGGGGCCCTGCCTTTACAGTGTCTCCAAACGAGCGCTGGTGGGGGGCTGATTTACAGCTGCCCTTTGCCAGGGTCCTGGCAAACAGCTCATTCACCAGCACGATATACATTTATGCTGTCCTTCATGATGTTTTTGGAGAGGAGAACTCAGGAGGCAGCTCTGAACGTCAGTTTACAGATATCTCTCCCAACCCACCATCTCCAGTATCATCCCCTCCGCTGCATCCTGAGATCATTTTTATATTGCTTCCTACAGGGTTTCTTGGATTTTGACAATGAATGTTTCCAGAAATATGGGAAAGTCTGGGGGTGAGTATGAACCACTGATCTCTTCATAAGGTAAAGCAAGAATCCATCCAAAGGGGAGAAAAAATTCATTAGGAAAGCTCCTTTCACTCTACCTGCACCCCCGATGATCCCAGCAGGACAAGTACAGCAATGATAGGGTGCCCATGGTGGCTTATGTTAAATCCTGATGATTGCAGGGCTGTGTCACTGTCATGCTATATGGAAATTGCTTCAATCTATGCTATGAAAGGCATTTTAAAGCCAATAACAAAAGGCCATCACCAGCTCCTAACAAAATCAGCAGCAAAACTACTATTTAAGGTTGAATCTGGAACCGGGAGGTCAAGTTCCTCTGGTTCACCAACAGCAGAGGAACGTGAGTGACTCCCAACACTGCGAGCAGAAGCAGATCCGAGATCTGCCAACTTCCTTGTGCCGCTGGTCCTTACCTGCTGCGGTGGGAGCCAGTGCAGCTATCGCTGTCTGCTCTGGACATCTCTGGCCTTTATTGCTGCTGTTATAACCTGGGCTGCAAACGTGCAGCCCTTGGTCCCTATAGCGGCTTTAAAAAATGGAGTCTAGAAAAGTTGTCTTTACATAAATGGGGAAAGTGCTTAAATCCGCTTAATCTACATCTGTTCCAGGAAAGAATTCAGAACTGGCAGCTTAAAAAGACAAAAACAAGGATTGAGTTTCATCTCCAAGGATATTTCAGTGCTGTCAGCCCAAGTCTCCAGACACCCAATTCAAGAGCCTGAAAGGGGTCGAACAAGTTTCCCTCTAATACTGTAATGTGTTTAAGTGCCTGGAAAAACACAGAGAGTCAGGGGAGAAAGTGAAGACACTTGCTTCATTTAGTATCTGGTCCTTTGAGGGACTGAGCCCTGCTCATTTCCCAGCAAATGTGGAAGGTGTTAAGCCCCCTTTATCGTTTACAAAACCAGATGGGAGAAGGCCTGGGAGTCCTTTTCCACCGCTGCTTTCTACATGTCTGTGCTTAGGCACCTGCAGAACAGCAAGGCTGGTGATGGAGGAGCATTTGTTTAACACATTTTGTTTCCTGGGCATCAGCCAAGTTCCACACTTCAACTATCCGGGGTTGTTTATCTGTGTCCTCTTCTCCCCCCATCAGGATTTACGATGGCAGACAACCTGTGTTGGCTATTGTGGACCCCCAAATGATTAAAACTGTGCTGGTTAAAGAGTGTTACTCCACCTTTACCAATCGGAGGGTAAGAACAGAAGCATCGTGATGTACCATAGAGTCCAGAAAACAACGAAGAGGAAGAGCCAAGCGTGCAGCAGGGTTCCCACAGGGGACGAGCGGCTGCACTACAGGGATTGCTATGAACGGCCACTGTATGTCACTGTTCCCCTGCCTTACAGACTGGGGACTGCACACCCGGGCTGGCAGAGGAAGCCCTTCGCCTGCACATCAGACAAATTCTGCTCTCACACACATACATGAATTTCAGCCTGTACAAGCATGTGGGAATCCATAAGGGTCCAGCTAGCACACATACCGCCAGCTGGGATGCAGGGTCTGGGCGGCACGGTTAGGTGTGGGTGCACACGTACATACGTGTACGTTGGGCTTGTTGGGCTACATACGGAAGCGGCATCTCGCAGCTGGTTTGCTGCAGGAAAGGGGTTTATTTATGTATGTGTGTCCTGACAGAGGCTGTTTGTAAGGCCTTAGCTTACTGCCAGTAGTAATGTCCCTGAAATAGCCTGGGCAGGGCAACATGCCACATTCCCATCCTTGCAAGGTAGCTGCTACCTTTTCTGGGGTTAACGCCTTGGTTTTTTTTTCCCCTCCAGCATATAGATCTAGCAGGGGTGCTGAACAACGCTATCTCATTAGCTAAAGACGAACAGTGGAAAAGGATTCGTACTGTGCTCTCTCCAACCTTCACCAGTGGGAAACTAAAGGAGGTAAAACACAGAAGAGCTGGTACAAACTAAATCAGAAAGTCAGTAGGCAGTGATTCCAGGCTGAGATTGTCACAGGGGTCCAATTTCTTTAGTCAGAGCCCGGCAACTAAGCTGGCCTATTTAATTTATGCCTAATTTAAAACAAAAAAAGGCTTAAAATAAAAACTTAGCAGAAAGATCTTATTTGTAAATATTCATGAAAATCCCTGTAGTCTTCATAAGCCTGTCTTAAAGAAGTAAAATGTACCATACTTAAGTGACCATCTCTGGTTTGTGTTCCAGATGTTTCCTATAATGAAGCACTATGGGGAAGTTTTGGTGAAAAATGTTCAAAAGCAAGTGGAAAAGGACAACGCTCTAGCTGTAAAGGAGTAAGTAGCTTCTAGTAGCAGCAGGCTAAGCAGCAAACCTTGTTAGCAAGTGCTGTGGTTCATTTGTTACTGGCAACACAGATCTTTCGCTGGGTAAACCAGACCTCTGAAATAAGGGATGGGGCTAGCTGAAAGCCTGGCTGAAAATTTGAAAGGGAAAATTTAAGCTGGGATGTTCGGGAAACTTCCTAGAGGCAGAAGCACACAGAGAAGCTTTCTAAAGGGAATTGGATGCGAGGAGGAAACACTCCAGCACAGCTTTGTGAATCCACAGGTCCAAGATAACTCCAAATCCACCAGGAAAATCTAGTTTTCCCCACATATACTCATGACCTCTGTGTACCTCCTTGTTATACCACAGGACGCTGGGTTCACTGGCCTCCCAGCCCCACCCGTGGCACTGCAGGATGCATGTCCATCACTTGTCCCCATTGCTGGGGGGCGCGGGGAGGGAGAACGTAGTGTGGCTCTGGGTGTGTCATCCTCATCTGTGCCCTGAAAACTCTGTATTTCACCCCCAATTCCAAAGCAGAGATGCAGAAAGGGCAGCTGCACACCATTAATCACACCCCAAAGATCTCCCCTACAAAAACCCCCTAAGGCCAGGGTTTGGACAGTTTGCACCATTGCAGGTACCTGTGCTGGGTTGAACAAGACCATTTTCACAAAATGTTTGAAGCAGGGTGTGTTGCCACCCCTCCCCAAGAAGGTCAACTGCTCGAGAGCCTTATGCTGTCCTTGCACTGACCTGCTCATGTAGCTACACACTGTTTTAAAATCCTCAGAAAAGCTGTCCGATTTCAAAACCCGTGCAGGCTTGAATCCAAAGCTCTCTAAAAATCTATCCCTTTCACTAGAAGTGCTTTTCCGTTACCATATATCCAATTTCCTTTTCAAAACCAGGGCAGGAGGTCTTATGAGAATTTATATTTGAATGTCACATAGGCATAAGAAAAAAATATATTCACTTGTTCCAAATATTTAACCACAGTCTATATTTTCCATCTTTTCTCAGCATCTTTGGAAGCTACAGCATGGATGTTGTCACCAGCACTTCATTCGGTGTAAACATTGACTCCATGAACAACCCCAAAGACCCCTTTGTCAGAGAGATGCAGAAGTTGGTCAAGTTTGACTTTTTTGACCCAGTCTTCATCTTGGCATGTAAATGACTTTGTTGAAAACTTCAGTCAGGTGTCAGAACACTACTGAATGTGACTTTAGCAGGCTTAGAGACTGGTGCATCCTACATGTTAACCAATCAACTATTGCTTGGATAACTTCACTAGTGGGGTTGGAAGTCCTAATGACTCATTTCCTCATTGTTAGCTTCATGCTAAAACTGAGAAGGAGATGGGTAAAAACTTCTTCCACCTTTGGCATCCACAGTACAAGAAATATATGAACATCCCAGCCAATATCCAAATAAGTGGTGGAAAATGATTCTAGGGTTGAAAAGCAAGTTCAGCTGTGAAGCTTGAGGAGAGTGGTGCTATCTGAAATGCATTTTCTAGAAGAGAGTGCTGAGTGGGGACTGTAATTAGATGCAATTTTCTAGCAGTGCAATAGCTTAGCAGTGATGGTGATGGACCTTAAATCACTTGCAACCTTACGTCAAGATTAGATACCATGCTAAAACACAGGGAAAGTTATGATCTGTACATGGAGGAGGTTCTGATGCTATTTTATGAATCTATACACAAACTCAAAATTGAGTCTTGATGAAGGAAATGCTCTGAAGGGGGCTTGAAAATGTTTGTAGGAACATAGCATGGCAGTGAATAGCTCAGCCTGAAAAAATTCAGAATTTGCAATATTTCTCTTCTGAGCTACATTCTTGTTATGGTGCTGTACAATGCCCAGAAGTAACCTGTCCTCAGAAAGCAGCACCTTAGAAAAAGAAGGTAGCATATGCTTTGGTCATCTCTCAAAGCAAAGATTATACCCAGCTCAGCTGCGCCTTGTTGAGAGGAACTTAGGAGAGGGTTGCATCAAAAAACTACTTACAGAGAAAGAAGAAAAAAGCAAAGCCTAGGCTTTGCCCAGGTAAGAAAATTAAGAGAGGAAATAATTTCTCAGTAGCATCATTAGTTTCTCAGTAACATCCATAGCTATCTTGTATAAAGTGGAGTTTGTTTACAGTGCACGATTTTATTCTCAAATTGTTTTTCAGTTGTCTGCCCATTCCTTACTCCTCTTTTGGCCAAGATGAATATAAGCTTCTTCCCTGGTGATGCTGTAAATTTCTTCATGAGAACCCTCTCCAAAATTAAGCAGGATCGCGAAAAGGAGACTCACAAGGTAAGAGAGTGTGAATTTGCTAGCAATTGTGGCAGAAAATATACTTAAGTGAAACAATTAGGGTGATGATACCAAAGGTGAAGCCAAAGCAAAACTCTAAATCTACTTAAGTACAAACAGTTGATTTTAATACTGTCAGAAAAGCCTCACCTGACCAGTCCTGGCAGAGAAGCAAACAGACTTGTATGTCTGATCTGAAGCTAAATCCAGATAAAGGCTCAGTAGAATTGCATTAAGCTTGGGTTTACAGAACTTGTAATAAGTCAAAGAAAGAGACTCCCTGAAGAAGATTAAGCAGAGAATAAGAGAGAGCAGAGTAAACAGCACAAGAGCAGCAATTCCACCTTTTCCCTCTCACTTTTCAAAAAAATTGAAGCTGCTTCCTGGCAAAATTCTCCATTTTAGACCCTGGTTCTCTTTCTCAACATTGATTTGAGACACTGTTGTCCCACCCAATGGCTTCATGAAAAGAACAGATAGGTTTCCAAAAGAAAATGTATGTGTTGTGTTTTACAACAAGTAAGCCATGTGCATTTTGGGGATCCTTTCAGTTTAAAAATTGTGTTTGGCTATGAAATCTGCTTATCTGAGCCCTCCCTGAGGGACCTGTCACCAAAGAAACTCTCCTGCTTTTCTTCTCAGGGCAGAGTAGATTTTCTGCAGCTCATGATTGAATCCCAGAAGTCAACCAGTGTCGGGAGCAATGGAGCAGATCACTCCTATAAAGGTAACAACATCCAAATATTCATCACAGGAACAGGGACTGTGGGAGCGAGGGGAATATGGGGAGCTGTTTCCCAGTGAAAGGCTCAACAGGTCACCACCATTTCCACTGACCAGCTCTAGGTAGAAGTGTCTGTCCCTTTCTGCCAGCACCAGGGCTAAGGGGAATCTCCCAGGTCCTTTACCTGAGACTAGAACTGCCGTGTCAGTCATTTATACCTGGGAAACCATCCGACTCCTTTATCAGTGACTTTTCCCAGACAGAAAGCAGAGTAGCTGTAAATGTGTTATCAAAAGACAACCGCAACAAACCTGCCTCAACCCCACCCATTGCTACCTGTTCCTTGCTGAGACCATCAACCCACACCAGTTTTGCTCATCCACCCATGTCCTCTCTCCTCACAGCCCTGACTGACATAGAGGTCCTGTCGCAAGCATTCATCTTTATTTTTGCTGGCTACGAGCCCACCAGCAGCACACTTTGTTACCTGGCGTATGAACTAGCCCTGCATCCCGACGTGCAGCAAAAACTGCTGGAGGAAATCGACACTGTTTTACCCAACAAGGTAAGGGGACGTTGAGTGATGGCAAAGACCCTCTGACCCTGCTGTCTGCCTTGTTTGGTCAAGACAATGAGAAATCTTTAGCTCCTAAACAACCTCCTCCTGGGATCTTCCAAGAGCTCTAAGACACATGCTGAGACAATTCAACCCTGCAGCAATTTTCTTTTGGCAGCTGAAACCTTACAGGCCACCCCACTGCACAAACCCATTTGCCACACTCTGCGCCCATGCACAAGTAGATGTGGATTTCCAGGCATTTCCATCACTCAGGGATGGAGAGTGAAACCCACTCCGCAATATCTACCTTGCAATTTGTTCTTCACTGAGTCTGAGACATGGTTGGGGTAGCAGGGGTTTGGGACGCTCTGGTCTCATCAGTCATTTTTGTACTATCCAGTCCGCATGCCAACATACCTGGTTACCTTTCTCCTATTGCCCTACAGGCTCCTCTCACGTACGAAGCGATGATGCAACTGGAATATCTTGACATGACAGTGAGTGAAACCCTTCGGCTCTTCCCCATTGGGGGACGGCTAGAGAGAAGCTGCAAGAAAGACGTAGAAATAAATGGAGTGACCATTCCCAAAGGAACTGTTATTATTATCCCACCCTATACCCTGCACTGCAACCCTGAGTACTGGCCAAACCCAGAAGAGTTCAGACCAGAAAGGTACAAAAAAACCCACCCCAGAACAAAAGGGAAGAAATATCATGCTGCTTTTTCCTCATGTAGTAATTAAGTATTAATCTCTGATTAGCTTCTTAATGGTGTTCTTCCTATCTTTTTACAAACAATACCAATGAGAAATTGCAGGCTCATGGGAATGTTATTTTAAGAAAAAGTGAGCTTCACACTTGAAGCAGGGTTTCAAACCACATAATCTTATTGGGAGAATAACATTGATACCTCACAACATCTTGTATGCAGCTTTTAGGCTTGCTGACAGAGTGGGTGGTTTGAGTTTTTGTAACTGCTAGCCATCTTTCTGCATGACCTTCATTGCTGAACCTGTTTCCTTCACATAAGCTTTGCTACAAAATACACCGGAGTTGATCCTTCCAGAGTTGCCTTCCCTCTTTGTTTTCAAGGAAGTGATAACTTTTCCCTAGCTGGTTATTATTCTAATTGGTATCCAGCTCTCACTCCCAGCAAGACTGAAACCATAGGCTGCTCCTAACAAAGACAGTTCCTGGTTTCTCTCACTAAATAAAACAGATAAGAAATACCAGTCATTTTGGGAGAGTATGTAGATTTTCACCTTGCTCCCAACTTCTACTAGCCTGAATGGACAGAATTACTCAAAATCCCGTCTGCAATGAGGGCTGTGACACAGTGCTCGATTGCTGGGTTATGCTTAGTGAAAAAAACCAAACAAGTCTCTGTAAGGCACCAGCAAGAGACCTCCAAGTAATACATGGTTTTTTGGATTTTTGCTGCCTTCATTTCTTTTCCCCAACCATGTCATTATCCAGGTTCAGTAAGGAAAACAAAGACTCCATAGACCCGTATACGTACCTGCCTTTCGGGGCTGGTCCCAGGAACTGCATTGGGATGCGATTTGCTCTCCTGACTCTGAAAGTTGCCATCACCATCCTGCTGCAACATTTCACCTTCCAGACCTGCAAAGAAACTCAGGTGAGGAGCACATTTTGTTTTGAAACTTGCACATGAAGAGCTGGGTGCTTAGTTTCTCACCATGGGTGCCAACACCAGAGGCTTTGCACTTTCAGGCACTGCAGATAAGGTTACATCCAAACCATGGCCAAGTTTCTTTAACCTCTACTTAATCTGTCTATCTCCAAGCATGTTTTTCCTCTTATTGTTGCAGATCCCTCTCAAGCTGAGCGCACAGGGACTCTTAAGACCAGAGAAACCGATTATTCTGAAGTTAGTCCCCCGGACCAACACCGCACCTGCAGAGGCGTAAATGCCGGCTGCGTCTGCAACAATTCTCCAGCATCTAAGAAGTGCTGTGCTAACAAAGGGATCACACGTCGCAGGAAATCTCTCCTGCACGTACAGACACAGAAGAGCAGCTCTAGTTAATTCTGTAAGCAATTACTACATATTTACTAATAAACATAGCTGTCAGAAATGTAATGTGGATCACTGGGCAGTGACAATATACAGTCCCCTTAATTTTGATTACAGAAAACAAGAAATAAATCCAAATGAGAAGCTGATCATCCACTCACTTCTAAAGGGACTTCTCCATCTGTAGAGAAGGAATTACTGTCACATCCAAGAGAAACAAGGTGTGATGGAAATTCAAATTGCCAGACCTCGCTGGGCAGGGATGGGTGACGTTCTTGGCGTATTGATGCTTGAAATTTTGTGTGTTATAATTGAGCTGACTAGTGTGAGACTATATCCTAGTTACCAAACCTCTCTTGTGCCATGTGTTAATTAAACTAAAGTGTGTACAAATACTGTCATTAAAAATGTTTGAGAGCTGCTCTGTGTTGTGTATAGCGGCTGATCACTTCCTATTTAAAAACCTTATTCAGCCTCAACCCTTGAAATTATCCATGTACATTGCTTTCCACTTAATTTAATGAATCTGATCCTTCATTTAATGTGATCAAACCCTCCCATTTGTACAGTATTTTACAAACACTAACTCCCACCTCTTAGTTTGATTAAGAGGTTGCCTTCAGTTCAGCACTGGCCAACCATCTTCTGCACAGAAGCAGAGGAGAGATTGCAGAGAGCAGCAGGAACAGCTCGCAGGAGGTGGTGGCAGCACTGCAAGAGGGCCAATGCTCCTGGAGAAATTGTCTGGACGTGGCTTGCAGCTGAGCCTTGCCTCCTTCCACAGCCAGGGGTGGGGTGTACGCATTGCCCATGGCGGGGTGTTAACCTGCTGTGAGCTGCTTTGCTCTCACACTGCTCCAGAGCACGATGGCTTGTGCCCTATGGGCTGGTCCTGCCATCAGCATGATGCTTTGACCAAAGGACTTACGCCATCCCTGGCCGTATGAAATAGGGAACATCAAAGGAGGTGGCAAGTTCTCCTGGATCTGAATTTCACACTCCAGTTAACCCCGGTGTATTGTGCTGGTCCTGACACCTAGCAACCAAGAAGGATTCTAGTAAAATGGGAAAGGTTTTTAGAAGAGCTGCAAACCATATCAAGTCACTCATTAGCTTTCCCCTGGCATCCTTCACTCCAAGGCAATATATTCAAAAGAGTGGTCTATAATTTTCTCCTGTGGCCATATACTTTTCTCTTTAGTTTAGGAGACAAAACCACAACATGATCCAAATGCTACAATCCAACATAGCACAAAATTATTCAAGAATTCATATCCATTCTTTAACAATAATGGCAATTAAGGGGTTTGGGAGTGGTCAGCCAATGGTGCAGTGGATTCCTGATCACTGGAAATCCCCAAATCAAAGCAGTCCGTTTTTCAGGAAGATACAGCAACATCCACCAGGCTGTAGTTCAAGAGTTAGCAGCTTGCGCTGTCCCAAAAGGCAGATAAAACAATTATAGTGCTCCCTTCTGATTCATCATCCGTGAAAAATTGTTTGGGTTTCGCTATGTACACAGAAAGGCATAGTTAGAAGTGCCGCCAATAAGGCCCTTCCTCAGTTTAAACAGTTGTTCATCTCTTAGCAGGGGTCAAAAACCTTCAGTGGAAGAGTTGGACCTGTCTTATTTCTGCAGTGCTGCAGCAGCCAGCTCTAATGGGGACAGTGCAATGCCCCTGCATGGACAGACTAGTTAAAAAATGCATTTTCCTCACAGAAAACTAGTGCTAGGAAAACTAACTCCCCAGGCAGGGAAGGGGAAGCCATCATGAAAGCAGCAGGTCATTTACAGGCCAAACAGCTGCTCTGATGTAAAGAAAAGTAATTCTGGTATCTCCTGAACAAATTCAAGCACCTTTGCATGGTGCTCAGAACCAGAAAGGGTTAATCCAGCCGTATCCCGAGACAGACAGTCCCTGCCCAGCGCGTGGCATCTCCAGGAATGAAGTCATTAGTGTAACTGTACAGATCATTCTTCCAAATGTGAAGAATGTGACTAATTCTCCAGCTTCAGCCAATTATGACCTGCCAGGACTATCATAACAGCCCATAAATAACATGTAACAAAATCATGGTAATGAGTCTTCTAGAAGAAAATTAGATCCTCTGTGTCTTAACTCCATAAAATTATTTTGCTCATAAGGGCTGCCTCTGTCATTCCTAGCACTTTCCATTGCTTCACTGGCCATCCCTCAGAAACAGATATGACTTGGCCAGGATTCTGCCGGTCCTGGTCATTGTCAGATTTGTTTTTACTGGTTTGGCTGTTTCCTCTTTAAACCAGACATATCACTGTTTAACTCTACTTTCAAATGTTTTTACTGATAAAACATATTTACTTTATCTAGACCTTGCTGATTCCTTTAACTGTTTCAGCACATCCTTGGCAGGCCTGGGACATCCTATTGTCCCAAGAGAGCTGGGTCTTTATCAAAGGAAAGAGTTTCCAAACACAGTACAACTTAGGAGTTAATTTTGGGGACACTTCTCTTTCACTTCCTCCCCTAAATATTCCCAAGCCCTAAGAAATAAAAAAGATTGAAGAAAAATCAATGTTACATCAGCATTTTCTCAAAGATTTGTCAACTATGACCCATCAGAGAAGTTTTTGTCCAAGGGCTAGCCTTCATCATTCTGCAAATACAAGGGACTCACACCTGGGTAAAACACTGGCATTGGCTGATCACTCAGGAAGACTTTGAGAAGTATGCAGAAATATATTCCCCTCAATGCAGAAAGGCTTGCTGGGACCTTTCCAAAGGAGATCTATAACCCGTGATATGAGAGCTGTTATTGTATCAGTCCTGATGAAAGACAAAAATGGTTCTATGTAGTGAGATTTGTTTTCTGTTTCTCAGTTAACTATAGCAGAGTAACCACCGATGTCACAGTAACTTACCTAAATGATGTAATACTTCCAGTTGATTGCAAAGATCAAATGGATTTTATGAAAAACAGGTTTCCCACTTACAGCAGAGGAACATTTCATGTGCTTCACCACGTCGGTTATTAGGTGTTTCGATACCAGGCTGAGCCCT
The DNA here is from genome assembly GCA_013400195.1 of Aramus guarauna. Taxonomy (NCBI): domain Eukaryota; kingdom Metazoa; phylum Chordata; class Aves; order Gruiformes; family Aramidae; genus Aramus; species Aramus guarauna. Next base: position 196,628 of record VXBL01008623.1, read on the forward strand.
GACAGATAGAAGAATGGCCTGACTATTACCAAACTAAGTGCCCCTGAAGTATTGAAGTCTTTTGCAATTGCACCTTGCCTTTAAAGTGGAAAATGAAACATTTCCAGGCATACTTCACCTGAAAGGAAGAATAGGCAGCATTGCTCCTTTTACTTTTCCCTCTATGGAGGCAGGGTTTCTCTATCGATACTCTGGCATCAGTTGCCTACAAGTTAGAAATCGCACAAGTGAAGAAGCCGGCATGCAGAGCTCCTTTAGTTCTCAGTCCCTCCTTCCTCTCTCCATCTCCCTATTAGAAGTCACAAGCCAGCACAGGGAATTACCAGGGTATGACAGACAGCTTGGAAGCGTGGAAAACCTGTAGCTGAATTTATGCACTGACATCACCTTTATCTGCTGTAATGGAGAGAATTAGGCATATTGAATCGCTCGCCATACAGACACGGAATTTTGAAAACCCTTACTGTTGCACAAATGTTGACAGGATATTTTATTTACTGCATCATTAAAGGTTAAAGAGACTCATTCTCCAGAGGATTCGTTTTTTAAACTCTTAATATCAATTAAAGCTAATTTCAGCTCTACCCTAATGATTAACATAAGATATGGGAAAAGCTCTAACTGAGCATTTCTGTTCATTACTTCAATTCTCTTGTATTGCTAGGGCACTTTATAGTTACTGATGCAGTTTTATATCACCCATGACACAGTTAATTTTCCCCTCAGAGCTGTTTTTTGTTACTGAACAGTTCAAGATGTTGCAAAGATGCACAAAAATACCTTTGATGATATGGATCAAAGTTTTCAATTTAACCAGTTCATAGTTGATGATCAGTAATGTTCTCTGTGAGCTTTCCTACACGGCTGGGGACAATGCCTACGTACAAATTTATTTTGTTACATGACCTACAGTCTCCATATCCTATATATAACATATAAGCACACTGATATATTTGTCCAGTCAGAAGTTTGCAAATGGAACAGGGAGAACAATATAACTATTCAAGGGAAAATAAAAAACCTTGCCTGCCACTTGTGAACTAAAGCCAGTCCAGTACAGCTGGGTCCATTTACCCATCTTGGCTTGGCAAAAGACTAATTCCATCAGCATACCATGGAGTGCCCAGGAAAATAAGTCATAGTCCATCCCCTGGACTATACCAGGGCTTTGTGCAGCCCAGCTGAGAGGGCACAGGTGCCACCCCGCAGTTCCCCTGTCCTGGGGCTGGTCAGCTGGTTTTGCTCTGGAATCACAGGCAATAGGACTAGAAAATATATTGGAAAATAACCCACACAGCCCAACTGCCGACGTGGTGAGCAGGGCCTTACAGTAACTTGCCCCAGGCTTGCCTAACCTTTTCAGAACTTGTCTACTTGTATCCTAATTTTAGGGTATTTATTGTTAACAAACACTAATCTGGGATCGATCTGTATCCAAAGGTCACAGCAAAAGCCAGAGGGAAGGTGAGGAGCAATACAGATGCTCCTAAGAAGGTCAGTTGCTGCCACTCAGGCTGCTCTCTGGTGTAACCACACATCAATCAGTGCACCAGTAGCCTTAGCAACATCCATGGAAGTGAGCAGATGTCTGATGCTCCCAGTAATTGTAACAGACTCCACTAGAAATCAGCAGGACATAAAAGTGAGGGACATGCATTTGCAGATTCTCCTTGCCAAGAAATGAAGCGTTTCCCGTGCTGGCTGTTGCACTCATGTCCTGTCACATATAGCTCTGGCCCAGAACTCCATACTGAGCTACGTGCATCTTCTCAGACAGGTCACCAGACCTACCACTCTTGGTTTTTTCTCATGTTTTCAAGACTGCAGGTGGCTTTCTCCTTCCCCCTCCTGAATTTTCATATTTAGCTCTCAAAGACTGGGATTCATTTGGCTGGGAGTAAGTGAAACAGCTCTCTTAAGTGGAAGAGCAACCTAATAAAGATTTAATGGAAGATTATTTCCGTTCTTTACATTACATTAAAAGCCAGTCAGGAAATGAAAGCCCAGGAGGGTTAGGCGTATTGGAAGCTCAGAAAGACAGCCTTTTCTTCAGGGAGTTCACAGTCTAAATGCTGCCCTAAGAAACAGAACGTGCAGCACACACAGACAGCTTGTGCTATTACTGACTTCGCAAGCATGTGTAGATATATATACACACACACAGGGCAGAGGGGTATCTATTTTGTGTTTAGAGAGATTCTCCAATGCCAGGGCTGATACCCCCCTGGGGATGGTCTGGGGTGAGGCCCTTCGTGCACAGACCACGGCACAGTGCGCTTACCTGCTCTGCACCACCAGTGTACACAACTGCTCTTTACTAGCAACATTTAGATACCAAAACCACTGCTGTCAGAGTTTTTTTTTGTGTGATTTAAAGAGAATTCATCAGTGAGGCTCTTCACTAACCCACAACCTGAATTTAAAAAAGCTTCTCACTACCACTTCCCAGCTGGTTGGTTTGTTTGGTTTGGGTGTTGGTTTTTTCCCCTCCCGTGCTAAACTTCTGTGCAACACCAGCATGAGCAGACATAGAAATCTGTTTTGTGGAGGAATAGCAAAACTAAGCAGTTCTCAGCCTCCGCATAGAGCGGCAGTGGCATTCAAGCACATACCAGGAAAGACAATTAAAATAGATCAAAAAAGCATTATAAATTTTTGAAACATTGACCTTTGAGCTTATAAAGTCTACCTTTCAAGTTTTGATTGGCTGAGGGGGACCACATTTAGTTATCGATATTTAAGATAGTATTCTTTTATTACTAAGTTGGTATAAAACGTTTTTCTAAGACGGAAAGCGGAGATTTATACTGTCAACAACACTGAGAACTGTAAAGTACTAGCACTTCAAAGTCTCATCTCCAGGTAAAGTATCCAGTATTTTCAGTCCTTGGATCTGGGCTATTGGAAATCCCACCCTTGCACACACGTGTCCCTAAGCTACGTTGCTGGCAGAGCTTGGGTGCTAACATTGTCCTCAGGTCCTGTCCCAGGACCTGCCATAGACCTCAGGGCATCAGATGGGTGAACACTGCACAGATATTCATAAATGGCTGTCACCGCTTCAGGTCTCAGCTTTTACCAGCCATTAGGTTTATGTGGAGAGTGTCATCAAGAAGTAAAGTCATCCCCGAGAGAAGTCCACTGTCTTCTTTAGTGTCCAGTGCTAGAGGTTTCTCTTACAAAGATCTTTATCTGAAGCACTGACGGGCAACAGATCCAGCCCTGGAAGTTAGCAATCACCACCCCGAGTCAAACATCTTCAAATGCTATTAAGCTAGCAAGAGGCAAACTTCAAAATGCCAGAACATAAATCTTCAGAGGGACCCAGCAAGCCCCCAGGTGGAAGCAATGAAGTTCACACAGTGCTTCAAAGGACAGAAATCTGCAATGGTACCAATGGTGCCCAACAAGAAGCCATCACAGGGAAGTGGTCAGACCCACTGCTGTGCTAACCCAGTGCTAAGGACAGCAAGAACAACACGTAATTAAAATGCACGGTCACAGAACCCAGTGCACAACACTGGCACTGGTTTGGTTTATTTATTATAAAGCCACGTCTGCTTTGTGTTGGGTTTTCTGTCTTCTCTCTGGTTGCTGGCAGCAGCTCTAGAGAAGATATTTGGCATTTTGCTAAAAGTTTCAGATATTGGTTTCTTTTGGAGCACCTGCTCTTTTGCAAGATGATAGAAGCTACTTCCAGGCTCTCTCCCTGAATATATGCTGCAGCTGCACAGCTTATTATTTGCCACATTTACTTAATCTCCAAAACACTTGAGTTTAGACTTTGCCTCTGCCCATCTCTATATTGGCTCCCAGGTAGACTTTGAGACCCAGCAGCCAGCCCGGCTGGGCTGTTTGGCCCCAGGGGAACATCCCCATTCTCTAATCCACCCCAAAGCCACAAGTGAAGAAAATAAACCCGTGGATCAGCCTCTCCTTTCCTCACTCCTCATATTCATAGCTGAAAGAGCAATGCAGGAAAGAACATCAGGCCTAACAGCACTCGGCTGAACACGCCTCTGAGCATCACTCGCATGTGCCTCTGTACCAGGGCAGTAATTGCCTGGGCAGACTAATCTCCAAAGTCCTAAGCTTTTCCTGACAAATAGCTGCTGAAATTGTTGTCCATTTGAGTATTCATCTTTCATTTGTAATTTCATTTTAAATCCATTTTTGCAGGGTTTGCTGGACTTCAACCAAAATTGCTTTCAGAAATATGAGAAATCTGAGGGTGACTATTTTTCCCAGGCAAGCCTTATCTCACTGCAGCCTCTAAAGCACAGCCAACCATCTAAGTCAGAGGGTGTGATCCCTGGGAAGGGTCCATCAGAAGAAGCAATCTTAAAAGCACATTATGTACTTGTTAACCTGGCATGCCAGGTGAGAAACCCAAATAGCTCACATTTGATGATTTCCACTGAAAATCAGTTATAAAAAAAAAATCTGGTTTTGAGATAAGTGAGATCCCAAAGAATTTATAACTCAGGTGGTTTCTCAGTTAACGCCTTGTGAAAGAGGGTGTGCAGAGCCACTGCTGTGCTGAGGCACGGCGGAGAGGGACAGCAAGGCTGAGAGCAGCAGCTAAGCTGGCTAGAAAGGATCCGCAGCTTCAAACACATCACAAGCAGTAGGTGGGCTTTTTGAATAAGGAGAAAATTCATTAACTTGTTGTCAAAGATTGCATAGAATTTAACGAAATCCTTAAGTAAAAGATGCTAAGCGTTTCTTAGGCCTCCTGGATCTTTCCCTGAAGATCTGCAAAGAAATGTGAAGGAACTGCTCCACTTTTAGTACCATGCTGTGAGATTAGATGCCATCCTGCTATACATTCTTTTTTATAGCCCACTTTCTATTTTTATTCCTGTTCTACTGTGGAAGTGTTTGCTAATAATGTATGATAGGATGCTTTGTCATGAAAAAACCTTGTATCATTTATCTGTTTCTGAAAAGAAATTCTCAGTACAAATCTAATAAGGAAAAAAAATCCTATTCTAGCTCCTGTTGGAGGAAAGGGATTGATTTATGGAGAGAGATGAAAAGCACTAAGTATGTATTGCTTGGCAAAATGAGGAATTGTAGAGAACTGTCTTTATGCATTTGAAGGGTGTAAACATCAAAGAGGCAGAGGAGCTATTTAGAGAATTAGGAGGAGGCACATCTAGGAGACAAGAGCTGAAATTAAATGAACATCGTTAACTTAAAAATCATACTTCTACCTGCAAATCTATTTCCTGGTATTATTACTTGTAGCACTCTGATGAGTATAAATGAAGCTTATAGAAAAAATATCTAATATATTTTTTCATATTAGATCAGCAGACCTGACTGTAAAGTTGATAAAGCCCAGATTCTGCAGCTATTCCTGAAAATTTGGGAGAAGAGCAGCCTTTAAATCTCTCTCCCCCCTCACCAACAAGGGTTGATCAGTATAACGGGTTAATTCGCCCCTCCTGGGCTCTCTGATTGCAGCCTGCCTTGGCTATCTGGGGTCTGACTCACTGAAGCTCTGTGGGTGTAACAGCTTCTACCCAGCCGATGGATAAGTTCTCAACCATTAATAACCCTTCTGAAGAAACAACAGCATCCTTGCTCATGCTCCCCAGGAGACCCATGAGCAGTCCTGCAGGATGCCCGAACTTGTCTGCCTGGGATTTGGTTAATTGCCCACTGTCCTGAGCTAAAGCATCAGGGGGAGCAAAAAGCTCCGTAGAAAATGAGTATCTTTGCTCTCATTGAGGCTCTGACCACACTTCAAAAAGCTACTGAATGTCACACGGCCTGACGGCGTACGGAGATCTCAAAGACAAAGTTTTGCTCTCCGTTAAACCAGGCTTTGTGAGCAGCCCGTGCCCATCTGCAGGAGCAGGACGGCGGCAGAGCCACGGCGGCAGAGCCACGGCTGGGCCCTCCACCTCTGCAGAAATGTGGAGTGCGCCGGCGCCGCGGGGGTCTCCACATCCATATGTATGTGCTTGGATAATTGGAAATGTGATGCAGCTGGAGGCTCACAGCTGAAAAATATCAGTTGGTTACATACCTTCCTTCTGATCCCTACCAGACAGCCCAGGATAACGAGACCTGCCCCTCTCCATGCCTTCATTTCTCAGGATGCATTTTACAGCTGACCAATGCTGATGGTGAGAGGAGAGCCAGGGAGAACTGCCTGCTCTCAGCCCCCCCAGAGAGACCCCTAGACCCTGCCAGAATTACAGATTCCTTTTACGTTATTTTTTTCTCCCCAGATTTTTAGTCTAAGGGCAATACTGGACTCTACTCTCACATTTGCCATGAAAAAGAAGTAGAGAAGAGGCTTTCTGTGCTCCCTTGCTACCTTCGCCAGCAGGAAAAAAAAGGTAAAACCCAGGGGAACAGAGGCAGCTAAATTGCCAAGTCAGAGCAGAGGCCATGCAGGCTGCAACTTTCCAAATGGCCTGATCCCTTCAGTCAGAAACCAATTCATCAAACACAGTATTTCATACGTGTAAATAAAACCAGAAGGAAAATGATTGCAATAAGCTTCTGATAATAGCCAAGATTCACAAGTAAATGCATGATATTTTAACAGAAAGCACATATTAATGTATAATAATGCGATGCCTGTGAATGACAGGCTCTGATTTATATTCCCGGTGTTTCCAGCCCTAAAGCATCACAAGAACACTGCAATGAAAAACATTCAGAAGTAAATAGGAAAGGCCGAACCTCTGTGTGTAAGAGTGGAATTACACTGCTTCCCATGCCACTGCCTGCAGGCAGCAGGGTCCTGCACTTGTTCACATCCAAACCCATCAGATCCTGAAGGAATCGGGTTTCTGATGTGGTCAGAGCTCCGTGCAAAGCCCACACAGCAGGCTGAGGAAAGCTTAGCTAAACCGCAGGCCAGCAGCCACAGTGCTCACGCACAGGGCTGAGGCTGGAAAGGGGACACGGATGGTTGGAGCAAGCCATCCCCATCCTTCCCTGGGTACCACCACAAGCACCCAGCTCCTGCTCTGCACCCCTCGCAGCAAGCTCACACCTACAGAGCACAAGTCACAAAACCAGCAGTCTTAATCCTTAAGCAAAACAAGGCCTTACCATGCTGGCCTAAGGGGGGGAAGGCCACTTTCTTCAGATGGATGATGGAGGTCCACGCTCAGGCAGATGCATGGCTGTGCTTGCACTGGAGACCTGCACTCCTCCAGCTGAGCTCAGGAAGAGGACTGCTGGTGCCAGGCTGAGCTTAAATGGGCTCTGGGCCCATGGGTGGGGCTGGAGAGCCCAGGTGAGGCTGGTCAGGGACGTTAAGACCTGTCAATGCCTGGGCAGGTTCATGCTCCGCACAAGGCTCTGAATCTTTGCCCGTGCTGGGAATGCAGGAGATCCTCTTCCATCCTCAGCAGGAGGAAATCTCTGCCTGACAATTTAGGGCCTCCCTAGTTGAGGTTTGAGCGTCTCCAAACTTGGTGCATGGGTAGGAAGCAGAAGATTATAAAAGCCAATTTCAGGCCTTAAACACTAAATCTTTGTTACCTTTTCTACCCTTTTTTCTCCGGTGTGTTTGGGCCTGCCAGCCTGGGTGTGCACTAGTATTTCAGAATGGGCACTGAGAAAATGAGCAACCCCAGCTACACTTGTGTCAGGGTTTAGGAGTAACTAATTTTGAAGTTGGTTTTTTTTCCTTTTTCCTCTTAGCAGGAAGAGGGAAAAAAAAATTAAAGTAATACTTCAGCTGTCAGGTGACTGGGATGGATCTCTGTGATCATCCATACCCAGGCTTCTCTTGCTGCTTGCATTCAGCTAGGGAAGAGATCACCTTCAGCAGTCAGCAGAGTGGAATCGGTGTAAGACCAAAATCAGGTCCAACTAATAGATAGCAGGTAGGAAAGAATGTAAGAGCAGCAGCTTGGCAGCGGCTCCTATGGAATGGGCTGTGAGAGATGTAGGAAAATTCAAGGTGGTCAAAACAAAGCGAAGAAGACCATCCAACACTCCGAGTATTTTCATGCTGGGCTTCCTCTGTCCTTTCACCTCCCCTCAACATGAGTACAACATTTTCACTGCAGGCTTTCATAAACTGTGGCAATAACTGGAGCAGAAAGGCAGTAACCCGTACGAGGCCCACTGTGTAGTTGCATCGCCTGCAGGAGAGCTGAGGAAGAAATCAGCCTGCTGTGCGTTTCCTGATGCCGCAGGCTACTGCAGAAGATGCACCATGCCAGGGCATGTGGCTTTGTGAGTGAGAGATGAGTCCATTTATTTCAGGAGTGAATTTGGCCTGGGGCTGGTGCTATTTAGAATAAAGTTGGACTCAGTGACCTGTGGAAAGCACTTGTTCAGCACCTGGTTCAGTTAAGAGCCCAATTTGCAAACAGTAAAATCTGGATGCTCTACCAACCAGAACACATCCAAACACTGTCAGAGTTTTCTATTGAGGTTAGAATTTTTCTATCTCTTAATGAAATGGACTTTTATTCTCAGGACATTGTATCCATTTCACAACACTTTTCACTGTCTCCTAGTCCTTTCCTTAGTCCTTCCCTCAAAAGGGTGAATGGGAACATCCTCCCCAAAATCTCTGAAGTTCTTCTTGTGGTCAGTTATTAAAGCAACGGCAGAAGAAAGATGCTCAGATGTGCGGAGATCACAGTGGAGCAGGGAAAGTGTGGGTGTGGAAGCACCTGGCAAAGAAGAAGAGCTGGAAGAAGGTGGCGTGAAAGACTGTTTTGTGCTGCTGGTCCCTGCGCTAGCAGGTCATGAAGGTCACAGCGCATCACATGCAGGGCACCCAGACCAAAAAACCCACAGTACACACTAAAACACAGCCAAAACAAAAGGCAGACTGATGAATGAAGCCATTATAGGCGATGGGAGAGAGAGGCACAAAGCAGAGGAGTTGAAGTGTTGCTTAATGACCTGCGTGGGGGTGTAGGAGAAGTTGGAGAGACAAAACATCCCAATCACTTTCAGCTCCTAATGGGTACAAAATGCTCATCTGAAACTCAGCAGAAGGTCGTTGGTCCCAGGAGAGCACAAGAAGGAGCTAGCAGCCAGCATCCCTTGTCCTCTGCACCACTACAACTAACCCTACACACGCATCTTGGTGTTTGTGAGCACATGGGGCTGTCACTGAGCGAAAGCGGGTTTGTTTTACAAGTTCACCTTCCTCCACTGCACTGTCTTGAGCTGAGGTTTGCTGCATTACCTGGGCCATGCTGCAGCATGCATTGCTACCCAGCAAATGTATGAAGGAGATTTTGGAAAGTCGCTCATCTCTGTTGATCTTCCCACCTCTGTTGACTCTGAAATTGTGGGTTGGGGATGTGCGGTAGTACTGTGCGGGACGGCTTTGCTCTCCAACAGCTATGGTCAGAAATCCTGGCAGGAATCAGTCTGTGGCACTGCTATGGGTGGCTGCTGCCCAGGGGTAAGTTTCTTGCAGTTGACAATAAACTCTACGGGCTTACACATGAGTCAGGAAGGTAAGAAGCTGGGTCCTCATCTAAAGGCAGCATCACAAAAGGCTTCATCATCACCAGGTTCATGGAGGGAGGGCAGCAGATCTGCAGTTGTTCGCCTAACTCAAGTGCAGCGAGCCTGTTTCTTTGCAATGTGCATATAGTTTTGCATGAGAAATTCTTATAAGAGGAGTAATTATAGAAAAACGTGTCTCCTAACTAAAAGAAAAGGAAAGAAAAGGATAAGCACGTATGACACCACCTGGGGTACATCAATCAGAGCAGACCAGTGAAAGATAACAGGCTGGATAAACTCTTCATAGGAGCTGCCAGCTATTTATCTAAATTGCATTTCTCAGCACTGTTGAGAAACACTCCTCCTTCTTTTAAAGGACAGATGAAAGCAGGACTCCTGTGATGTTTCTTCCCCTCATCCCTTCCCACACCTCCCCTCCCACCTGGGCACACCTCTCTGCTTTGGGAGCCCAGCAGCTGCCTGGCCACCAACCCACCTAGCACAAATCAGGCTCTTCCCTCGGGAACAAATTTACTGGTTTGGTAATATTTTGGCCTCTGCTTTGGCAACAGTGAGCTAATTTGAGATCCAAACACAATAGCTTGCCTTTTTAACCCTGTTCCAGTCTTGTGCTGGATTTATACTGCTTTGGGGATAGGAAGATATGGGGAATAGGCTCTCTGCATCGTCCTCCGGTAACGGAGCTGTGCTGCATTCATCCATCCCTTGGACCAAGAATGTTTCACCAACTGATTTAATTACATGAAGCTTATGCAGGAGTTACAGAAGGATTATCTGGGTTTTATCATGGTTATTATAAAAATGATTATACTGTTACTATTACAGAGTTACAAAAAGTAAAGAGGAATCACAGGAAACTTGGCAAGAGCTCATTAGCAGTGTGGTGCAGTCTGCAGGAGCTAATTAAAAATGTCTATACCTCATAATAACCATTTATCTCATCACAACCTCCATTCCCTATGTCTTGCTCTGGATAGAGTGAGAGGGAATGATCTCTTCTCACCGGTGGATGTGCATACAGCAGTACATGCTGAGTATGGTTTGTTGTCCGTCCTTGCCTGCCTGAGCTGCGGGCTGACTGTCCGTGCCTTGCACACGAGGCCACATTAGATGCTCAGGGATCTCCTAGAGTCACTTCCAGAAGTATCTCAGCCAACCGCGCCAGGCTGAATGCGAGAAGATGGAGACTGTAACCCTGGAGGACATGCTAGTTGGGACACGTGAAGGCAGTATTAAAACAGCATAATAACACAAGCATTTACATCTACTGTGCTCAAAGTCTTACAGAAGTCGCTGGTACCTCTCGTGTCTGTGTTTCCAGTGATACGTTGGCCTGAATTGCTTACAAGGAGGGCAGGATTTTCTCAGACAACATCTGTATCTCTTCTGCAGGATTGCTCCTTCTGCATGCTTTCAAAGCAAACAAAAAAAAGGACACAGCTCCCAGTTAATCTGTGTTATCTGGGAAGAGGAAATCAAGCTGAAATTCAGTTTGTCAACAGGGGTGTGAATGCTGACAGGAGATGGATCGTTAACAGGCAAACACTGGCTGTAGTAGTGCCCGACAAGCCATTTCTCATGCTCACGACACCTGGATGCAGATGGATATTCTTGAGATGACATTTGATGAACTTGTTTTCTTTTGGAGTTTGAATTGAAGGAGTCTGTAGGAAAAGCAGAGAAATAAATCCCCAAAGCCATGGTGGTTGTGATACCATCTTCTGTTCAGCTCCATGGTACTGGCCAGTCTGGAGGAGACCATAGCCGAGAGGCAGAGCCAGCCTGCCCCGCTCTCCAGAGAAAGGAGTGTCCTTATATTTCTTAATCCATCCCCAAATATGAGTCTCCTGGAAGAAAATTCCTTGTCCTGTTTAATCTCTGCACACATTTTCAGTAAAGCAGATGAAGTGGATGCTGAATAACGAAATCCTGGAGCTCCAGCTGAAGTCAGATGTAAAATCAACCTCAGCAGTGCTGAGATGATGCTTCTCTTGCTAGCACCGACCAAGTCTGAAGTCTGTTGGCCTCCAATGCAACCCGGCTGATGCTCAGTCCTCCAAGACACCGCTCCTCTGTGCAAGTGTTTACTATCTAAACTAAAGGCTCTCCCCCTTCCCAGCCATCTCTTTGACACCAGTTGACCATAGCTTTACTGTGTTTCTTTGACCAGATAGAGTTCATGTGCATAACTTCAGGCAGAAGTCAGAACTATTTTCCCCCAAACCATATATTTTTTTATTGTTCCATTCTAAGGAGAGCCTCTATTAGCTCTCCTATACTGCTACTACTACTACCACCACCACTACTACTATCACAACATACTTCTTCTTCTTCTTCTTCTTCTTCTTCTTCTTCTTCTTCTTCTTCTTATTATTATTATTATTATTATTATTATTATTATTATTATTATTATTATTATTATTGCATGTGAACACAGATGATCAGATGAGTTGAGCCTGCTCTTAAGCAGCATGTACGGCCTGGCCTCCTTGGCAACTGGGAGCACTTTTTCTCAAAACCCAATCAATTAAACCTCACCACTATGCCTGTTGACACAGGCCTCTGACACTCAGAAAAGAAAACCATGAACTGAAAATCCTGGCACTTCCCCCAGAGATGTCACCATCCTTTTGAAAACAATACGAGAAAAAAATCAGGATTTTGTTCCTGCAACTTCTGCACACTTTCCCCTTTTCAGCTTTCCCTGCCAAACTCCATCCTCAGATGCATTCCTGCCTGAATCTGCGTTGTATCAGCTTGTCTCCAGGATGTCCTCTGCTTTCACGAGCAGTTTCAACCGCACACAGCAGCCCAGCTGCTGCCCCAGATGTGGAAATCTCTTTTTGCAACAGCAGCCATCAGTAAAGGTTGTGGTGGATGAAGCAAACCATGAGTCACTTCCATGGCTTTTCCAGGAGATGCTGGAGACAGAGGTGGGACATTGAACTGAACTGAGATTTCCCAACACGGAAAAGAGTCGAAGAGCTGTTATATTGTTTGGGTGGCCAAACCTGTGTCATTTCTAAACCTAAGTCATGCTTTTCTCCCCCTGAAATCAGATTATCTACTAAACCAAACAAACCCCAGAATTCCTGGTGAAATCAAGCTGAGTCAGCTTGCCTGGAATGGGGACAGTTACAAGGAGCATGAGCTCATCTCCCTTTTGAGTTTCTGTGTCCTCGTATCTGGGACCAGACTGAGAAAAGAGGCAGGAGAGAGCATATATCCCATCAGATCCTGTCCTCTGAGAATGGCCCAGGGAACCAAACAGGGATGCAATGCTGCAAAATCCCACCCTAAAAAAACCCCAACCCCAAAAGTCTGATGAAAAAATATAGATTTTCTTGTGGTAAATTACTAAAACTAATTAAATGAACTATCAAAGTTGTTTTAGAATTAGCAGAGATAAACACAATGGTAGAAACTGCAATACAGGCTAAGAAAGGCAACAGGATTTTATCTTCAGGATTTTATGTGTATTCAGTGCAAGTAGCACGAGGTGTCTTGACATACGCGGACAGTGGAACTCAGCTGAAAGGAAGAAAGAGCACTGAGCGGCAAGAAATTAGGAGACAGAAAAGAGGGAGGGGGATTAATCAGCATTAGTGCTGCTTTCAATCCCTGGGTTCCCTATAGAAATTAAATTGCTTGACTCCTGCCAAGTTATCCCATTATCAATACATGCCATCACTTTCATTCCTCGCTTTCCTGGGCAGGCGGCAGCGATGTCCTTGTGCTGCAGCCTTGGCTACAGCATAAAGGGGTTAATTTGCTCTCACCCCCCCTTCCATCCCTTTAAATATAACTCGTACATGTGATTGTTTGCTTGGATTTATTACAATAGCTGTAGCTCTTCTGGAGAAAACACACCTCGCACCAATATACTGCAGTTTTCCAAAGTGAAGTTTAAGCCTCCTTCAGCAAATGTAATGGTCACAGGTTTTAAACGTTACAATGAGGGCAATCAGCTATTATTGACGACAGCATAAAAGCAAAGTATAAGCCCTCACAACCCAGAGCCTGCAGCTCCAAAATATGGATGCAACGTGACAAACATATATATATGTATGTAATCCTTTGTGTACCTGTCACTTATACATGTTATATATGTATGGTACTTGTATACTTATAAGTATGTACATACATACATAGCTGAAGTAGCCACAAATGATATCTAAGAAAAATAAGTCTCTGCTTTTCATTACCATCTTTAATTCCACCTGGGCTCATTGCTTCTTTCACTGAGGTAATGAATAAAGTAATAATTCTCCCTAAATTCTGTGCTCCATATTTTGCTGCTGGAGCACCAGCCTGGCACATCGGTGGAGTGCTGGGACAAGCATTAGGAGTGGTTAGATCCAGGTACAAGAGCTGAACTTTCCTCTCTACCCCAAATTAAGAAGAAACCCAACAGTTTTAGGAGATTTACATTTATTTTCATGCTGTAACCCAGACCAAACTGGAGCTGGGGTGAGGCTGCAGGCATCTGGAGGTCTTCACAAAACCAGCACTCAGCATGAGTTGGAAACTTGGCCTTGTGTTCCTGAAAAAGCCAAAAATAGTTTGTCCATAGGGACTAACTGACCTCCGTGCTCCCTTCTAACTCTGTGTATTTTATCTGATGGGCTTCAAGGGATTTCCTCCGATTATTGCAAATGCCTCTGGAGATACATTCAAAAGGATCCTGAATGCCTGTAAAACCTCTCCCTGTGAAGTCAGCCTGCAGAGAAACCTCACGGAGGAGATGTAAATCTTGGGAGGTTTTATAGCAGCTCCTCCAACATCTGTAATTCCTGTATCAGCAAACACTTTACATGTTGCTCTGGGAGTGGGATGTAGAGAACGGAGAGTTATTTCAGAAAGCAACTACTTAATATCTGCAGTTCTACATGACAGCCAAAAAAAATGTAATCCCAAATAGCTTTCCTAATTTGGACTGTATTAAAATGGACATATATATATATGTATATAAAGTAACAGCATTTTACTCACACGGTCCTTTTCCACTGGCTGGTCATGGATAAACAATCACATTCAGACCCTGCTGTGCTACCATGAATGCTGGAATAGTTAAATAGTTAAATCTTCGTGCTGGCTCTCTTCTAGTGGTCTTTCTTCCTAAAAAGAGGAAAATGATTGCCCCATTCTGGATGCAAAGGGGGTGTTTGGGTTAAGTGCAGAGCTGCAAAAGGAGTTTTAGTGGGTGGTAGCAGAGGCAGCAGAAGGAAGGTGAAAAGTGAGGGAGCGGGAAGAGGGGTTTGGTGCCTGTGGGTATTTTGATAGCATACCTAATTTTGGCCAGAACAAAAACTCAGCCTGCTTTAGTTGCAGCGAGATGATGTGTTTGTAGCCTATCCTACAAAACCTGAATGTGTTTTGTATAATGCGTGCCACAGCAATGAAAGGAATCAATACGGAGATGTCTCTGTGTGCGCGTGTTTTATATTAAGACTTAGTTGATGACTTCTCGTCATTTGAAAGAAATGTTCAGCCTCAGTGCTTGAAATTATCCAGCTGCAGCATTTTCTACTCAATCCAATCTCCAGTTAATTTGATCCTTCATTTATCTTGAACAAAGCCTCCTAATAAAAACATTTGTATTACAAATGATACACTTGATCAATGGGATTGCTTTAGGCAAGTATTTGATAATTTGAACACTAGCTATAAGAAGTTCTCATTTAATCAATGTAGCTGGCCAAAATTTGGAGTGAGAGAAAGCCCCAAACCTGTACATCACTAAACAAGCCAGACTATAATTAAATATCAGGTTATTTAGATGTTCTTACCAACATTATTGTTAGAACCGGCTAGTGTAATCTGTGCGATATTAGCCCTAATTATTTTCAGTAACACGATTAATTATTTACTTCACTCAAAGTGACAAGAATGGAATGAACCAAAATAAGAAGCTGGCTGGGCAGGGAACTATTAATTTTCTTTCAATCCTGTAATTCCTTTGGCCAAAACAATGAGATAAATACACAGATGGAAAAAGCCAATGAGCATATGCATGAACAGTATCCACGTCCCACGCAGGTCAGTAGATGACATCAGACCTTTTGCAGGGGCTGGGAATCTGCCCTCGGGAGCCTTTCGGTCTGCCGCATTTCTGAGATGGCTTTTCAAACGAACGAGAGCTTCAAGGTCACGGGCTGCTCCGCTCTGGGTGGTATGTTCTCCCCCCAGGCTTGGGGCTGAAGTAGGAAACATTATCCCTTGGCAGCCAAAGTGGATTTCTGCTTTATTGCATCTGTTGCTATCCCTGGATGCTTTGAAAAGCAATCATGGTGCTTGGAATTTTAGCCCGTGTTTATTTTCATTAACAGTGATATTAATCAACATTTTCCTCTGGTCTCCACAGACTACTCAGGGATACTTTTGGAAAGCAAAGACAAATTCCAGGTCAGGATTCCTGTTGTTTGCTATTATTGTATGTGAAGAGTGAAATCATTGTGCGCTCTGTTCAGATTTGTGCACGAACACACTGAAAAACTTCTGGCAGCTCCAGCATCCCTCCCGCACCTTGGTCAAAGAGCTTTATTTTGACACAGCTACCAGCAGATGTATTATGAAAAAAAAAATCAGAAGGTCTAGAAAATGTTCACAGCGTACATCAGGCTATTTTATTTTGTTTCTTCAGCCCTTTTAAATCAGCATTTTTAGGACTTCATTTAAAATGGAAGACCAGGAAGCAGCGCGGTGAGTACTCTCTCCTGTCACATCATGCGCCAAGTTGCACAACACAACAGCTTCAAATCTCTTTCAATCCATCACTTATTTCCCTCTAGAAACTTTTTTTTTTTTTTTTTCACCGTATTGTCTTTGACTGTTATTTATTTATTTGGTTAGTTGACTTCAAGGGACATTTCTCCTGGCCGGATAAAGACATTTTACAAACAAATGCACGGAAACATTTTTGATAACGCTGCAGAAACAGCCAGCGCGCGGGGTCCCCGTGGGCAGGTAATGCTTTGTGTCATTCAGCAGCCGCCGCTCTGCTCGATTAAGGAGCGGCATTTTTCACAGCCGGTGCGGCTGCTGCAACAACAGGCCCCAAGCAGCGGCAAGGACCGTGGCGGGAGGAATTAAAGGGCTGCTCGAGGTTCCACAGGGCTCTAAGAACTCCCCTGGGGAGGATAAAAAAGAATCAGAAAGGGCTTTTATTGACGAGGATATGTTGCTTGTGCTTTGATACGCGCACAAAGGAGAGTAATTGTAAGTATGGGGAGGAAGGTTCTCCATGGCCAAGTCTATCGTTTATACCCTGTGGAGAGTTCAGAAACCCCGCAGCTCAGAACTTGGGTAGACACCCTACCTCTTGTAGTGTTTTACAAGCCACCCCAAAAGGCCCAAACAAGGGTTACTAAACAGGCAGAAAGGATTTATAAAGCAGCAATAGATAATGAATATTTCCCCCCCTTCCCCACTTCCAAGAGCTCCAGGTCTCCCGCAGCACCCCAAGACACTGCGAGGGAAAGAGGTGCATCGCCATCAGCAAAACGCGTTCTGCAAAAAAACCACCTTTGGGCAAGTCTGCAGCTGCCGAAGGAGAGGCAAACACGGCGGAGGCATCCGTTCAGCATCTGGAGAGGAGACCGTCTGCTTCCAGACACCCCAACGTTCACTTTGAGTGAGAAATCATCTCTCTAGCTGTAATACTTCACAAGCAAGACATATCAAGTGAATGGAATCCACACAAATGAGGTCGTTAGCATAACCGAATACGCTCTTCGTTCCTTCAAGAATGAAAAATATGAGTAATTCCCTGGCAAGGCCCAATTACAGCCTGCCAGCACTAGCACATGGGTTATATCTATTATGAAATAATAAGATAACATTAATAAGATTCCCAGAAAGAACATTACACAGCCCATCTCCTAACTGCTTACAACCGGTCTAACTGTTCAGGCTGTCTCCTGACTGGGTAGCTCAACACTTGCCAGGTCTTTCTTGTCACCTTCAGTGGGAAAAGTTCAGGTCTACCTGCTTTTAAGCAGGAGGCTCCGAGTGGGAAACGGGCCGAGAGCTGCGGGAGCACTGAGAAACACCGGGTAGCTGCTGTCTTTTAAGGAGTTTCAGTCTCAGACATAAATGTGAGAGCTACGGCAAACAATCACACTGCTCGTGAAATGTTACTGTAGATACAGAGCGATGCCAGCGGCTGTATATTGGGTCATTAACCTGAGTGCACAAGCACGGCTCAGACGCGTGCCCATGGTGCTTCCAGCCTCTTGCTCTGAGAGTGGCCGAATGATCCTCTTTTAGCCCATTTCCTTGCACCCTAAGGCTCACGACCCTGCATGCATACACAGCATCCAGACCTGTTTCTTGGGGTATCAGCACAGGCGAGGAGTGGGGCTTGTGGTCTCTCAGATGACCATCACCCCCTTCTCCTGAGAGACTATGGAGGTAAGCTTAGGGGAAAAAAAAAAAAATAGACAGAAAGACATATGTATAGTTGAGCATAACATCACATGTAGCACAGGAGGCAGCTGTGATCTCCGTCACTGAAATTTAGCAAGACGCATCTCAGACTCTATCAAGGAGCATCCAGCTCCCCAGGACCAAGGACACGTTGATAGCAGCAGTCAGACGCTGCAAGTTTGGCAGGTGGCTAAATTGGCTCCACAGCCTCACTGGCCCTTGTCAGGGAAGGGAAGATGCCGAGTCTCAGCACAGAGGGCTGTAATGAGGATTAATAAGGCGTGTGAAGACGCTCTGTAATTGTCTGGCTGGCTGTTTCCTTTGCACCTTATGTTATCATTTATGCTCGTGCAAAGTGGCTGTAAAATGCTCCAGGTCTGATTCAATATAACTCTGCAGACTCTTTGTACAGGTGTAAATTGCTCTGTGACGTTCAGGGCAATGTCTAAACGCAAACTAATCTGATCATCTCTGTTGTCTTTTTTTTTCCCTTCTGTAAACTCCTCTGCAGCCAATCGAACACTTTAATGCCAAATAAGCTACAAAATATCAGGTATTTAATGCATGAACTTTCTCCTCAGAATTTGCAGTGCCCAAGGAGGGCTGGAGCTGCATCAAGATGCCGCGGCTGGATCATCGGCACCACGGTCCTGTGGGCTGGCCACTGGTCACAGCCAGAAGAGCAAGCGGAGGAACGTTCGCACCATAAACCTCAGGGGCTGGTACACAGCGATGGCGAGTCTGAACCCAGGAGAAGCCACGAAAAATGAGGTACTGACATAATTTTGGAGGGAATGGGCAAAAAAACAATGCCTGACCTTGCACAGGGAAAAACAACTGCAGACCTATGGCAGCTGTAAAATGAACCTGAACAAAAAAGTAGGAGCTGATATTACAGGGAATAACCCTTAAGTGGTGGAAGGCTTTGATAGATGCACTCCTACAGGTAGCTTCAATCCCTGGCAGCTGCAAGGCTTCAATAATGAATGTCAGACTGCTGGCCAGCTGCGAGGGGAATAAACATCTATTTGCCTTCAGTGGAAGCAGCATCAGTTTGACATATGACATTCAAATGATATGAACTTTAAAAGAGTGGTTAAAAGACTGCTGTTTGACTTGAAACCTTGAATCCGCCGAGGCAGCATCGCAACCGTTTACCTTAGCTCTGTGGGGGATTGAATGGCTGGGCTTAAAAATGAAAGATCAAAGTGTTTCTGCAGATTCAGTCCACAGTATGTCGTGTGTCCAGCTGATAGCGTTCGTGTGCCTGAGTGATTAGAGGAGTAAAGACGGGTCCTCCCGTTCAGGCGCTGTAGAGTCCTTTGACACTGCAGATGACTGCTGCCAGCACAGGCGGGACTGAGAGCCGCAGAGGTGTGTCTGCGACAGACTGATGGGGGGGCATGTGTGAACTTTGGGGCTGTGGGATGGGATGGGTGAGAAAGAAGGTAGTCTCTCAACCTGGTGCTGTCCCACGGTCCCGCACCCCTTCTCCTGGTATCCTCTACCTCCTCCACGCCAGCGGGCTCCTCCTCGAGGCTCTTCTGTGTTTTGCCTTGCAGGATGCCAGCCCAGCCTGCGCCATGTCCATCACCAGCTTGTTTTTGAGTTGTCCAAGAAACAAGCGTTGCAAAGAATTTACCTCTCTATTTTAGGAGACCTTGTTATGCACTTGCTACTTTAGCCTGTCAGCTTAATACCAGCAGTCATAACACTTCTATAACCTACCTGCTGAAGTGCTTTTGCTTGCCATCCTCACACTAAAACAAGAGCTTAGGACCAAAGCTGCTGCTGGAAAAAAAAAAAAAAAAATCACTGCTTCCTGACCTTTGGGCAGACTCTGTGGGCTGATTATTCCATCGATTTTAAGCGAATCAAGCATTCAATAAGGGTATCTGGAGGCCCATCTCTCTTCAGCAGTGGGTCCAGTACAGCACCAGTAGCAATAATACCAACAACCTCTATGCAAGCCTGGGTCAGGGTCAGGAAAGCTCCAAGAGTCTTGCAAATTGTGGCAGGCACGATCACTCTACCTGGGACTGGCCCCGGGACCTCCTGCTCGCCAGCTCGCCCAGCGATGGAAGAGGACCGCGAGCCAGCGAAGCACTCAAGCACATGTTAAGCCCAGCAGCGATACTGCTTCAATGAGTGAGCACCATGTTAAGTGCAACTGGGTGCTCTCACTTCAAACAAGCCGAAATATTTGAAGCACGAGTTATCGGGGCCAGATTTGAATGATGCAATTTGATGGTGGGCTATCCTTACAGAAGGAGCTGTTGCTAAGCTGAAGCTATGTTTGCATTAGGAAGCAGGGCTGTGCTATAGGAGGGGCACACGCAAAGGAGTTGATGCTGAGGGCCCTATGTTCATCCTATATGTTTTTTAGAGGGAGTAGAGGACTGGCTTCAAGCTGTCAGCAGCTGGAGCATGTTAGATGAGCTCCTGAAGCACTTCTGCTTTAGGGTCATCCAAAAGGAACCCCATTTGCTCACTCTGTGACCTTGCTCTGACCTAAATCAAAGCACGGCATGGGCTGGATGCATGCCAAAGTTCACTATTGCCTAACTGTAAATAATTTAAATAAATAAATAAAAAATTATGTGCAGGTAAACTGAGGCACACGGCTGTTGAAGAGCACAGCTTAATTTCCCTCTAGCTACAGGGGAGTGGTGCATGTTCATTGCCTCCGGAAACTGGGCCAGAAAGGGTTGAGACAGAACACCCCCCAAACAGCTGCTCAGTCTGGAATAAAGCCAAGGAACAGTGTCCCATGTACTGTACCTGCTGGAAAACTCACAGCATCTGAGCAATTCCCCACTGCAAGGTCCCACCCAACCACTCCACAAAGCCAACCTCCTTCTAAGACAAGTGGGAACCAACAGAGGTGTGCGCTTTCTGCTCTTAAGCACGACCAAATTCAGCAAAATGAAGACGAGATTTAGTACACCTTGACATTGCTTTGTCCCTTGCCAGAATCCAGCACAGGTGCTGGGAGATAAAGCTGTGCTCCACGCTCGCCGGTCAATCTCTCTGTGGGTACGTCGGCGTTGCCGGTCGCAGTAGCCTGCTCGCCCGCTTCATCGGGGTGGGGTGCCAGCAGATGAAGATGCCTTTGAACAGAGATGAGAGAGGCTGAAATCCTTTGACACCTGCAAGTGAACTGTATATTACCAAAACGTTAAGCAGCTTTGTGAGAGAGATTACCCTGAAGGATGTTTTTCATAGTGTTGACGTTTGTATGTGAGTGATTAATTCCAGCACAGGCAGAGTGAGGAGGCAAAGCCCTTCCCTCGCTGCCACCGGGCAAGCTGTGGCCTGCGCTCCAGCAAGGTTATTAATTCATCCCTGACCTGTGACACTGTGCGTGACTTTGTCACCCTCATCTTCTCGGTCACCTCTCAAGGCAGAGACCTGAGGATTTTCCATGCCCCTTTTTGTGAACCTCTGTGACAGTGCAGTCACTTTTCGGCTGCACGTTCTCGGGGGGTCTGACTGCTTCTATATTTTGTTGTTCTCCCCTGAGATGTGCCACCACAGTCAAACACAATGCCATGGCTTTAGAAAAGGGACAGCAACAGCCGAAAACAAACTGTCACTTTTATACATCGGTGGCAGCAGGGAGCTGCACGGCTGCAGGTTACGGAGGCAGAAGGGGAAGTCGTGGCTGCCCGAGCTGCCGGGAATTTCCTCTCTCGCCCGGCTCAGCGGTGACTCTCTAGAGACGCAGCCTTACTCCTCGCCTTACACTTCCAGGCAAGGGGGTCTTTAACTGGGGAACTCAACCTGCTGCAGAAAGG
Source organism: Aramus guarauna (assembly GCA_013400195.1). NCBI lineage: Eukaryota > Metazoa > Chordata > Aves > Gruiformes > Aramidae > Aramus > Aramus guarauna. The sequence continues at coordinate 218,326 of VXBL01008623.1, forward strand.
TTATTATGTCTCTTTCGGGGTTTTCTACTCATTCCTCAAAAATATAGAGTGAAAATATAAAAACGAATATGTAATATCTATCTATATAAGAATATCAAATAAATATAAAACTTGCTGTCTAGTGTCTAAAGTCCCTCTGCCCAATTTTGCAATGGAAAACACCTCACACCATCAATGGCTCTGCTCAGCCATTTATTTTGGACTGGAATATCTCAAAAGCCTCATCTGCAGAAGCATTTCGTACTACTGATGACACATATGGGGTAATGCCTTGGATTCATTCAGGCTATAACGAGTTCTCGTCTTCCAGGAATGCAAGCAGCATCATACCCGGTGGTGACTGGGTTAGATGTATGTGCACATGCAAGTATTTCAGCCAGCGCTGAAATTTCACAGCCTGGAAGCAGAAGACATTGTCCTGTGGAATGGTGCACGGAAGCAGGTGCATGAGGTGTTTAGGTGAGAGCATGGAGAGCACTCTGAGCCCTGCATGACGTCACCTGGTTGCAGCATGGAGCAGATGGTGGAATCAAACCTCCGTGCTTTCGCAGAAAGACAAATGTTGGCTGAGACTGGCAAGAGCACACCCTCAGTAATTTGTGGTGCAACAAGGTGACTCTGTGGCACTGCTTTTTGAGGCAGAGGGGCCTCCTTTGAGGATCCTACCAAACAAGTGAGGAAGCCCAGCTGGGAGAGGTGCTGAGCCCCCATCATCGTCTGGCCAATGGCTTATGAGACCTACAGATGGACTCGCTTGTGTGTAGAGGAAATTACAGGATCAGACTGGCATCAGTTGGTTACAGAAGAGGTAAGTGAGCTTTTTATTGCAGTTAGCCCTCCCATAGCAGTTTCTGAAGGAATAATATGAAATGTGAGCATACAGATCTCGCAGAATCTACAAAAATGACAAAGTCTAGCAAGACTTTCGAGCTCTCAATAGCCAAAGGCAACACCTTTCTTCCAGATTAGGGTTCTCCAGAACATCTGAAGGCTCTCAGTGCTGCACCCTGCACCATTCTTAATTCAGTTAAGTTCATCTTACAACGGCCTAATATAAATCAGAAACTAAAAGGTGTCATGACAGCAGTATAGATGGTGCCTGTGTTGACAATCCCTTCTACGGGAGACGGCTGCGTGCCCGTGGGAGAATAAGCAAACAATCAGGAAACACATGTGGGGCACTTCTCTCCCACTCTGCGAATCTCCAGTCATTAGGGGCAACTGCTTGTCTCTGGGCTCCTCCAGTTCACTCATCTGCAATCTGAATCACGCAAAGGCCATCTAAAATCAAAAGAAAATCTAAATAAATCAGCATCAGAAAATTTGCTGCAGGCGTTCATTCCTGCAAGGATGCGACCACTTTAACACTTGTCAGGATCATAGCACACAGCTGAAGAAATAGCCCTGGACAACTCTGCATTCCCAGGAGAATAAGACCAGAAGACATGCAGTCACCCAGCAGGCAGTAGGAACATGGTAGCATTACTTAACTATGTGCAATTTGCTCTCCCTATCTTGATTTAAATTACACTGCCAGAAGAGACTGACAGTGTCTGGAATCAAATTGCTTAGAAAAGTGCCTCTTCAGAGGGAAAGAAAAAAAATGCCCAAATAACTTGAGTGCAAATGGTTTTGCAAAATGCCTATTGTGATTGGGGACAGCGGGATCTGGGGCTCGTGTTCATTAGGATAATGCTCGCGTAATTGTGCTGGGCCAAACCTCTAATGCCCTGTTGTGAAATGGGGGGTTGCACCACTGATACTTCTACAGCGCACACAGCAATCTGGGTCTCATCTCGAGAGTTAGAGGAGGCGCCATCAAACAAGAGTCTCTGAACTGTTCACTTCTCCACATCAGCACGGGCTCTGGGGACCATCTTCAGGATGATGGGCTGCTTTGGTTGCATGAAACCTTTTGTGTCCAGAACCAGCGGGATCTTGAGCAGGAGGAAAAAAAAACAAAATAGCCATGTAAGCTGGGAAAAAGGATAGTCATGGCACTGACAGGACCCCTACAGCCCACCCACAGCTCAGCCACCCCTTGTTTTCAACGCATTTCCTAACTTACAGGTATACTTATAGCAGGACTATCACTATTGCTTATGCAACACAGCTATGACCTGGGGTTTCACAGCCCTCAGCTCTTGAATAAACCGGTTAGTGAATTCTGGCTTTCACATGGCATGGTAGGAAGAGCTCGTTGCACTGATCAACAGGCTGCACGTGGAGGGAAAAGCAGCCAAAATCCATCTGGGGAGCTGCAGCTAAGGAGGGGCATGCAGTGCCATTTTGTTTAATGCTAAAGTGTGTCAGTGTGAAGGGGAGCTAGATCGTAATGGGAGCTGAAGGAGCCATAAGCTCTCCGGGAAGAACGAAACTAAGATTGCTGCTCTGAGTACCAAAGAAGAAGCATCCTCATACAGAAAAGTGATGGGCTCCCTTGGGGTGGGCTGGAAATCTCAATAAAAAGAACATTTTTAAACTGGTGGTGAAAGGAGTCGTCTTGCAGGAGAGGGAAGTGTTTTACTAATTCTCCTCCATCAACTCGATGTTGCTTGTATCCCAGCTCTGCTTCTCCCCATCAGGACAAGGGTAAAACACCCTCAGCCTGACAAGCTACATTAAAATCCCTGTATCCCAGTAAGATTTGTTTCAGGAAATTTAAGCAACGTGGCTTGGAGCCCAATGTGCCATCAGTGGAGGACTGAGAGGAGGCTGCAGCTTCCATATACATATTCCAAAGGGATGTTCCAGCATGAATTTTTCCCTCCCGCTCTGATGTACATGACATCTTCTGTAGAAAAAAGGGCTGAAAGAGCCTCATAAACCTATGGGCACCAATAATACAATACATATTTAACTTGTCTCCTTTTAATTAAAGGCAGTTATAAAAAGAATCAATTTTATGGATTGCAGAGGACTAGAAAAATGTCATTAGACTTGGGGGAGAGTGGATAGGTCACTGCATTGTTAATGGACTATTACAGTCTTTCACCTCCAGGTTACTAGTTGAGTTGCAATCTGAATCTGCAGAGATTCCAGCTGAGCACCCGTGCCAAGTAATAATTTAATAAGGATTTTTCTGTTTCTTACAACAAATGTCCTTCGAATATACTTGCTGCCCCCTCTGCTCTGATTTCCCAAGCTCGCCTCATGAATGAAATGTATTAATGGCAACACCTTCCGCAGCACTCCGTGCAGAAAGCCGGGTGGGGGCTGGAAGCTAACGCCAAACATAGTGCTACCTGCCACTGAGTCACGGGGAGTTGCCATGTTTTCGGGAGGGCTTGCTTGACATATAATTTCCAACAGCCATCGCCTTTACTTTATGTCAAACAGCCCCATCTTGCAGGGCCTGCCCCATCAGCACCGCACAAGGCGTTCACTGGGATCCTGGGCAAACCCATACCCGGGTGGGATCCTGCAGAGCCTCAAAGGAGGAGAGGGTCGCCAATTCAAATTTAGCTCAGTTTTCACTTGCTTAAAAATTGTTACCCTTTAGAGACGGCCTGGTGGCCGTCTTAAGAGATGTGTTTTGGTGTCTTGGGATCTCTCACAGAGAATAGCCATGCTTGCGCTACAAAGCGTGGCTTGGAAGCGGGCTGGGTGGATATTCCCCTTCTTCTCTCTGGAGCAGGGTCTTACTAAGCCAGGTCAAGGCAGACCGGCAGTGCACCGGGGGGGAGCGAGCACCCCACAACTTAGGTGCAGTAAAGAGAGGCAGAGGACTTCAGGGATTTCAGCCTGACATATTCCACCAATATTAAATTTGCTTCTGTAGAGGCTTAAAAAAATGTATCAGTAACTTGTGGTGAACCATTTAAATTAACTGAGAAGATTTAAATACAGTTATTCCCATATGCCTCTCTAATCCACAGTGAAATCTTCCTCCCTGATCTCTGTGTGAAGTAGTAAAACCCAAGTCTGCAGACAAGGTTCAGCGGTCCTGAAGCTGGCAGCCTCTGAATTCCTCGGGGAAGAGAGGGATTTAATGTGCATGAGGACAGTTCCCTGTTTGTCCTGAGATGTAGACCATCTACAGTGAGACTAAAGGGCAGATAATGAAACACATCATCCCATATCCTCACCGGAGTGTCTTTGCAAGTTCTGAACGAGAAGTTTTGCAACAGGACGACGACAGCCACTTTCATGACGAGGAGGGCAAACCTCATTCCTATGCAGTTCCTGGGGCCAGCCCCAAACGGCAGAAAGGTGTAGGGGTCAATAGCCTCTCTGGTATCTTTACTGAACCTGATTACAACAACAAAAAGTTAGAAAGAGCTACCATTCCAGGATGTGTCAGCTTTCAGATCTGAAGTGATGAGGGGTCTGGGAAGGCAAAAGCATTTAGTGTTCCTGTGCATTTTAGAAGAATCCAGCTAAGTCCCTTATTTCTGCCTCAACAGATACCTTATGCCTCTGCTTTCATCCTGCTGCTTGGAGTTAGTTGTGCAACGCCAGGTGCATCAGGTGAACAGGGAATACCTGAAATATGCTAATGGATTTCATAACTACTCTTTTCTCAGAACTCCCTCTCAGCTCAAAAACTGAACCCACTTTTCAAAACCTAAATCACACAGGTCTACAGCTTCACGTCTTCCCTTTAGATCAAAGGACTGAGTGAACACAAAGATGTTCTCCCCCTGCGTGACTAAAGGCAGGGTTGCTTTTCTGACACACCAGCCATTCCTCTCCTCATCATGAAAACCAGGGAAGAACAATCAGCTTCACAGAGAAATTTGCCACTGAGCATTTTCAGTAATACTTCTCAGTGATCAGTTAGTTTTCACGTCAGAAAGTTTTTCATTCACTGTGCATGAGGTCTAGGTGCAAACCTCAGCCATGCTAAATCAGCAGTGAAGTATCTCTCTACCGAGACACCAGCACATGCCTCTGACGAACTCCCAGCAAGGCAAGTGATCCCTAAAGAGCTCCAGTCCAGCTACTCATGCCTGGTTTGTCAACCAGGGTAAGGATGGAGCTACCGGAGTAGCTGGTGTAACATGTCCATTGCCACAGTACTCCCATTTGAGTGGTTCCTTCTGCATTCAACACAAAGTGACTGTCCATAGGTGATTTCAGCAGCACCCACCTCCCTCTCTAACTTCTGCTGCCACATTTTGTCCCAAAGCTCATCACATCTCCACACCAGGGTTAACTTCCAGGGGCATTTCAACTCCTGGTGCAAGGGCACAGATCTGGTCCTGCTCTCTCTGGGCCAGCCCTCAACGTCTTCGTGGCCACCTGGAGACCAGCAGGCCCAGGGTCTCCCAGGTCTGCCTTGGGCTATTGCCTCATTTTGCGTGGTCTGACACAGACTTCTAAGCATGGACTGTTTCATAACTTGAGTTGAAAAATTAAGTTTTACTTCATATTCGTCTTTGCCCTTCCACTGCTGATTTGCAGGGCATCGTGCCAGTCACCCAATGGCTCTTGTTTTAATATCTGGCCATAAACCCCTCAGTGTTACAGCTGCTGGGAGCTGCTCTCACTGTTGCTCCCTTCAATGCAGTTAATTAAATTCCATGCACAGTTTATGGATGTAGATCATAAAACTCCCCTCACGGTAACGCTGGGACTAGATGTCAGACAATGATAAATGCCTAATTTAAATGTTATAATCATGCATTCTCCACTTTTGCTGCCATTTTCACTCCCAGGGCTGAAGTTGAGTGTGCAGCTATTCCCCCTGCCTGGCCCTCACCTCTCAGGCCTGAACTCCTCCGGCTCCGGCCAGTACTCCGGGTCACGATGCAGCACATAGGCTGGGATCACAACCACCATGCCCTTTGGAATAGTCACACCGTTGAGCTCCACCGTCTTCTTGCAGACCCTCTCAATCCGGCCCCCAGGGGGGAAGAGCCGGAGGGATTCGTTCACCACCATATCGAGATACTCCATCTGCGTGATGGCGTTGTACGTGGGAGTAGCCTGGGGAGGGGAATCAGGATGGCTAAAAACACGGGACTTCAACGCCCATCCCAAACCCCTCAAAACTTCCCCTTTAGGCATCAGACACCAGAGGAGGGGAAATCTCAGTGCCAGCATGTCCTCCACTCTGTTTTGTTTCCAACCTGGCTTTTGGCTCAGGGTCTACAAGGCACAGGTGGGAACAACCCCGGCAGCTCCCCACCCTCCTTTACCTTGTTGGGCAGGTTTCCATCGATCTCATCCTGAAGTCGCTGCTGCACATCAGGGTGGGTGGCCAGGTTATATGCTATGTAGCTGAGGGTGGAGCTGGTGGTCTCGTAACCAGCAAAGACAAAGACAAGAGCCTGGGCCAGAATCTCCTCATCACTTAATGCTGAAAAGAGGCATAAAAGCACATTCAAGAAGCTGAAATGTACAGTGATTAACCGTTGGGAATTCAGGATCCCGCCCACCAATCTAGGTAATGCTATTCATAACTACTTCACACTTGGTAAAGGAAACATCCAGCTAACCTTCTGGTACCCCAAAGGGGTGGGTCTGGCACTGCTGTACAGCCAGAAAACTGCTGTCAAGATCAGCAGAGTTACATTGCTGTCTTTGAGAGCAGAATCAAGGTACGTGCAGCCTGAACCAGATTCAGGAAGTCTCTTGTTTTCTGGGATCATGCTCCTGGGCCAAAAAAATTATAGAGGAGCATGCCAGGAAAAGTTAGAGACGAAGAGATGTCCAGAAGCTCCTCTAAGCCATGAGCTGAGCCTTGCACTGCTGAGGGATGAGTAGCCCTGAGCATAATGTGGCTGTGGTAATGAGGACAACACAGAATGCTGGTACTGCAGTAGCATCCAAGCGCTGCTGCATTGCAGGGTGCCGCACAAATACCTTGTCCTGGCACCTCAAAAGTTTACAAGCATCCTACCTTGACTGAGGTTGATGGACTGGGACTATGCCTTGGCTGAGCCATTATTTTCTAAATTTAAGAGTTTACCTAGGATGAGGAACAGAGATGAGCTCACAGATGAGCAAGGTACATGCAGCATATGTGCTTTGTGTACTTTATGAAATACAGCCAATATCGCTGGCCTTCAGAAAAGATAAAATAAGAATGGAAGTGAGGAGATATTCACTGTTTGCTGTTTGCTGCATGAACAGACCTCAGTATTTACCCCAGGAAACGGAATATAATAAAATATGGCTGGTGTGTGATAAGCATCATCACAACCCCACTATTTAGACCTTGAATCTCCCATAGGACTAATAAATAAAATCCTCTCCTACTTTGTCCTTTAACCGCACAGGGAACTACCATGCTTTCTGCTGAGAAGAGGACAGATCTGAAGACATACATTTGTATGAGTCAGTCTCAGCAGACTTGGAGCTGTCATGTGAGCTCTGTGAGTCAACCATGAGTTGCAGGAAATCAACCCGGTCCTGGGGAGAAACAGAGGCAGTCAGAGGCAATGTGGGTGGGGAGGTGACAAACCTTGTTCAGCACAAGCTCCATGCTGAGACACCTGCTCCATTCACAGCCCCAGCGGCAGGCTTACAGCTCCAGTGCACTTTGATGTTCAGACTGGAGACCCTCTATGAACACTGATGCTTTCTCCACATGGAAGCCCAGGCAGGGGATGTTTCTAGCCCTCCCCAGGTTCGATGAGCTGGGAGCTCTTATGGAGAGTAGTTGATACACCGATACACCACAGCTTCTGAATATGCCGTCAGGTCCCTCCCACACTTAGAAGGACAGCACAGTGAATAGAAAAAGCCACCTGGGCTGGACTCACCGTGCTGCTGCCCTTTTCTCGTTCCTTCTTCATTTTTATGAAGACACCATTGAAGAAATCCATGACGTTTGAGGGTAACAGAGTCACATTCATCTTTTCCAGCACTGGGATAACGAAGGGGAACAGCACTAAAAGGACATAAAAAACCAACATATTTTAGCTCAAAGGGGCCCAAGAAACTGAAAAGTGGCACAAAGCATAGAAAGGAGAAGGGTAAACCTGGATTCTGATCCCCAAAAATTGCTTTTTGTTGCCTTCATCCCTCTTTTTACCTCACCATGGCTGGCATGCAACAGCACTTGAGAATCTCCTCCATATATCACTCTATGGCCACAATGCCACACTAAGGGCAGCTCTCTGTGATGGAGAAGCTGTCCATCACACCTCTGCAAACAGGGTCTCTGCTTGCAGGAGGGTGCTATGGGCTATACAAATCTTGACTGTAGTTTCCCTGGGGAACAATTTCTACAGGTTTGCTGGGGTGCATCTAATTCTGCAAAGCACAGGGCATCTCCTGTATGGCAACAAGGACTGAAAGCTACTGAGGGAGCTATGAGGAAATGCAGGTGGTCACCACATCTGGCATCAATTCAGGGCTGTATGAGATGAAGTTTGTCATACCTAAGAACACGAATATGGGGTTTAGGAAACTGAATTTGAGAAATTTCTTAATGTTGGTGATAAAGGGGTCACTGGGGTTGCTCATGGAGTCAATATTCACACTGAAAGAAGTGCTGGCCACCACATCCATGCTGTAGGCTCCAAAAATGCTAGATAGAGAAGAAGAGAGAGTGAATGGGGTGAACTCAACCAGAGTAGTGTATAGAAGTCCATCTAGGAACAGTCCTTGAGAGACGGAATCTCTTTTAATCAAGGACTCAGTGCAGAGTCCTAAAATAGTAGGTCCTGTCCTGATTCAGCAGGAACCATCATTATATTTTCCCAAGTTTCCCCAGTTATATTCATCCCCCAATTTTTTTTCAGCATCAAAAACCTAGGCTGTAGTTGGAAAGCACTGGACTGCAGTCTAGGATAACACAGACTGTATTCTGATTTCCATCTGTAAAAGAGACTGTGAAAATTACATCGAAAAATACCACATCTTGCAGGGCTTCAAGAATGGACCCTACACCTGCTTCAAAAGGTACCCCCAGTAAAATGAAATGGAACAGAGCATCATTACGCCATTGAGCAGAGCACTGCAACCCCATCACTGAGGAACATATCATGTCCATGAGCACCATGGAGTTTGCCTCCATGAGGACAAGGGATGCCTCCATGTTGACAAGGGATCTATGCTGCAGTGTGGAAAAGGCTTCCCAGAATGGCCCCTTCCCCACACTGAATACAAACTCTTCCCTGTCAGCCCCACACAGTTACTCACTCCTTTGTGGATACGAATTCATCATTAGCCACTTTCTTCTCAATGTTTTTCACTAATTTTTCACCATAGTGATTAATGATAGGCAACATCTGAAATGCAAACAAAAGCAAAAGGCACTGTGGACTCTTTCACCTCCTCCAAACAAGGCTGGGCAATTCTGCACTGCCATCTGTGACTTGTCAAGTCTTTAGCTTGTGGAGGAAGGGCAGTCAAGGGGAAGGTGCCATTTCCAAGCCTCAGACATTGCTTTCTCTCATCTTAATAACACATGACTATAGTTGAGCAAGGTTCTCCTCCCAAAATCCACACATAGCTCCCATTCCAGCTAAGCATCTGCTCCAGCTGGGAGTGAACATGGTTCCTGAGCACATGGAAAACAAGCACCCATGGTCTGAGTGATGCGCTTAGCAAGAAGAAAATACAGGTCAGAGGGCCAATAGCCTTGGCTTGCAATACCTTGTGTGCCATTTCACCCCCCCATACCCTTCTCCTGACTCCCTCCCCATGACAGTAGATAGCCACCATGTTGCTGAACTGCACCCAACAATACAGGTGCTAATGAATGTGGTCTTGACAAATGGGGCAACTTCCCCATTTGAAGGGAAGGTCTGTACTCAGAAACGGCCCAGTTCTCCTCCAGCTATTGATGCAAAGTATCAATGGCACCTGCTTTACCTCCTTCAGCTTCCCGCTGGTAAAGGTTGGGGACAGCACAGTACGAATCCTTTTCCACTTCTCATCTTCAGCCACGTTGAGGGCTGACTCCAGGATCCCATTCAGACCGAAGTTCTGCACAGGGAGAATGTTGCATCAAAAGGGACACAGTTACACAGGGAGATGGGTGAAGGTTTCCAGCTCCCTTCCACACGACAGAAAGGCAAAAAACACCCACCATGGAATATTGAATTGGCCCCTGAAGTCATATCAGCTCTACCTCAAGCAGCAAACAATAGAGATGGAAACAAAAGTGTAAGAGTCATAAATGACCTCAGCCCTAGGGTACCTCCAGGCTGATGTCTCAACGTCCCAGCCGGAGCGGCCTCTACACCTCCCTAGCAGAGTTTTGTTGTTGGTACCATCAATAAACTGGGGAAAACAGAGAGCAACTACTTGCTGAAGGGCTCAGAGAAGAACAGAAACCAAGAAGAAACTCTTTCTTTCTTGCTGCATGTGCTGTAGAGTACATGGAGAGCAATGCACAGGACTAGATACCTACCCGGCGATTGGTAAAAATAGTATAGCACTCTTTCACCAGGATGTTTTTGATAAGAATGGGGTCCAAAACGGCCAGCACAGGCTGCCTGCCATCATAAATCCTAAGCCAAGAGAAACTCACAGTCAGTCCATTGCTTGCGGTCAGTTGGAGCAAAAGCAGACCGGGTTGTCTGTGGCCAGAGCCATGCACATTGACTGCTGGAGCCCAAAGGGTTTGGGCCAGCTGAGTCCCCTCTGACAAAACAGCCGAAGGGATGAGGCTGAAGCTGTTTTATTATGTAGTAAAACAGGAGAAAGGGAAAGAAGGTGCCAAACAGACAGCATGAGCATTTCTAGCAATCGTCTATGGTATTAAAGAGTTGCCAAAGCAGCGTGGGTTTAGATAAAAGGCAGCTTTTGCCATGACATTGATCCCCTGCACTTGGGCTGTCTGAGCTCTGTTCCGCAACTGGTAGCTGGAGTCAATAAATCCACACTGAGCAGCCTACCTGTGGGGTAAAGAGATTTCCCTGCCTGGCCTACAAGGCAATGAGAGGGGAAAAACTCATCCGTCTCGTCCATTTTCCAATCAACAGAGACAGAAAAACTTAAAAGCCATGGTGTGGGCTAAGGGGCAGGGAGCCTTGGGCCACAGCCGAGGGAAGCTGTCGTCTTCAAGAGGCTTGAGAACATTTAATCTTTTGAAAAAAATGCACTAGGTTTCATGAAGCCTCCTAGGATTTTTTTTGCACAACAATTTTGCTTCGGTTTGAGAGGTTCTCAAGAGAAGCATGATAAGAGGTCTCTGCACAAACCCAGCGCTGTGCGGGGAGCGGGGAGGCAGGTTGAAAGGTAGCTCGTGCCCCGGCTCTGGGAGCAGCAGGGAGCAAGATGAAAAACACCGCGGCAGCCTGCAGCTTGCTTTCTGCTCAAGACAGGCAGAAAAGCAGCTTCAAAGGCATGAGGCTCAGTTTGACAGCAAGCAGTGGAGTTTTCTGGGCAGGCTGTGTGGTTGGGAAAGGATTGGTGCCTTCCTTCAGTGATGCATCTGGAGCTAAGAGATAAAGGGATGGCTGTGCTGATTTGGCGGGTGCTGGAGGACGAGGGGAGCTCCCTGGGCTCTCGGTGGTGCAAGCTTCCCCAGCGCCGAGGTCACTAACGCTGCTGTTTAGTTTTTAATGCTCCCAGACGGGAAAAAAAAAAAAAAAAGGTTATTTTCAAAGCTGATGCAAACAAATGACCCTCCAAACTGACTACCATCATCCCAGACCTGCACCGTACTGAAATCCCAGTGGGAGAGATGCCTCAGAGAGATGGCTGGAGACTTCCCCAGTGGCGAACCCGGACTTTCCCTTTTCCATTCTATTTTGGGGCTGTGAGCACCCCAAACAGGCAGTTTTGTTCTGCAGAAAGAAACTCACCCCCAGATTTTACCATATTTTTCAAAGCACATCTGATCAAAATTCAGGACTCCCTGCAAAAGAAGAAAGGAGAAATGAACAGTTTGCCAGCGAAGAGTGATCAAAGCAGGTCGCAGCTGGCAGCGCGGTGCGTCCCACAGACCCGTTGTAAGTGGCAGAGGTTGGGGGGTGCGTGGTAGCTCTTCAGAGTCACGTAGGCACTGAGGGGACACTTGCACCGGAGGGAAAAAAGAGAGCGGCGGGGTGCGGGGGAAAGAAGTACTTTCAACTTCCACTAGCCAACCTGAGCTAAAAATGTAATGAAGACAAGGTACGACAGGGCACACAGTTTTAGCGTGAGCAGAGTTAGCAGGCAGAACTAGATCCCAGGGCGTCCTTTCATCTTCAGCTCAACAAGTTAAAGCTGCTACTGCCTTGTCCTCATGAGATCTTCCACTGCAGTTACCGAACCAGAGTGATGATGGCTTTTTTTGTTTTGCTTTGTTTCCATTAAGGTTTTAACTGATATTACATGTAAGGATGAAACTTATGGGCACATAACGCTCACCATGCATCAACTAAACCATCAGGAAGAGACCGCATGTACGCTGTAAGCCCAGCAAACACAAGCTAAAACACCTCTTGCATTGAAGCTAATACATTTTGTTCTGCATTTGCAGGCAGTTACCTGGGACCAGTTACTACCCTGTTATTTGGTAAGGTTTGGTAACTTGGTAATATTTGAGTTTTCCTTAGAAATCTATTCACCTGGCGTAGTCTCAGGCTGGGCCAACAGCAAGTGGCCGGACAGGGCATTCCTGGGGCTAATTCAGCCTCTTCATGGGCATGACACAAAGCACAAAGAAACATGCGGTTCTCAGAAATTATCAATCTTAGGCATCTCTCCAATATTTGTTTTTAATTTGTTTCCAACAGAACTTCAGCTGCTGGGGAGCAGGTAGAAATCCAGGGAGAAACTAGTAACTTAAATTACAAAGTAGTTGAAAAACACAGCACGCCTCATTCAGGTCAACTAGATCCTAAACGTAACTTTTGTGTTCTCTGTATGTCCAAAGAGCTTCCCACCTGAAAGCACCAATTCCATCTGAGTGAATCAAGGACAGAGCAAAGACATGCCCCAAGGATGGGAAAACCAGGACCAGCTACAAGCAAGAATCTAAGGCAGCTATGGAGCAGCGCCTGCAAGTACTCACATGCCGGTACTCCAGGAAAGTTCCCAAAAATGGCAGAGGCTGTGGGCCGGGAATGCCCAGCTTCCTGAAGGCCCGGAAGGGCCATATCCCGTAGCTGCCAAGCAAAGAGCGTGTGAGGTGTATTTATACAATGAAAAGAGAAGGTTCTTCATCCTGAGCACAGTGAACCACCAATAGCTGGTTCCTGCCACCCAGAGAAAGATGAAATTATGGACCACAAGCAGCAGAGCTGCGGAGGACACTCTCTTCCTGCAATAAATGCTGGCTCGCTTGGGGTACAAGATAACTCGGGGTACATTTTGGTACAAGGACTGAAAGGAGCTGTAGCCCAGCCCAGGCAAACATGGAGTACCTGGATACCTCAGGTCTTTACTCAGGGGCCTCATTTAGTTCCCCATATCAGAAATCTGTGACTGAGGTGACTGAAGAGAGGTTTCAGAGGGATTAAGTTCTCAATCTGAGACCTGCCCTTGTGTTTGTCTTTGCAAAGACCTACTGTGATGCTCAGGTGGTAGAACTGCAGCAGCACAGCAGCTGAGCAGGGACATAAATTATAACAGCAAAATTATGGTTTCGCCTGTATAGCTCTCTACAGCTCCCTTGAGTGACATAAGCAAAAGGGAAATTTTGCCAACATAACTATTTAAATGGGGGCTTCTGCTGGCACAAGTACATGGGCAAAAATAAACATCACCCACTGCCCTGCTCCCAGAGCCCCGCCTGGCCAAGGACACCCTGTGTGTCCCTTTGCAGCCAACCAGAGCTTGCCGCGTTTAAAACCACAGAAGTAATTTCTCTTTTGGATCTGCTGAGAAAAACAAAAAAATCAAGAAGTTCCTTTTTATTTCCCTCCCCGCCCAACCCTGCTTCCTCCTTCCCTTCAGGCTGGCACAGGAGGGTATGGGCAGCCCTCGCCTGTGCCGCGCAGGTAGCACAGGAAGACGGAGGATGAGGGTTTTTAACAGAAATTCATGTACTTAGGCACTTCACAGCGAGGGTGACGGCCCCATCCCCTCCCCAGCTGCAGGCACAGGGTTCTCCGCCAGCCCAGTCGCCCTGAGGGACCAGCCTCTACTTACAGCACCAGGAGGCTAAGGAAAACGATGAGGAGCAGCCATGTGACAAAAGAAAAGTTTGGCAGGAGATCCATTGTGTCTCCCAGCCCTCCCTGAGAGCACCGGTCCCCTGGAAGCCGCAGCCTTTACCAATGTTGTTTTGGTGGCCTTCAGCCGCAGCGCGGTCACGTGGCAGGGAAGGAGGAGTTGTGGCGTTTAGTCGGATGCTCAAACTTTAACCCTTGGGCAGGTTTCTCCCTGCATTGGGATGTCAGTAAGATGCCCAGCCCAACGTGCCTTGAGATCTGAAATTGCTGAAAGGACAGTTTTTACGAGGGGAAAAGGTAGCAAAGGGCATCAACTTCCTTAACCCCTTCCTGCCTCTGGCACGAAGGCTGTGAGGTTCATGTGGGGTTCAGGAGCAGCCCCCGGCCGGTCCGACTGCAGACTTGCTGCTGTCCCTTATCCTGTCCAGTTGTGGTTTTGCCGGCTGCATCGCTTTTATCAAGGGGTGTAATCAGGAGGGCCAAGGAACTGCTGCTGCCCACCCCGCCCAGCTCCCGGAGCTGTGCAGACCACCACATACCTTCCCTTGTGCCTCCCCCTCCCATCCCCATTTACTTGTCCTCCCACACCTCCTATGTAGGGTCCAGGAGGGAAGGGGCCGGAGGAGACAGACCTGCTAGGAAACACTTGCCCTGGGCTGTCAGGGGTCCATTATCCGCAGGCAGAGCCCCCCTGGACCTCAGACTCGGTGGGGACCACAACCTGTGTGCATACCTGAGCCGAGGGGAGTTTCACCTGACGTCCCACTGCACGTCTTGTGGCTTTGCTGACCTTTCTGTCTGCGGCTTGAGCCCCAGGAAGCCACGAGGGCACGGGCATCCAGGCAGGCGGTGTCGAGGAGCGAGCAATCCCCTGGCACGGCCAGCACCACGCTCGCAAACAGGTCACCCAATGCCCACGATCCATTTGCTTCTGCCCTGACTTCGTGTTTGCTCTCAGGCATGGGGCTGCACGAGATGACTTGTGCTGTTTGGCTTTAGGCAGCGCAGTGCGTCCCCCAGCACACGCACGGGACCCGCTGCTTTCTACCGGAGAAACAGGGAAAATACATTACGCGTACAGGCGACTGTGCAGTGGAGCCTCTGGCTGGCTTAGCCACAGCGTGCACAAACTCGCCGTGCTGGTGGGTGGCTGTGGGGACGGGTCAGGACACGGTCTCCTTTGCCCCCATCACACTGGGAAGGGCCATGAGTCTCCTCCTCTGTGCGGTCCAGCGTGGTCCCCTTCCTCGTGTCCCCAAGCCCACCGGCACACCCCCATGGCCGCGGGGAGACGAGCCCCAGCCAAGGACCCACATGCACATCACGCTCCCCTGCACCGGGAATCGCTCTTCTGCCTTGGACACGCTCAGCCTTGAAGAAACCCGAGTGCTTCTGCAATTATCTGCCAGTCAGTGCAGGCAGATCACATGTGGCCGTGCCCACAGGCCAGTGGCATTTTTTTGCCTCTGCCCACGCGTTTATTTTGCCTCATAAAACATATGCGAAGAGTGCCGAGCTGCCAGCAGGTCCAGGGGTCACCTCCACACCCACGTGGAAGAGCCGAGTGGCAGCGCTGCCATTTTTGGTAGGACGACATCTCACACATCCCCAGCTTCGCACGGCTGCGATGTGCTCAATGATTCCTGTAATCAGTGGCTGTCAGTAATCAATTAGCCAGTTTATGAAGGCGTGTGCCGGATTCCTGCTTCCCCAGGCTGCACTGAAGAGCTGAACCCCGGCAGCGTGCTGTGGCAGGAACCTTATTCTCCGTTTTATGGGGTGTCCTCCTTATAAGACCCCTTGAAGCACTCATACCCTGGGAGATATCCTGTATCTTTGCATCCAAAGGTCAGTTCTCCCCCTCACAGGGTCCCGTACCAGAAGAACATCACGAACTGCGACGAGAGGCAGGTGGAGAAACCAGGTACCAGGGCAGCAGCTCCCGGGCTGGGATTAGCTGCGTTTCTTCCCTCGCACAAACGCTTTGATTTTCCAGTAACCTCTGCTAACAGCCATTGGGATTTCTCAGTGGGAAGCGGGCTGTGGTTCAGTATTTTCTGCTCTCTCAGACAGAAACTGAGGCAAAGCCAGACTTCAGAGGAAAACAAGGATGTCGCCTATCCCAAAAAAAAGTGAATAAACTGTGCAGCGACTTCACACCCAAGGAAATTGCTCGTTTGTCCAAAATAGGTTTGAATGGGAGTAATCTGCTGGTCTAGAGGTAACACTCTAAGGAGAAGACAAGATGCAGACCCCGATCATACCCAAGGTGCTCTGTCACATAGCCGGGGGGGCGGGAGACATGACAGTGACACCATCCCCCGGACCCATTTCACATCAGGAGCACTTCTCTTCCTGGCGGAAACGTGCTCTGCCAACTTCCTCGTGACCCTGCGGGGACAATCGCACCGTGCTCAGGCGGGGAAACCCGCGTGGCCGGCGGTGGTGGGGACGTTACTGCGCAGGGCTCCGGCAGCCGGGCTCTGCACCACCCTGCCAGGAGCCACATCCGCCAGGTACGCGCGTGGTCGGCGGACTTCTGCAAACTCCTTCCTTACCTCGTTTTTGGTTTTGTTTTGGTTTTACGCGTTTCTCAGAACGCTGGTGTGTCCCTGGTTCCACAGATTTGAGGAAATCATAGTTGATAAAAATTCCACCTCCCAACCCAAATTGCCACCACAGGTCAGAGCTGCAGGTGGGGTGATACTGAACACTCATCTTCACATAATTTTCTATGAAATGAAGATGTTAAAGCGATGCTTTTATAGTTACGCAGCCCTTTGGACAAAATGCGATGGTAGGAGTGTGTACTTACTGAGGCGATTTTTTTAATGTGAATGTCGCTGAAATGGCACGCAGGAGGGATAAAGTGGAGGGGAAGGCTCTCCAGATCATGTGTCCTGGCAACATTTAAAGGGTTTTAGCACTGTGGGCAAGCAAACCACACAATGCCGCTGCAGGTGAGGCTGCTGCAGCATCCCAGCACCTTGTCTAAGAGAAAGGAAGAAAGTTGCCCAAGTTTGGGCCGGGATCCCAACGCAGCTCTTGTCTGTGGGGCCAGTGGCCCTGGAAAAACATCCTGCAATACTGAGAGGGGGAGCGACGGGGCTCCCCACCGCGCTCGTGCAGCAGGTGTGCTAAAACAAATGAAAAGTGACAGCAGCAGACATCAATACTTCTTCTTATTTCACCTGTTTCACAAAGTTGTCACTTCCCCCCCTCCTCTCCCATTTCAGATAACAACTTGTTCAATAGGAACTGTCTCCGAGGGAGCAGTTAACCCCTTTGGGAAGAGCCACATCAACGGCCGGCGGCCTCTTCAGTGCACCAGGCTACGGGCACTGTTCGCTCTGAGGAGACAGATGGTTTACAGCCCTAGTGATGTTCCTGGGGTTAATTATCTGTACGTGGAGGACCCAGAGGGGTCCAAAAGGAACATCCTCCTCTGGGTCATGAGCAGATGTGGCCTCAGCCCCTCTGGCATCACCCTACGTGCTGACACCAACACAGTGCTGTTGCTTTCCCCATTAATAAGAAAACCCAAGGACTCTGGAGAGGACTGCGGGAGCCCTGGTGACGTGCACAGTGCTATAAAACCACTATATATTCTTTAACCCGAGAGGAGGAACGACTCAGCGTGACCCCTGCTTCCCCAATGGCAGGGTCTCCTGTAGTGGTCCTGGACACTGCTGAAACCATGGTCCCACATGCCCCCCACACTCATCCGCTGGCCACCACATGGTCCATCTCGCTGCGGTGGCTCCCGGCGTGTTTGTTCCTGCCACCGCACCACGGCAGCATTCCTGGTTCGATATTAACTCGCACGCTATCTACTGCTCCTTATTGCAGCAGCAGCAAGGTGCTTGGCTTTCACGCTTCGGCTGCTTTCCCTGTGTTTGTGTTAAGGTCATCCTGGAGCACAGGACCCTTCCGCTGCGGCCAGCACCCTGCACTCCTCTCCTCTCCGCCGAGAGGGGACAGGTGGCCAAGCAAAGGAGATTTGAGGTGAGCTGATGGTCACCATGGTTAATAGAAACAGAAGGGGATTCAAGCTGTGATATCTGGCTGTCGTCACTGGTAGTGTCATAGCTGTAAAAGTGGGGAAACACATCTTCGAGCAGGCAGGGAAACGATGACTGAATTGATGGGGCATAGATGATATTAAACCTCATGC
The DNA here is from genome assembly GCA_013400195.1 of Aramus guarauna. NCBI lineage: Eukaryota > Metazoa > Chordata > Aves > Gruiformes > Aramidae > Aramus > Aramus guarauna. Next base: position 236,506 of record VXBL01008623.1, read on the forward strand.
AGAACTTCAGAGGAGCAGGGCTGACAAATGAAAACTACTTCTGTTTGTAGAAACTCCTGAACTATAAAGTCATCCCTGGAGGAGAGGTGATTTTACCACCGGCTGGCTGGCGGGACGGAAAGAGGCCAAGGGGAGGGCGGTCCTGCACGGACACAGACCACGGGGTGGAAGATCACCCCCAGGAGACATGTGCCCTGCTGCATCTCAGGCTTTTTCTTTTAGCAGCTGTATTGTAGACCCAAAGGTTTTCCTTTCCTCCACGTGCTGTGGAAAAAATCACATTGTAACACACAACAGTCTTCTAAGGGGCATAGCAAAATGTCAGCCTTGTTAAAAAACAGGCTTTTATTCACGGATTGCCCCATCTTTAACAATTCTCTTCTTACGTTCCTCTCGCCTCACAAAGGCGATCACGAGCTGTTTATTTCTGGCTCTTCCTTAGAAACCTTGCTCTCAAACAGCCTCTTGAAAGGACCAAATGGGGAAGCACCAGATGTACGACTTCCTCGAAAAGCTCCGGCAGCTGGGGAACGACCAAGGGCTGGCACCGGTTTCTGCCTTCCTTCTCACCGAGCCCAAACCCCCCCAGCCCTTCACGTCTGGGTATTTCTGGACCTCTGCAGAGCAAAACCACCACATTGCTCCTTTCATCCAGTAACGCTGCTGAGTGCTCCTGAAGCATCGACAGCTGAAACCCATCTCCCTTTCACTCCTCTATAATTTCTGAGCAAGGACAGAAAATTATAAGCCACAGCCAGTGTTACAGCATAAAACCAATTACAGAAAGCACTCCCCGCGCACTCGGACACCAGCTCCTCCAAGGACAGCCTCTCCTTTGTACCACAGAAGAACTTCTCTGTCCTTTCAGACCTCCCAGCCAGTAGCTCAGCTTCACTCAATGAAGCAACCAGCGCTTTCCAGAAAGTGAAGAGGCATTGCCACATTTGTAATGACCTCAATTTCTGCCAAGCCACTTCCAAATAAGATGTCAAGCCAGAAAAAAAAACTAAAAATCATGACATGACCCTGAAGACATCAGCTTGCGACATACAGCCCTTTCTACCATAATCCCCCTCCCTCCAAACCCACCATATCTCATGAGGACACATGTTAAACACAGCCCGGGGGGTGTAATGCGTTTTTTAGAGCCAGGATCTCTGCTGGGCCAGTGATGCTCAGAGCAGCATCGCTGCCCAAGGGCAGAGTCTGGCCCATCGCTTCCATCTCCGCTGCCTGGGCCATGGTTGTTTTTTCCAGGGCGCATCCTGCTCGTGGACTCAGGGCAGGGATGAAGCTGTTTGGCTCATGATTCATTCAGCATTGCAGGCTCCCTATCAGCGGGTGCTGGATCCGAGCCATCTCGAGCGTGTCCGGGCACAGTCCCTTCCCATAAACCCAGCAGGTATGGCTGGAGGCTTCTCACTCAACCTCACCAGGAGGATTTTCTATAGCAACTAAAGCCAGGCATTTAGCTGGTCAGATTAACCCTTGTTTACTTCTTAAAATGGACTTTGTGGGGGAAAAAAAAACAACAAAAACAAACAAATAAAGAAAGAGGCAACTTTTTCTCACCTCTTTGATTTCTTCAGTGGTGTGGAGACAGCTTTGGATCAATGAAAAGTGTCTTCATCAATCACCCTGGATGGAGGACTGAAATGCTGAATCCTTCCTCTGCCAGTCCTTTCCATTGTGGGAGGTATAACATTTCCATCAGGTTACGTGAGGTTTAATCCCAGAGGATACAGTCTCCCAGCAGATTAAGTCACATTCTCATAAATCAATCCGAAAATTTGCCCTGCTTCATCCCAAATTTTCCATAGTTCAGCTTCTCTGATGACTCCTAATTGCTCCTCCCCTGCCCCCCACCTCTGGGGCATTTATACCAATCAGATGCACTTGTACATGAATAAAAAATAACTCAAAATAATTTTTAAAAAGTTTGTATTTACGAGTCTTGTACTCTTGGAATTAAACTCTAATTAGGTCAGTCATGTTCCCCTGGTAGGGTATGAATGATAGTGCTGGAAAACAGACAATTTATAGAGACCCAAAAATAACTCATCCTGCTGTTTTGTAAAGAAAGATGTGTTTTCTTTGCCCTGCACCGAGGACATTTGCAATCGAGGCCACTCGGGCAGGCTGACACCAGCCACACAAACTGCGCCTTGGTCCCACAGGCAAAGCTGGCCTGTGCCTCAACTTCCTCTTACCAAAGGAGGGATATTAATCCTTCCCAATTTGACAGGGCTGTGGTGAGGTCACCTGTTTTTGTAAGGCATTTTATCACTCTTGGCATGAGGCCCCAGGCTATATTACACACACTTTTTTTCAGACTTGCCTTTCAGCCTTATCTGTGCCATCTGTTCAGTGTACAAAGTGCAAACATTTCTATGAACTCAGGTTATCGAGGATCAGGGTGAAGAACAATAAGCCCAGGGCTTCACCACTGTGATGCTTTGCTTAGGGTGCATATCTGAACCAGATCGGCACGAACTGTGCACTAACGCCCTACAAGTTGCACAATGCAGGGAAGTCCCTTCAAATGACGTGGTGGGTGTTGGTTGCTTCTCCTCAGACGCATTATTGTCACTGTCACGCACTGGTAATTTGCACTTTGCTAATTTCTCCATATACAGGTGCAGGTTCTCTCATTGTGCAAATGATTTCACCGGTTTCAGCGCTGCTGAGAAATTTGCCTTGTAAAACTTTGCAGAATGACTTCCCACATCAGTCTCACCTGATTTAGGATTATCCTAATTCGTCAACAAACTGTGACGGACATGCCGATTGCCTACCTAATGAAGGTCTCTACTGGCCTGGGAAGCCGGTGGCCACGTTGCCTTGGCTTACAGGGACGTGCCCTGCATTTCCAAGGAAACCAGAGAGCAAGGCAAAAGGACTCCTGTTCTTGGGACACAGTGGAAGTGCATGAAAACCCAGCAAAAACATGTGTTCGGGTAAAGTCCCTTTTGATTTTGTGGGAAATGCAGGTTTGAAATGACAATAATTGGCGAGGCAAGAGGAGGAGAGAAAAAAAACACAACCCAAAACAACCAAAAACAAGAGGCAGGCTTAGAAAAATGAAAATAAAAGGAGCAAGGAGAAAAATAACCTTGGAGCAAAAATGCAGCGGGAAGAAGAGGAAACAAATGAGACAAATAGCAGGAAGAGAGTCAGTAATGAAAGCCCAGATTACTTGATCCAGCCAAGCCATTGCTTGCGCTGTTCAGGGCAGGGCGGGAAGCCAGTCTGCTTTCTCTGGTATTGTTTAGGTTACAAGCACCATGGCAGATTTCCCACCCACTCCCGTGTTTATGTCCCTGCTCCACTCCCAACCACAAAAACACGTGCAGAGGAAAAGCGTCCTGAGAAGAGCAAGGGCTGGCAGTGGGAAGGTGATACACTTTGGAGCTGAATGACCTCGGAAAAGCGCTTCTGCATCTTAACAGCAGGTTTGCAGAGTACGGTCTCATTCACAAAAAGCGACGGTGTGAGCATTTCCATCTTCAAAATGGGTACACTGATACCTCTGGGTTATTACAAGCTAACTGCCACAGAGGGCTGCCTGTATTTATACAAAACTGCATTATTTATAATATCCGTTTCAGGAGCAAGAAAATACGAGTTAGCAGTTTGACTTCCCCCCTCCCCGCCTTGGAAAATATTGATATCTTGCCCTCATTTCTCCCACCAGAGCTGTAGCCAACCTGACCGTGCTTAGTTCACTTCTCTAGGCCAGATGCTCGGCTGGTGAAAAGCACCACCCACCACCCTGCAACAACAGAGCTGCCCCAGTTTCCATCCCTGGGGGTCCGGTCCAGCCTCCCCAACATCAGCACGCTTCTGGGAACCAATTATCAGCTGCTACACCGCTGCAGGGGAGGACAAATGTTATTTGCGAGGGGACAAAGGCGTACAAAACGGCGGCCCCATGGGTTTCCTTTTTTGAATGGGTTTTGGCTCTCCTGTATTAAGGATTTGGAGGAAGTTTATCACCGCAAAATAACAAAATGTTTAAGGCTGCTCAAACTTTGGGTGGAAACTACTTAGGAATGTCATTTTAGCTGAAAAGCAGCAGGGGATTATAAGATTTTACAGTCCAGAACTAACAGCAAGGAATTTCAGTCTGTTACATTTTCACCGTCCTGAGCTGTTAACTCGTGAGCATGCTGGCAAGGCACCCAGAAATTTCTTCAAGCCAAAAATAGCAGAAGAGGCTGGAAAATATTCCCCCCCAACACCACCAAATGAATGTACCAAGGACGCATATGTTTCAAAAAGGGTTCTTTTAATTAGAAGCAAATTTGCAAAAGAAGAAGTAACTTTCTCATATAAAATAGTGGAGTGGTGAAGGTGAGGCTAACAAGAGGTGTGGAACAAAAATCCGGGGCAAATCCCCAAGGAGACACTGAAGTAAAAGCAACAATCCGATAACGGCAGTACACCGAAGGGTAACTCAAACACAGCTGTGTAAGGTGGTCCTACCCCTACGCTGACAGCAGATACCAAACCAGAGGACGGACTCCATCCCAAGAGTGGCAAAGTGACCGGCTACAAACTCACCTTCATACCGTGTTCTTGCACCTTTCTGCTACCCGAGAGCTCCCACTGCACCGTGACAGATCCCAGCACTGCCCGGGAGCTTGACGACATCAACGGGGGAGCGCTGGTGGCACTGCCCAGGTGCCCCACCTGCAGAACACCACCACGTCACGTTAGCAGAAAGGTTACATTCCCAGACCTAGAGAATCGGACATACATGGGAAAACACTTCGATATTAAGCTCTGTAGCCCCATTCCAGTCTCTATATCCAGCAGTTCAAGCCCCAAGAAAGTGCACAGTGATCAAACAGCATCAAAATAATGAATTTCCTGCCAAGTCTTGGGGCTCCAAGGCCGTTTAAAATGGGCAGGTGGCAACTTTGAGAAGATAAAATTCTGAGTCAGAGCCTGCATCTCAAGTCCCAGTGGTATTTTACTCCTTTTTCAAACATATCTCACCTGTCCCATGTGTCACGTGTGTGCTTATCAGTTGTGGTTCTCAACTACCGGAGGCAGCAAACTTTACACCTTCACAAAGTGCAAGCCAGCTTTATTTGTCTGGGAAGGCTGGGGGTGGCGATGTTGGGGAGAAGAAACAAAATACAGAAATGCAAAGAACTGAAGGGACTTGTCAGGTGAAGCTATTTAAGGCTTATGCCCAGCCCAGCATGTGCAGTCTTGGGGCGTGCTCCTAATTCAAGGGTGGCTTTCCATAAAGAGATTTCAATAGATACTGTACAACCACATTGTCATGTGGCTTTGTGTAAACACCCACAGGGACGTACTTCTCCCCGCGTGACCTCTAGTAATGCCATGATATTGTATGGACTCCACACACGCCGGCAAAAACCTATTAAAAACAACCTAAGAAATGTGATGGAACTAGCAGGACCTCCAGGTCAAACGAAGCTGGTTGCAGTACAACCTGCCCATCTAGCAACTGCTCCGTGACGGCTTTTCCTCTCCAAATATAACCCCGCATTGCATGTGCCCTTTTGGCTGCTATTGATAAAGGAGACCGCTGAAGACAGGAGGTTTTGGGATCATATTCAGTCTTACATGTCACGGGTTTCTAGGATTTTAGAATTTCAAGATTTCTAATGGCCCTGACAAAGGTTATAATTCTTGTGTTTTGGTTTTTGGTTTTTTTTTAAGTTTCCTGATAAATTCCTTTTCTAAAAGGATTTTTCTGAAACAAGTTGCCCTGCTTATCTGAAAACAGCAAGTGGGAGAAGACACCAGCACTGTATGTATAAACAGCTCTCTCGCCTCCCCTTCTGGAGAGCAGATTGGATAATCTTTGGATAACCCAATGGATTTCTTGAGGGAAGCAATGACAAGGATAATAAATGTAGCCCCACGTCAAGACAGACTTGGATATTTATTCTAAACAATTGCTACAGCAGCTTCTGGCAGAGACCTGGGTATAAGCAAGAAAAATGAGATATTAGCCCATCTGCAAAGCATCGCTGGTTTTAAAGCTCAAAATGAAGAGGGGAAAAAAAATCCTTTTGGGTAATGGATTAGTTTCTTTTTCTGTATGGTTTTTTTCTTCTCTCCAGTAACGCCAGCTGCTTCCAAAAGCAGGATCACTGGCCACACTGTGATTCCTTCAGTAAATGCTGATGAAACCCTTTGCTTTCTGTGCTCTCGCTTCTCCCTGCCCTTCCCACAAAGGGGTTTCGTGCAGGTGACTCCCCGGGTGGGGAAAAAGAGATTGCCACGGATGAAAGCAAACAGTGCCCTCTCCTGTCCCTTCTCACGCTGCCGCTCGCACCTGAGCAGCGCTGGTCCTGCGCCAGCGTTGGAGCATTAAAAGATGGGAATGGAAAGTACTCCACCCAAGGGGGTGGGCTATGGTGGGGGACACACCAAGTGCGATACGGACTTTTGGGGGATAAAACGCGCCACGTAGAGTGGGCTGGAACAGTACAGCTCCTTCACTCACGTGCTTTATGACAGGGACAACCTGAGGTTCAGTGCTGTTGGGAGTGCCGGGAGCATCGCTGACAGTGGTGGCTGGTGTCATCTAAGCCCTGGGAGGGGGGTGAAGACTTTCCTGCAGGAAATTGGATATTTCCATGGCTATTGCATGAAAAACGAGCTCCTATTAAACTGTTCCCTGAAATGTCTCCCTTGGTCATTTCATGAAGTTGTTTTTATTTTGTAGTAACAGCCACCAAGAGACCTGAGAAACATGGGAAAGTAAATAAATAAATACAAATAAAATATCCTAAGAAGGCATTTTAAATATAAGCCTTCATTTTTCAAGACTGTTCTAAACAGGAAGATGGAAACAGAAGTGGATTTGATGGGTGAAGTTATTGTAACATGACAACTACTGTTTAAAAGTCATATTTCAAGGCTGTGATTCCCAAAGATTACAGCTATGAAAAAGAGCTTTCTTGCTAACTGATGGAGTATTTCCTTCCAGATAGAACAATTTACCTGATATCTGAGGTAAATAAAACCTACCCATTAATCATATTTTACAAGTACAGCATGCTAACAAGAAGGCACAGGCATCATGCGTGTAGCTACATGGGATCCTGGGCAGCAGAAGACATATCCTACGCTCATCTTAGGGGTGAGCAGGGCAGTGCACTTCCCCACTCTGAAAATGCCTAAGTAAAATAAACCCACAGGTAAGAAAAGACAACTCCTAAACAAAACAAAACCGAGAGTGACAATAGTGCGGACTGAAATGGAACAGAAAGACGTTTGTTCAGATCAACAGGTCCTCAAGCAATCACACCTAACCTGTTATTTCGGCAGCAGTCAGAAGAAAAGGGCCACGCAGCCAACCCAGCAGGCGCTCAGCAAGCTCAGGCTTTTTAGTCACGGATGGCTCTGAGAAAAAAGGAATAGTCTCTTCTCCTCGCTTTGTACAGATCATGCTGCTGCCCACGTTGTCCTTCAGTGGAGCAGTGGCCACAGAGTCCATTTCCTTTATTCCCCATGGTTTCCTTGCTTTTTTGCTCAATGTGGTATCAGCTCAGCCCCGGGGAGTAACTGCACCTTACACCAATTCAGATCTGGCAATATTCAGGAGATACGGAGCTACTGACACTACGCTTTCCTTTGGAGCGAGCTCTTCGGTCTTTGATCTACTTTCTACTAATCCACATCTCTAAGTCCTTCGGGGTCCTTGAAAGACTCCTCCTGTAGCACTACCTCTCATACCTGTTGGATAAGCGCCATTAAAATTCCAACGGCAATTGCATTGCTATGTCACATGTATATAAAACAAGGTGTTTAAAAATAAGTAATCTGATGCAGGAAATAACAAAGGAGAAAGTCCCGTAGATAATTTTGTCTAAGAAACAAAGAAGACTGCAAACAAATTTTTGTCAGTTCAGTAATTAAAGCAAAGTCCATATGGCTTAAGAGAACAGTCAAAGTGTGCAGAAGGCAGTGGGGTTCTGTTTGCTTTGCATTCCTTTTCACAATAAGCACCACGTTATCCTCTTTGGAGCCCCTTCTCCAGCCCACACACAACCTATCCAGGTGCAGAGAGGGGGATGGCTCACAGGGTTTTGGCTCAAGCCCGTGTCTTTGCACATCTCTGGCCGTCTAATGAGCTGTGGATCATTATCCCAAACTCAAAAGCCCTTAAACACACCCACTGGAGTTTTTGGAACTTTTTCTTTCTGGAGCCTTTGGAGAGAAAGAGCAATCCAGTGCAAAGCTGTCCAGAATCTGTATGCACCCGGAGCAGCAGTGCAACGAGTAAAAGCAGTTCTGAGATCATTTGCCGTGTCCAAGAGGCACTGAAAGGTGACAGCAAGGCTGAGCTTGCCCTTGGACCTCACCTGTTCAGGTGAGGTGCCACCAGCCTACTTCTAACCAGCCTCCACAGGTAGGAACAGGCAGCCACTGCAATCAACACCAGGTTGGCTTCAACAGCCTGCCTTGAGACACCACCACCCAGTGCCACAGCTGTCCCGCATCCCTCCGGAGAGGACGGGGACAATTTGCAATGGTAACAGTGCCCACACGTCCCCTGATGGGACGTTAGCAATTGGCAGGATACCAACTTTCCTGGCTGACCTAGACCCACCTGGGAGGAAATGCCAGACACCGGAGTGGCAAGGACCTGCCTACTTCCAAACTCACCTTTCCAACTCTTGTGGTGAAAAGTCTGGTGATCCTTGCTAGGTCCAAGGGCTGGACTTGGATTCTTTAAAACCCTGACAACTTCCTTGTGAGCAAACCACTTGCTGCTAAACAGGGCAGACTCAGGAAAAGAACAGAAAAGAAGAAAACAAAAAGGGAGCTATATGAAAGGATGGAAAAGAAACTAAAAATTCCCTCTCTACTGTCCAAAGGCTGTAGCTTCAAGTGCACAAAGCAGTCTGTAGATGTGCACAAGGTAATTCATGACCCTAATGCTTGAAAAACCTGGTTAGCTTTATTTGGAGACACTTTGTTGCTTCTCCCAGATATGAAGCTTAAGAATCAATAAAAGGCACCTGTGGACACCAAAACTCACCCAGTCTGTGTGATGTGTCATTGTACTAAAAAAATAAAATCAAACCAACCCAGCTACCGTGTTCTTTTTTACAGACCAGTAAGCAGCACTGCAGAGCCTGGGTGAGAAAGGATGCTCAACTTCTATTGACAGGGCAGGATAACTTTGATGATCAAAAACCTCATCAATTAGTAGACTCTCAAGCTTGTCACTGCAATCTTAATTGAAAGATTCCTCTGGCTTGCTGGGTTGTGTCCTTTGACTTTTAAAAAATGACCAATTCAAATGGCACATGCAGTCCACGAGGGAGGATAAGAGCCACACCAAAAATAAACTGACCTTGCATCTGAATTCTTCCCGCTTGCTTCACCCACCGCTGCCTACAATGCTCTTTTGAGCCATCTCCTCTTCTAAAGGCCCTGGAGTTGGAATATTTAAAGAATGGAGCAAGTTCCATTTGAACAAGGAAGAAAAGCAGGTCAGCAATTCAGTATAAACACACCAGTAGTGAGCCTGGAGCAGACACAGTGACACATCTGAGCCTAAGTTGATCAGCCAGTGCTCCTAATGTGGGGAGCAGCAATGAGAAAAGGAGAGAGGAGGTGTCTGCCTTTCATGTAAAAATTTGTCCCTTTTCTATATTTCCTTACTTGACCTTGTTGACAGGGAAAAATTTAAAAAAAAAAAAAAAGGAAAAGAGAAAAAGGAAGAAAAAGGAGCCTGGGAGGTTTTATGTTTTCTCTTCAAATCACATCACGAAGTCACTCATTGCATCTAGGGAATTCACCTCCTTGTGTGGGAATGGGGGACAGGAGGAGGGGAGAGAAAGAAAGAGGGAAGAGAAGGGCATGGGAGCTGCTTCCTGAAGCAGTGTTACAAAAAGCGGTTAAAAAACCCCTACTATTCACAAGTGGTTAAAATCATCACTTTTCAGAATTCCTTTTTTTTTTTCTTTTTTTTTTTAACAAAGGTTCAACTAGTTCAGCTCCATATTTTTAGAGTTGATTGTCTTCAGAAAAAAAAAAAAAGCAAACCACCAGCCTCATTCGTGTTCCCATCCGTTTCTACCCTGATAGAGAAGTCACCCACAGTTCACCGCACCGGTCACGCACACACACAGTCACTGCAACGGGTCCCTCCGAGTGCTGCCGGCGGTTCGGCTGTATCCTCCAGCCCCGTCTCAGACAAAGGAGGAGAATCCTGTCACTGGAGTCCGGGAGCCGGGCGCAGGCTGTCCCGTTGGGGTGTACACCCCTCCTGAGCTCTGTGTCGTGATGACAGTCTGGAAATAGGGTTCTGTCTCGCTGGCGGCACACTCCTCGTATCTATAGGATGCCGGGTGCTTCACCCCTTTCTGCTGCCGCTTCCATGAGTTGTAGTAGGTGGGGTCGCTCATGTAATGGTTCACAAAGGAGTGCTTTGGCAACTCATCTTCATAATCTGAGTCAGTGGCCTGGTGCATCAGGAAAAAAAAAATAAATTAAAAAAAAAAATCAGCCATTAGCATCTATGATTTGGCCTGTTCCACTCTAAAAGAGATTAGAGACAAGTTTAATATCACCAGCTGACAAAAGCTGTAATTTTAGGGTAGGATGCTTTGTAGTCCAAGTGTAACACATGCCGGAATACAGAAAAGCACTGTCCTCTGGTTTAGCCAGGATTACTGCTGGAGGGAGAGTCCCCCGACAAATACTGGTGATAAGAGACGCAGAGAAATCCGGTCTAATTCACTGCAGAATGCTGCAGCGGGAGCGAGGAGTTCCTGTTTTGACACAAGATGCCGGGAAGCGTAGAGACGTCATAGGGAAACCAAGAGCTTTCAATCACATAATCAACAAGACTGCAATTACAATTGCAATTGAGAATATCTCTTCTTCTGATGCAAGGACAGAAAGAATGCCTCTCCTGCAGAGGCACTGAAGTTAGCCAGATGTGCTGCTGCTTGTGGTGGTCAGACCAGGCCACCTGCAGAGTACTCTGAGTTTGGCTTGCAAGCCCCATTAAGTATTGAAAATTAGTTGTATTGCTGAAAGGAAATTAAGCAAAATCTTTTTTTTT
>VXBL01008623.1:247600-406738 GCA_013400195.1 Aramus guarauna
TTTTTTTTTTTTTTTTTTTTTTTTTCAGGCAACTCTGTCTGTGTGTTCCAGCTGATTACTGGTAGTACAGCAAGGCACACAACCAGCAGCGACAGAAGAAAGAGAATGCAAAATCTGGAAAAGAAGAAGTGCCAGGCAGGAGGGGTTGCTTCCTTGGGATGGCTCAGGCACAGTTCTGCATCCAGAGTGGATCTTACCCCTTGAAACATTTATGCACGGTGGGTGGATAGCTTCAAAGCTCACATCAATATCAAGCAGGAGCTCTATTGAGATGTAACCAGATAAGCTCTGTGCATCTGCCCCTCCTCTGAAGTACTGCTGCTGTGATACAGCTGGAGGAATCACAGAGGGCTCGTACATCTCCGAGCACAGAGACCACAGCAAAGCCTTGGCCACGGTATCCGAGCGCACATTTTCCTTCTGTTCCCACTGATGTTCCCACCAATAACAGCCACATCCCATACAGCATGTAAACATTTACCCAGTCATTTCCATATCTCATGTCTTCTCTAAAATCTCTGGTTTAAGTATGCTAAAGCTTTTATTCCTTCCCCCCTCCATAATCTGCATAGCTGATTCTACAGGCAATTAAATATCAAAGTAGAAGCTGCGTAAGACATACAAGAGAGAGATGGGAAGTGCAGCTCGTAACTGTTAGTTGCTGCAATTAGTTTCAAAAGGTTGGTATCATTCTGATCTATGACACCACACAGCAAACACACATCCTTCTTGATCCTGCCTGCCACACAACTAGTGTCTCCTCCTCTACAGCTCCTTTTTAATGGTCTCTGAAGAACAATCCTCAAATGCCTTGTGAACCATCGTTTGAAAAGGGCACTGCATCCATCATCCCACTTCTTTGCTTAGGGAGCTGCTTCAATACTATTTCATGCCCGTTTTCCAGCATAGAGGGTGGTGGACAGAGCAGAGAAATTTTTCCTGGAGTTTTCCAAAAGTCTGAGCAAAGCAGCTCTTTACAGCTTTGCAAACTTTCCCTTCAACTATTACCCATGCTTTGGCTCTTTCAGAGTTATGTACTGCTTGATTATTTTAAGAATGCAAAGCTTGAGGTGCCTCAACACAAAATGAATACTACAACAAAACCCTACCAGCATTTAATAGTTATTCCAGAAGGAATTCAGCAAGTGTATCTCCTAGAAAAATGCTCCTTTGCACCAGCTGCCAGTCTCAGGAAGCCAACACCCCACTCCCTCCAAAGACCTTCCTGACCAGGCAGGGTTTGCGGCGTGCCTGGAATATCCCCAGATTTGGACCCCTTCACAGCCAGTGGGTGCAGAGAGTAGCTCCAGAGTCTTGGCAGGGCTGAAGGGAACATCTTGCCAGCACCACCCTGCCTATTGTCGTAAGGGGCTCCAACAAGAGTGCCTCTGATGACTGCAGAAGTGGCAGCAGGCAGCAATAGCTCAGGCAGGCTGGTCCTCATCAGCAGAAGCAACCAACTTTACCTGCAGACCAAAAGATCCCCAAAACCAGGTTTCCTCTATTCTTATCGAGAATCAAGGTTTGCACCAGCCTACATTTCCAAACATTCTGCTGCAGCTCCATTGTCTAATGTTAAGGTTAAAAGTGCCTGGTAAGCTGGGAGATGATGTGGGCATCCAGAAGAAAAGTCTCTACGTCCTGAGCAGACGCAGGTGGTTATGGATCGCTCACCAGAGGCAGCGCCCGAAGGTAGGAACTCCTCTAGCTATCACAGATGTGCTCCCTCCATCAAAGGCACAATGCTACCACCGCCCTGGCCATTCTGACTCCTTCCCCAATCCACTGTCCCTCTGACTGACTCGGACACGCTCAGCCATCCCCCAAAGAAACAAGCCCGCGCTGAAAAGATGGATCACAACTGAACTGAGGTGTCATAAGCATAAGGAGAAAAAAACCCCACAAACTTCTAATGCTTCCTTACTGGTCTTCCTGATGTCCCCACAGACATACAGAAACATAAAGACAACTATAATGCTGGAAGCTCTAAGAAGAAATGCTGAGAAGCAGCTATATCCAGAAGACCGACACATGACTCGATAGAATAATACTGATGCAGCCACTTGATTTCTGCCCATCGCTAGCAGAAAAACACTCACCCACAAAGCTAATATCATTTCTGTACCTAAGCCAAGTTCTTTTGAGATTGCCAGAAGTCAACATAATAAAGAGGAGAAATGGGAATGGTTTATAGATGGGCTGCTGCCATTTGAAATACAGTGTCGCTTGGACTTGCCATGAACAGAAAGAGGGAATTTGAACAATACCACCTGCTGATAATCTGTCTGTTAATTCATCCATTATACCAACTTAAAGAGAACATTAATTTGGTGTAAATAAGGCCAGCGCCATTTGGAAATGACTTTCATGAAACATATATAGCTGCCCTAACTTCAGCCTTTCACCATTATTAGCACTGATGCTGGGAAGATAACCTACTTGTGAGTGTCGATAAAACGTCTTTTCTTTGTGTTTCCTTCACAACAGGCAGGAACTGACTATTCCTTCCGTGTTTCTGAAGTATTTTCTAAGGTCTGTTCTGAACAAGGTACTAATAACCACCCTTACCAGCAAGGAATTCTTTAAATTGCGGTCCCACATCCCTCTCTGCCCTGATGAAAATCAAGGAGTAGCAAGATAAACCTGTTTTGCATGACAATACAGACAGCTTATACTAGAAGATTACTTTTTAGTGGTTTTTAAACTATTGAGTAAATAGAAATGCTGCAGGGCTTTTTGCTTTGTTTTCAGTCTTCTCCCTTCCCTTCGACTGTGGCTTTGTTACCTTGGAAACCTCCACCGGCTGGGGTGTGATTGGGTGTGCAGTGACATTACAGACTGTCAACCGAAGGTGCACGGATGCCTATGAAACAACAAATACAGAAAACGAGGGGCTACTTAAGTAGTCTATTAATAGCATGAAATGCACAACTGCTGTTCAGAGGCAAGTCAGTGACCAGAGCTGGCTAGCTTAGTCAATGGGAAATTTGAAAATAGTTCCAATTATTTTTTTTTTTTTTTTTTTTAAGTGACTGCATGAGAAACAACCTTATAAGATTATTTCTAAAAACATAAATAGCAGCAGTTTCTTTTGTTTGACAGGAAATGAATATGCTGTAAAAGAGACAACGTAACCTAGTACGCAAACAGATTTCACCGGACACGAGAACCTTTACTTATTTAATGTGTCACCTGCAGCTGGTTTCTGCATGGTGCCCAATGTGTCAAAATCATTGGAGAACTTTACTGGAAACAAGTTAAATCCTATTCCCTATTAAGTGTTAAGTGGAAATTTGTAGTATCTTCCTACAGAGGTGAGAAAGTGAAAGTCAATTAGACTACAGAGAGCAGCTGGGAAGACCAGAACATCACCAGCATTCAGCACTGCCTGATAATGTGTGCAATCTGTGAGAATATTATCTCCTGATAACCGTTTTTGGGAGACCATAAGGATATGTGAGAACAAACGAACAAACACCACCCTGCCCTACTCTCCTGCAAAACTGCTCTTCCATGGCTGGGTGACATTGCAGATACATCATCAAATTTCTGTACATGGTGAACACCAAATGTCTTCAGATTATCTGTCCAGAGCCTCGTCCACTTGACTCATTATCTAAAGGCCTATTATTATTAATCATTTAGAAATTACACTCTTAGCACTCTCTTGCTCCACACCTGCCAATTAAACTACTTTAACCTCATTAACAGTACTGGTGCTTGGCTTTCATGACATGGAGTAAGTTAACCACTTGATTTATGAATATTAAGAGTACTGCTTGGTCGGCTTGATTTTCTGTTTGTTTCTCCCTTGCTCTCCTCATCAGGAGGGAGCTGGGAGGAAGGCTCCCGGGCAGCTGTGTTGTAGTGCAGTCAGTCAGCCCGAGAGTTTCTCGCAGACTTCTTCGTGTTCAGCAAACCACATGAGACTTGAGGCCAGTGAGCTTCCTTCTTTTCCATAGAAAATCTTGACACCTCAGGCAACAGGGGTAAGACTAAGCAGCAAGAAGATGACAGGTGGGTTGAAAGCAAAAGCACAGTTTTGGCCCTGCCTGCCCTTACATGCATCGTGTTAAGTGGAATTTGAGATCCATGCAAAGATGCATTAGAGAAAAAGAGCATCAGGACCCTCTTTGCTGCAGAGAATCAAACCTGTGTAGAGCTCTTGCATAAAAAGGTATCTTTAACTCTTCGTATAATGGGAAACATTTCTGCCTGCTAAGAGAGATGGAAATTCTGAAATTCTCAGAAAACAGAGCTTGTCTGTTAAGATCTCCTTTGAGAATAGAAACAAAAAGAACAGAAAAGACAAACAGGAAGAGCTAATAGGTACACGAATACTTGAAAAGAGAGTGGTCAAACATCTATACCCACCCCTGCCCCAACCCACCCTCACCTCCTGTCTGTTCTAGCCAACATAAACAGCATTTTCAGGCTGATCAAAAGGCAGCATATCCTATTGCTACCTCTACTGGGAGCCTATTAACATTTCATGCCTAAAAGCACTCCCCACTACAAAAAACAACAAGCATCAAAGACATTATACAGAAGGGCTGCATATCTAAGCCCCAAGGAAAAACAGGAGGCACATTTTGTTCACATACTCACATGCACACACAGATTCACAAAAACACTAGAATCTCAATTGAGACCTCCAGGCTCAACTGCAATACACAGTAAATAAATAATATTAATAATAGCCCGAGAAAAAAAAATAAATCACTTTCTTATATGCTGTACAAACAGTGCATATAGAAGGCAGTAATGACACCCTGCAAGTAGACTTTTGCGCATTACCAGGAAATACCACATGGGGCATTGAAATTAATGTCAAAAGGTGCCAGTGCTAAATTCATGATCATGCTCAGCAAACTGTTTTAATGACAGGTTTAATGCTGGGTTGTTACAGTGACATGACCAAAGCACTATGGGTTTAATCTGGAGGGTAACGCTTGTGCGTCGCACAGACAGCAGCTTGAGCTGCACCAAGGAAAGCTGCCTGCACGTCGGGTCGGCCACAGGGCAGCACAAAGCAGCAGGCTGTCCGTGGTAATTAGCAGGAGGTGAGAGCTAGGTAGCCAGGAAAAGCAGCTGTAGCTGCAGGTGCAGAAAAGCCACAGATGAAAACTGTCATCTTCTTTCACTGCTTGCTGCTCTTGATTTATTCTTGCTAGAAGGGTCAGGTTTGGAGTGGTTTGGCCCACTGCTCGCTTCTTGTGCTGTCAGTTAAGATTCGTCAGGATCTCAGCTGACAACACATGATTTTAGAGACAGATTTACCTTTCTGGATCTCCCTTAAAGTCTGTCTATTTGCCTCTGGTCACTGTTGGGCTTTTACAGACCACAAGCACTTACTTTCTTCTTAAAGAGGATGTAAGGCACATGAGGGAGCACTGCCAGATGGATAACGCCGGCATACACCCACCTTCTTTGGAGAACAGAGTCTGAAGGCAACCTGAGCAGAAGGCTCCTCTCGAGTTAGGCTAAGGCTGAGGACTGGGGTGCTGAGACACCTGAATGCTGGGCTCTCGCAGCCATGGCTACGTGCTCCCTGGCAGGTTACTCATGCCCCACTTACTCCCTCTGTAACAGAGGCAGCAGTTATCACCACGCAAGACCACTCTTCTGAATCTCGCTGTTTGCTGCAGCTGTCTAGAAAAGGCACTGTGAAAACTTCAAACCCCATTCCGTACTTCAGTCAGTGCAACAATCCAAAGCGTATCCCACCTCCAACCTCAGCCAGATGGTAGCCGCAGCCAGATGGTTATTTTGCAGCGTATATGCGTTTTCCCAAAAGTGCTCCAAGTTTGCAGCCCACAGGCAGAAGGGGATGCACAGCCCCTTCCAGAGAGGTCAGCACACACTGGCTGGCTGATTGCGCTTGCCTTTCTGTGTAATACTGGAAAACTGTGAATATCTGCCAAGGCCAGGTCTGGAATCTGCCCTGGCTCAGTCCTGCTTGTCATTCTTTCCTTTGATGTTTTAATTTTAAGATATGATGTGAACAGCCTGGTGAACTGGACATTTTAAAGTCCCCAAGACAGACAATTGACAACACAGTGTAACGCAGGTATGGGATTGGGGCTTCAAAGACTTGCCAGGATTCAGCGGGGAAATGAATGTCCGCAGTGACTGGACAACATTTGCAAGGCAAAGGGAAACTCTTACCTCTGACTCTGACATTTCTAAGGGCTTCTCGTTTAGGCCCAAGCCCTCGGTCAGCACAGCTCCATTGTACTTGTTGCAGATATCCTCATCAGAGTAGTGCAGCCCTCCTGGGCTTGGGCGAGGAGGAGACCTAGGAAATGCAAAGGCTGAGTGTATGGGATGTTGTAATTTCTCTGAAAAGACACAATTAAATCATGCTTAGAAGCCAGAATCACAGCCTGGGGCAGTGACCTGGGCGTTAAAGTCCTCCCTAGATCCTCCACACAACAGTAGCTGTCCTTTGCCTGTTTAACAGCTGCTTGAAGCTAGATAAGAGCCATTTCCAAGAGCTTCCCAGCTTCCTACCTGGTTCCATTCTTCTTTGAGAAGGTGCTCTTGATGTTCAGGTGTCTGCTGTTGAGCTCCAGAGCAGTGAAGCCTCCGTTATCCAGGGTGACCGACTCTTCCACATTGGAGATGGTTTTACCTGGAGCCAGGCAATGAAAGATTCAGCTGAAACAAAGGCACTTTTACCCCAAATACAACTGTAAGAGCTAACTTTCCCTTCTTTGTGTTTTATGACATCATTAATTATGTGAAAATCTCTTTACCTTTCTTATTGGCAAATGAGTACAGAGTAAAGGAGAGGAGCTCATCAGGAGTGTGAATGGGCAGAAGGAGCCACACAAGGGGAAAGAAAGAGTCATGGATGGATGCATTTCCTTTGGAGGTATCTAAAATAGTGCAGCTGCACTGTGTTCCAAAAGTGCTTATTCTTGTCTTTTGACTATAAATAGAAACCAGGTGACTAATTCAGGTGGCCACTGACGATGTCCTAATTCAGGTGCTGTGAATCCTGTTCATGCTGACTGAAGCAAAGCAGGAGAAAGTAAAACTAGGAAAGGCAGAAAAAGAGGAAAAGGAGGAAGGGAAAAAAAAAAGGCAGGAAAGAAAGCAAGAGAAAGGGTAAGTGGATAGCAAATGGGAAAAAGGCGTCAGAGCTGTAATGAGGATAAGACATACATGTGAGAAATCACTGGACAATGTGATCACATACATGTGAGAAATCACTGGACTATGTAAGGCAGGGAAAAGGACAAGGGACTGGAAGAAGAGGAAAAATAGAGCAAAGTATATTATTTCTTGTGATCAAATATAGCAAGAGCTTATTCTCTCCCATGCTCATTCTTTGTAATCCCAAAGGTGTGAGCTCAGCTCCTGTCCTGGGGAGAAGGACCAGTTGCCACCGCTTTGCAGCAGACAGGTTCTTTATCCTCAGCTTCAATTTCAGGGCTACATTAAAACTCAGTGCGAACACTGATATCTAACAGTACGGGTCAGACCTGTCTTTTCATGTCTGTCCCCTAAATACAGAGCAAAACTAAGAAGATGAGACATGTCCTATGAGACATACAAATATGTAATAGTATTAACTTGGTAAAATGCCACTGTATTCATACATCTTATATCTCATGGGACTGAAATCTGACTTTCTAACACTTGTTAGAAGTGAATTACAAAGAAAGAAAAGATCTTCACTTTGAGACTGAATTACTAAATACTGCCTGGAAGACTCCTTCATTAGATTAATCCCTAAGAACAGGTAGCGCAAAGACCCATCCACCTGATCCTACTCATTAACGTGCCTTTTTTGGCACCTCATGGCATCGGAGCAATTTCTTGCCGGAGGTGGAGGAGACTATCAGAGAAATACACATGTGAACAACCCTTCAGGGACTATAACACGTAAGGAGAAGAAAAGGTAAAAACAATATTCAAAGCTCAAGATCTAGGCATTTTGAAAGGGGACTATTTTAACATTCCTAGTTATATGAGCAGGTAGCTCCTGTTTCCTTTCAGAAAGACGACTGGTAAAAATCGTAACTCAAGGAAAATTCAAAGCTTGATGCTCATTATGCATTAAAGTCTAACAGGTCCAGAAAACCAAGACACCTCCTTAGCTGCTTGGCCCCCAGCCCAGAAGCTGCAGCTTGGCTTAGGGCATGAATGTGAGATGCAGGGTGCTCTATTAAATATAAAGGAGCTGTGATATAGTCCTCATACATATAGAGCTAGAATAGTTGCACTGGGCACAGCCACGGAAAAGCAGAATCCTTCTCCTCCACATCTATCAGGGAATGATGACAACCTAAATGAAGTCTCAAGCTCATTCCTTTCCTGTGGTCTTCTGCCAAGCATTTGACCCAGACTCCCTGGCTTTTGCTACAGTCCCTGGGACTTCCAGATGCTGGCCTATCCAAGCCCATGGCTGGTTAACATCCAAAACCTGATAAGATCAGACACTCTTTGCCCAGTATGACTATGGGCAAAAGCCATTACTACTAAACCAGATAGCAAAAAGATCCGAGTCTTCTGCCAAACAAAATACCTATAAAGTCCATACTGATGAAATCAGGAGTCCAAAGGAAAGACATTTCTAATTCCCACAGCTCTTCAGAGTGTGTGCACAGCATGGGGCTGATGTCTCACCTGTGCTGCAGTTCTTGTACTTCTTGCTCTGGCCATGCAGGACCAATGCAAACACCACCAGGAGGATGAGGATCAGACTTGAGAGTGCCATCACCAGCAGGAACCACCACTCCTCATAGAAAGGGGCTTCTGTTTGTGCTGAAAGATCAAAAACTAAATAACAATTCCTCTTTACGCTCCTTCAAAATTTTCTCTTCTTCCCCACAGTGAATGATGCATTTATAGACATGTTCAGGGAAGAGGGGTTTTCAAAGGAGGTAACATAGTCTACTCTGCAGTGAGGCTGCTTGCTGACACTCCTAAGATGGCAAAGAGTACAGGAGCGTATCATGGCTCCAACATCTCTGCAAGCATCTTTCACACACCCAGAGCAGCACTACAGAATTTATCACCAAGTGGAGAGAGGGAGGTTTCTTCCCACAGCTCCACACACCTCCATTTCTTGACTACTGGGGTATGCTTAGTACTCCCTGGGTCAAAGGAATCACTAATATATCTGACATGACCCATGATTATTCCACTTTTTAAGAGGTTTGCCTCACCACAATGCTGCTCGGTGGCTGTCTGAAAAATACAGCTAGTGCCAGGGAACAAAGTACACTCGCTTCAGTGTCTTTCAGTAGCTCCATTAACTTCAACTTCCAATGTGCACTGCTACTCTATATCGTTTCCCCAGCAGCTTAGCCAAGCCAGATGTGCAGCACATGGGTATCAATTCAGTTGCCTGGATTTTGTGCGATCTCCAGTCATTTCACCCAATTTAATCTCAATTTGAGACACAAAATGATACTAACTTCCCCTTTCTAGAGTTATGTTGCCAGTCCTGGTTTAAAGTAGTAAGTATTGTTATTTTCTTGTGGTGCTATTCTCTTTGTCAGCAACCCTCAGCTTTGTGAAAAAATGCTGCCGCTGGAGCACAAGGCAGCAGTTGTATATAATTTCCCCATAGTCCACAAGGTAGAACAACACCTGGTAGGAACGGACGATGCCAGGAGACCAACTTTAGCCAAACCCCTCGCTATTACTGAACCCAGCCACCCTCTTTCCCTAACTATGCTGAGCTCTGGGTCTAAACATAAGTCTGTTGTAAGCCTTGTGATATGAGCTCATATGTGTTCCAGAACACTGGGTATTCTGCGGCAGTGAAAAGTAGCCATGGTCTTTCTTTGCTAGGAGGTCAGTCCAGGCCAATAAAGTCCTAAAGGCAAACTGCACAAGCCATGCTGGGCTGAGGAGATTGAGCGCAATTTATACATCCCTGAGCTAGCTGAAGTGACCAGCCTAAAATGCTTTGTACTTTTATGACTGTGAATCTCAGTGGAAACCTCTTACTTTCATGCGGCAATTTGAGATGAACACTGAAGCATCAAAAGGAGGTGAATTAAATAGTTCTGTTCAAGTGGGGAACTTACAAACAAGCGGTTTATTTATAAAAAGCATCACAAGAAGCTGCATGCCCAGCTTCAGAGGAATAATATCTTCCAGGAAAGGAAAGACTGACATGATTACTGACCCTTTACATTGTGTTATAGCCTCTGTGAAACCACAGATGGGAAAAACACTGATTCTTGGTGTTTGAAGTGGGTTGTCTATGCCCTTGTCCTGAAGGAGAAAAGCAAGGGTAGCACTCACACTGAAATCCATAGACAGCTCTCACAGGCTAAGTGGTTAATTGTGTAAGGACAAACGCAGCCGTGATGGCGATAGCAGCATTTACTACTCATGCCTGCTGGGTAACTGTTGAATGGTGTTTATGCTTTTCACTAGAGGACCAAAGAGATAAAAGCCACTCCAGATACTGGAGCATTGCCAGGTTCTCAGGACTCTCCAGAATTTTGAATCACAAAGCTGCTTTATCAGTTTCTTTTATTCCTCTTGTCAGTCTTTGCTGACACAGCAAGGATGAAACCTCCTGCTCAAAAGCAACCCGGAGTACAGCTGTGTCTGCAAGAGTAAGAGGAGATCCGAGCAAAGCTTCTATGAGGGCAAGCTCTCCCACTTCACAACAAGCCATTGAACTCGAGCTGCCCAAACATGGCAAGCTGAGTGGAATTTGCTTCTCGAGGTACTGAAGTTCCTTCATAAAAGCAGAGTGCTGGGTTGCTCAAAGGGATTTCTTTAGGGATATATTTAAGCCATAGACCTGTTTACTGGGAATAAGCAGAAGAGAGCAGGGAGGGTGGGAAGAGCCCGAGAGCATCACCAATGAGCTGTTTTGATGATGGGGACTGGAGGTATCACACCGTACTGGAACTGCCAGTGCACAGGATATCAGGAATAATTTTGTGAAACTACACTTTTACGTTTTTGAGAGCTAAATACAAAATAACACACGAAATGTTTATCAGAGAACCCTGGGAAAAAAAGAAGGAAGCAGAGTAAACAAAACAACAGACTAGGAAAGAGAAAAAGGAAACAAATTGTAGACTGTGTAAATTAATCTTAGGGCAAGAGATCTTACATATAAACACTCATGAAATTTCTGAGAATGTTGGTTGTCAAACTTAAAAATGGCACGCATCCTTTTTTCCTCTTAAGAGTAAAGCATACTGTAACAACAACCCCTTGATTCACCACTATATTACTCTGGTTTTATCCTACAACAAGTGAAAACAAGCTGCCCTTGATTATTTGGGGGTTTTTTTCCCCCTCTTCTCCCCAACCCCAAGAAATTCCATCAGAAAAGATATTTAAAAAAATAATCCATAATTACCTGATACTGCCACAGAGGGAACACTTGGCTCTCCATAGCCAAATTCATTGACAGCCACCACTCGAAATTCATAGGTGACACCCTGTTTGAGTTTGTCCAGGCCGACTGTGTAGGAGGTAGCACTGCGAGGGATGTCCTTCACAAACATATCCCACAGTCCTTCATCTAGGAAAGGAGGAGAGAAATGGTGTGAGCTGTGCGACTTGGCACGTACTTCTGCTCATTGAAAAAAAAAATTGTCATTAATTGTGTGTTTCAACCACAGGCAGTGGAGATGCTTACCTGAAGGCTGCTCAGTGATACACACAGGTGTCAGAACGCCCTGCAAGACCCCATCTGTAACGGCATTTATTCATGATGGGGTCTTACACTCGCCCAGATGGAAGAGGCCTTCTCTAAAGCACCCACAGTGACCTGAGTGACCACCTGGGTTCCTCCTGATCAGGTAAGGTCACCGCATCAGCGTGCCTCGTATTCGACAGAGCAAGTAAACCCGACGCAACCTGCTGCATTAACAAGCCCCAAGCACAGGTTTTGCCTGCTTTTTACATTGCAAAACTGACTTCACTATGGAAGTGCGTAGGCTAGGCTTTGCACGCTGATGTACGGTTTGGGTCTTGGCGGGAAGTACTGTGGCCTTGCACGAACTGGTGCCTGGTGCACTGGTGTCACTGGAGTGCTGCTTGTTTCACAAGATCAATAGTGATACGTCCTTCGCATGTGCTGGCCCACAGTGTGGCACAGCCAGCACCGCAGGTCTGTGCCATGCATTTTTAAACAGGAATGAGTTTTTGTTTGTATTACAAACCTCTCGAAGTTGTTAGAAAAACAGTGCTATTCTGATGAGAGTGTTTCAGTAGGGTAACCTTGGTTCTCAACAGCCACACTGACATTGATCCTGATGTGCATCCTGACCAGGCACCGTTCTGGTCCTTGATCCATACTCGTAATCTTATATTCACTTGACTACAATGGAAAGAACTTTCAACAAGATGGATGCTGTTACCAGTAAGAACAATACCAACTATAATTAAAAATGTCAGTCAATAATTTTGAGTGCAGGAATCGACCATTAATCTAAACGGACTGCTTTTCAGTAACAATCGGTGCCCAGCACTTTCACTGACAAAATGGAGTTAGTGTCTATGCACGGGGCCAAACTCGCAGCTAGCCTAAGCCAGTGTAGCTCTTACAGATCCGACCTCACAAGTATCCCGTTGGGCTTTAAGTTATCAAAGCTGTTCAAGCAACGTCTGTTTTTCTCTGCACGTCCCAGAGCAATGGGAATGCGATGATAACCTCTGCGTAGATACGACTCTCGCGCAGGAGCTGCCTGCTTTGAAAGCAAGCCCTCTGCACTGTGAGATTCGAGCATCAGCATGACTTCTGCAGCTTGAGGTGTTATCAAGGTAACAATAAAGCAGGAGTGAGCAGCACTGCCCTCAGCGACTTGTTCTGCTGCTGTAAGGCTGGAATCTGTTCTCATCTGCTTTGCATTTACCTAACTGTAAACTAATTGAAGTCACCACAGCAATTCCAGGACTGTGCCGGTGTAACGGAGCAGAATTTGGCCCTTAGCCTACTTCTGTGCAACAGGGAATAGCAGCAAAGATGGATTGATTAACACTGCAGGTGCATTTCCATGTGAATGTTTTAACTTTGGCATCAGTAAATATTGGCTCGGTAATTTGTACCGTGCTGCATGTCTAGCAAGACACACAATGACTAACAACCCCCAAACTACATCTTTTCCGAGTGTGAGGATTGGCAGTCTCAGTGGATGCAAAAAGCAGGCTGAAATGTATTGTTCCAGCTACATTTGAGAAATACCAAAGAACAATAAAAATAGGTAATTTTTCTGTCATGCTTAAAATTCAGACCAATACATTATTCACCAGCATGATCAGAGTATAATGAAGTTATCATAATGTACCATTGTTATGTATTAGTTGGATATTACAATGGCTATAAAACAAGAGATAAAATATTGACTTCCCTTTTACAGGGCAATAGAAGGCAAGATTATTTCTACAACGTAAACTTACAATGTAATAAAAAGGGAGCTTGGGATTTAGTTTCTCTAAGAGGGTGGAGTAAGAGATGCATTTTCAAAGTTAGATTGTTGCTACCACCAATACTAGGAAGATGCATCTCAGACTATAAAATATTGCCATAATTGCTAGAATTGCCTGAGCTTTCATAAACACATTTGTAAACAGCAATAAGAGAATTTGAGCCCATTGTGAATTGTCTGAAAAGCAATTTGTTTGCATTGAAAGCCACTTAAATGGGGGAAGAAAAGGCAACAATAAAAATGAATGTTCAGCACTCATTGCAACGAAGACAACTGTTCCACACGCGCTTTCTCACTCATTTTCTCAAACCTGTCGGGGTGCACAGTACAGAATATCCAACAGACCAAGAAGTGTAAATTTAACCACTCTGTAAAGCTTGCAATAAGTTGGGAAGACTACCCTTGAGAAGTCAACGTTGCATTTCCATTGCATTTTCACCTCTCTGTCCCCTTGGTTACGGTGGTGATGGTGCAGGGCAGCAAAGGCTGCTGCTGGACGTTTCTTCAGAGGGACTCAGCGATGCACCGGCTGTTGGCCATATTTTCTCTGGACCATCCTCCTTTGATTCATTGAAAGAATCTTTGCCCAAACTGTTTTCTGGGGTAGGAAACAGGGCTTGGCCAAGATGGGACCCAGCGTGTGATCCTCGGGATCCCAGAGAGGTGCTGATGCAGCTACAGCGGTCAGAAATCTGCAGGGCGGCAGCCTGGGACATTCTTACGTCTCCCCACCGCTGACCCCAAGCCATGCTATGCACAGGATAGTCTGGGGCTTCCCAAGCCCTGGCCAACAAGGTTTTTAATTCCAGAGCTTCAATTAATTTATCCTCTCTCCATCTGGAATATTTAGGCCCTTTGTAGTCAGAGATCACAATCAGATATATCCAAACTAAAAAAGCATTTTATTTCAGTGGTGAACTTTGAGATTAAATATTGAACACACACTTGTGAATTCATTCACTGCATCTCTTCCCCCGTCCCTCAAAACTAGGTTTGCTCTAAATGTTAGAAGTTCAAGTGAAAGAGAATTCATTAGAAGGTCACCTGTGATAGCAAACATTGGCCTTTAAGTTCAGTAGAAAATCATTAGTACACTGTACACAGTATTTTCCACTCAGTTTAGGGAGGAAAGATGCACATGCTGTGGTTGGGATATCAACTGGGTATTAACTCATAGAAAGCGCCAAGAAAAGCAAAGTTTGCAACACCAGACTCCCGCAAAGAGGCACGAGGCTCAGCCAGCCCCAGCCCGCGGCCGGTTAATGTCCGAGAGAGGCAGCACGGCTGGCAGCAGGGATGCACGTGTACTGCTGGCAAATGCTTTTCCTTCAATAGCATCTCTCCCTTTCTCCCTTTCATATTGCCTTTCACTGGGCAGTTGGCTTCTTAAAAAAGGCCTAAATGTCTGACAGAAAAGGGTGGTGTCCTCAAAAAAATTAATTTTTCTTTGCTTCCTGTTCCTCTAAACGCTTCACCAGACCTTGCCTCCGCATTACTTCCTGCTGATGTGAGATTTGATCTTTATCCCCCAGCCTCGACTCCCCCATCCGATTTGGGAGTGAGGCACGTGCATGGGGAGAAGATCTGAAAGACAGGGGAAGGTGAAACCAGCTCTGACCTACCACCATGTCCGGCCTGTCCCGGCCACCTTCTCGGCCCGGTGCCAGCCATCCCGTGTCAGCGAGGAGCGGCACTGCGGCATGCAGCCGTAGACAGCACCCACAGGCCAGCCTGGCTTCACAGGCAATTAGTCGGGGTCTCCACGCTGAATAAAGCTGTCAGTCAGTAACGAAGGCTCACGGCTCTGCTAACTCAGGCCGCTAACAAACAATCTCCATGCCGCGGCTCAGGAGATGGAAAGCTGTCAGTTATTCGGGTCTTAAACGCCAGCCTTCCTCTCTTGGAGTGAGAGGAGAGCCGTGCTGTAGAACTTTCTCTTAATTACACATTAGAAGGTTTATGAGGGGAGAAGTGGCTGAGAGTTAAGGACCGGCTGAACACGGGTAGTGTTCCTCCTACAGAGGACAAAATTAAAAGGTGGATGTATTTGTCCGAGGCAAAGGGCTGGATTACCATGCAAACTAGTGAAAGGACAAGAATGGGAAGTGAAGGCTGACAAACTGTCAGCCTTGGCATGTCGTTTGCGAGCAGAAGTGAACCAAAGGGCCCATGGCAGATGCCGGCAATGCAGCTGCACCCTTCACTTTGAATTTACTGACTTCTGCTGGTTTGTGTCCATGTTTGACACTGCATTCCCTCATTTGTTTAAAAATAAATAGAAAAGGAAGAAAACATAAAAACATTACTCAAGACACCAGAAAGGAAACTAAAGCGAGATCTGCCCTCGGGGTGTGGGAAGCAAAAATCAGCATTTATAGGAAGGACAATCCCCGCTCCAAGTAGATGGGTTTTTCCCCAAAACATCTCCTGCCTTCATGGAACTGATCATCTGGGGGAGCAAAAGAAAACACTTCCCTTACTTGTCTGTGTCCTAAGCTCACGATTTGTGGCTGATCTGAGGTTTAACCGGCCTGTTCATGCCGGCCAGAGTGCTAGAAATATTATTATTGGAAACATGTTAAGATGCAATTCTCTCCCACTGGGCATAAGTCATCCCCGCTCGGGAAAAGCAAACAAAATCCAAAATGCACGATGGGGAGAGGAAGCAGAAAAGGAGATCTCTATCGGCTTGTGCTGGGTCGGAGGCTGTTCTGGAGGTAACACAAGCCATGAAGCAGATTGACCCAACGCCCACCTGGCTGCCCTGCAGCTGAAGATGACTGCAGCAGGCCAACGCACGCATGAAGGTCTCATGTTGGCAGTTAACGTATCCACGTGTTCTCCTGGCAGCGTGGATCCCCAGGGCAGAAACACTTCCTTTGTAGATAGGAGATAATTGAGAAGGCAAGTCTGTGTGAGACTGCTCGGTACTTCACAGACCACATGCCTGCGTTAAAGGGCTGTGCAGAGAGAGGAGCCTTGGATGTGGCATGGGGTTGGGAAAAGAGGGGCGAAACCGGCTTCTCCCCTCCTTCCAGCAGCACTGGGAACATTCACACCGTTGTGCCATTTCTGTCTTTTCCTCTGCATGTAAAAACTGAGGACACAATCTGACACCCATTCTTTAGCCAGCCTAGTTGATGTTTAGGGAGTGCTTATGATGGCAGTGACAGAGGCTGCTTAATTGCATTTCTTGTAAGGCACAAGGCGCTAAACTGGAATCCATTTCTCTGGGAACGGAGAAGTTGAAGGAAAAGAAAAACTCTTCTGTTTCTGTAATGTCTTTCTCTAGCACAGATCACTCTGGAAAAAATATTGGTTTGCCTGCTCCATCCCTGTGTCTGAGTATATTCAAAATGCAGAGGAGGTAGTCAGCCTGGTCACCTTCCATAAATCCAGGAGAGAAACGGGGAGATCAAATGAACAATCTCAGCTGCCCGCTGCCACCGTTGCTAAACCCAGCAGGGCAGCCGGAGCCCTGGGAGACACAGCAGGGCACTGAAAAATTCAAAGGGAAGTGACAAAAGGGGGTAGGGTTTGCTGTTTCTGACAGAAAGCCACCCTCCTACTCTGATGGAAGAGTCTTGGCAGGGAGCTACAGCAGGGAAAATGAGATGATACAGCATTTAACGTTTGAGGTAATGAGGCCTATAATAGATGACACTTGAGATGTGAAACACTAAGGTAGTGGTATTGCATTTAAATATTGGCAACAAGCTAAAGCTTTTCATCTGTCTGTTCAATGCCCCTTTTTTGATCTCAGAAGGATGAAATATCTTTTCCTTCCTTGATTTTATGTGAAGGGCACAAGTCAACTGCTCTTCTCTTGGACAACAACTCCTTAAAAACAAAGGTTGCTCCAATCCACGCTCTGCTACCCATATAAATCAACATGCAGAAGCAAATTCTTAGAACGATATTAAAACAGAAGCTGCTCTGAATGACCAGCCCTGACTGGAGGAATTAGTTCCCTGCTTTTGTTAAGCTCGTAATTCAGATTTCAGACTCCTCCATGCAGAGATGAGGAAGAAAAGCAGCACAGAAAGGAAGCCGACGCTTGGGTGAAAAAAGCAAACGTTCCAATTAGTCTGTCTCCTCTCCTGGATCACATTTCACGCTTCCTACAGCTGCAACCAGAACGAAGGATGAGAATCCAGCATACAAATGCCTAGTTCATTTGCTACAGCAGCATGAATAGGATTAAAATAATCTGAAGAGGAATTAAATGCCTCAACAGTCAGGTTGCAAGAGCAGGAGAATAAGACCTCTTCTGTGTGTTTCCAGGATCAGCGGAGTGGGGCGAGCAGAAGTGACCCAGGGTTAATGCAGCTCAGACCTGCCTTGGAGGGACTATTTTCTTCCTACTCAAAATGAGTGGGCCACAAATCCTACATCCTTAGCCATGAACTGTAAAATGTTCATTCACATCCAACGGTGAGGCAAGCCCAGGAGCATCGGATGAGTTTGCAATGTCACCACTCACACAAGCTGGATTTCCAGCTTGCAGAAGATCTGTACGTGGGCTGCAGATCTCCCTCTCAAATACTCTTACTCAAAAGCCCCTGTTTGGGGAAATGTAAGCTGGTGAACTTCAATCAACATGCTATCTAAACAATGCTGTTCAAATAAGACAGAGTTTTTTCTACCTATGAAGAAATAAGGGCGAAAATCAATGAGCTGATGTAAGTGAAATGGCAGCACAGCGGTGTCATGCCTCTAATTAAAAAAAAATAATCTTGATCACTCTGGGAAACTCCAGTGCTTTGAGAAAGTACGCATTTTGCTTGACTTTGTTTGAAAACAACTGTCAAGTTAAATGACAGAAATAACAAAGAAGTTTTAGGGTGGTATGTCACTACAGAGCAAATCCTATCAGATGCAGGTATGGAAATCTGCATCTTCAGTGATGACCACAGAAATGCAGGCAATGATTTTATTACTGGTTTGCTTAAATGTACTTAAAATAATTTGTTTTAAATGCACCCTTACATTCAAGACACATACAAGAAACAGGATCCTTTATATAATCAAACAGATAAGCATTCATTTAATCAATATATAATCAAGCAATGTGCAAGCACTTAGAAGTAAAAAAGGAAAGAACAAGCAGCCAACATGGATATGTCAAGTATAAATCATGTCTAATTTCCTTCTGTGACAGGGCAGCAGACCTTGTCAATAGAGGAGAAAGAGCAGACATCATCTATCCTGACTTCAGCAAAGCTTTTGACATTGTGACATTCAAACACGGCCCATGTGAAACAGGTACCTGGTAGATACGTCACCGGCTGGAAAACTGTACTCAGTAAATGGTTATCAACATTCACTGCCAGAGTGGAAGGAAATTACGAAGTGAGATTACACAGGGGTCTGGCAGCATTCACTGGTTTTTCTTAATGACTTGGTTATCACAAAGTGCACGCTTACTGAATTTGCAAGGGCTACCAAGGTGGGAGAGGCTGCAAACAGGCTGGAGCATACACCTATTTTTAAAATGACCTTGTCCTGATGGGAAAATAGTCTGGAAAAAACAGAGAGCAGCTTCACTAAGATGCAAATCCCAGAAGCAAAGGAGCTTTGAGAAAGCACCAAGAAAAACTGTGGTGATGAGGGGATTCTTTTCCCTGCAGTGCCCTCCGTGCAGGACAAATGGAAAAAGTGATGTGTACATGGTACTAAAGTCCTGGCCCTGTTATTAACTGTAAAACAGTAATTAGCTGCTGTGTTCTGCTGCAGAAGAGGACAGATTCCTATCTGTGGTCCTCAAAATACAGTTTGCAAGTACTTATTAGTCCTTGTGCATGAAAGACGCTGTAAGCATTTAAGTGAGTTTTAATTATTAACTATATTAGCTCATCAGTTGGATGATTTACCAGTGATGTAGCACAGTGAAAGCCAGAGTACTTAGGGTAATTTTCTGTAACTATTCCTAAACAGGAGAAAATCTGCTAAACCACATAATAAACAAGCAACGGTTTAATACTGGCTGGCGATAGCCTTCTCTCGCAAAGTCCCATGACCCTACTGGAACGACAGACAACCTCTCCCCTGCGGGATGGCTTTCAGTGTGGACTGAAGGAAGGGAACTCATGACATGAAGCTCTCTGTGTTTCCCATGGCTTACCTGAGGGTCGTGCCTCTATAATGTAGCCAGTTGTGGGTTTTTCTCCTGAATCTCCCTCAGTCCACTGTAGCGTCAGCCCAGAAGCAGATTTTGTCACCAGAATTTCCTGAGGGGAACCGGGAGACCCTGAAGAATGAAATGAGAATAGCAAATGTTGGTGGTATCACAGACAGACTGCAGTATTCATTTCTTCTACTGATATCGGGGGGAAAAAAATATCTAGAAGTATTGGTCAGCATATATGCAACATCAACCAGCTCAATAGGCAATTGACTTAAATATTTCATAGTTCTAGTACCAGCAGTTACATATCAATAGCTGGGTTTTACAGGTACCTGTGTTAAGAAGGAAAGAGAAAAAACACTCTCGTTTTAACCATTAGCATATCTGCAGCGTTTGCACATTGCCACTGCTATTTCTGTCTTCAGAGGTGAAACCAGCCTCCGAGTTTCAGGGGGGGTTCGTGGGGACAGCCGCCTGCCGGTTCGCTTGGGAGGACGCCACGGCCACGTTAGGATTCCTGCTTTATACTGGCTGTGGCGGGGCATGAGAGTGGGACTGTGGATCCACAGCGCTGCTGCCCCAGACAACGGCTACAGAGGGTATCACGATAAAAGGAAAGTTTGCCGGCACCCAGAAGGGTGGAACTGCCACACGTGGCTTTGCTTGAGGCAGCAAATGTTTCCCTGAGCTGAAAAAGAAGCAAAATTCAGAATCATTGCACTGATGTTTTGTGATTTACTGGACAGGCTGGTATCATTGGAGGGTAGTTGCCTTGTTAGATTATCTGTGTATCAAAATCACTGATCAAGTAAGAAACCAAACTCTTTTGGTGCAGACATTGAACCAAGCAGGGAACACTGACGTTCAGCCTGTTGTTCCTCTTGACATATCAGGAAATTCATAGACCTCTCCCAGTGCATAAGCCAAAGTGTCAGGAGAGAGTAATCGTAAGTTCTTTCTGGTTTTACGTCCAGGACTCTCTGCTGGTTTCGGCAGAGTTATTCGAGTTCTGACTCCATGGCAGAGCTATAGTCAGAACTATGCACCGTGCTGTCAGGTTGCAGCTTTGAAATCCCTGGCCAGCCCATTTGTGTTACAATTTATTCAACATTGTTTTGCTTATGCACATCAGACTTCTGGATTTCAGGAAAAAAGGAAACATGTTTTTCACGGGCAGTTGTGAAACCCACTGAATCATGTCCTGAGCTCCTGTCTCTCAACTTCTCCTTGGCTTAGAAATTCATGTGAAGCCCTGAGTGCACTGTTCCCCGCTGTTGGACCACGTTTGTATAACTGATCTGGCTTGTGACATGGTTTTATGGTTCCACTTACCTTCTGCTGGCCCAGCTGTGACGTTGGCTTGCAGTTCAGGTCCATAGGCAATGGTTCGGGCTTGCACTCTGAATAAATAGGTCATGCCCTTGGTGAGATCTCGGACCTTCAACCAGCGTTGCCAGTTCCCTTTAATGTCCACGGTCACCACCTTACTCACCCCTGGAAGAGCCACGCAGATAAAAAAAATAAGAGAAGGTTGCAATGCAAAAAAAGAAATCAAGTGGAGCTTATTGCATCTAGATGGTACGTAAAATTATCTAACCGTTTGCTAAGAAAGTATTTCTTACAATTAGCAGGAGTTTAAGTAGTGATAATAGCCAATTTTCAGCACTGATAAGTATAATTAGAGTTTAAGCTTGATAAGTGGGTACTGACAAGAAAAAAACCTTACAACACAACTGGGAAATTACCAAGAGACTACACACAACTTCCCTAATTACTCTGGGAAGAAAGGAGGAGGTAAATGAAGAGGACTGCATGTTGCAGATTGATTCCTAAGCAAGCGTTTCTCCACTGCTTCTTTGCCAAGTAACATGCAACATTGCCTGGAGGAGGAAACAAGGGCCAGGTTCTCTCCTTTCATCTCCTCCTGTCATTTCCACCCTTAGCAAGTGAATGCGGAATGCAGAACATATATCTCACAGGTAACTTCTGGGTAAGAACGCCACCGCAGTAGGGGACACAATCAAAGCACTGTTAGCTTGGCCAAGGCTGAAGTCATGACTTGGGTTTCACTCTAATAATTTTTCTTACACGGATGAATTAAAATCAGTGCTGTTTCTTTCATCAAAGTTCATAGCTAGTTTCACGTTTGGGTTCTCAATGCTGCATAAAGGGCAGAGCGGCAATGAGGAGTGCACTGAAAACAAAAAAATCCAGTTTTCACTGATATTTTCTAAAAGTCAATGGAAAGAATTTTATTTATAAAATATTTTACAGAACAGAAAGTTCAAATTTACAGAGTCCTTCTGGTTCTGTAGATGTACATAATACATTTCAAACCAAGATGATAGGAACTGGGAGAAGATTTTTCCCACTAGAGAAGGCTGCTTGCTAGTTTATCTTTCCAGAAAAATGCAGAAGGAAGATGTTTTTCCATCCACATGCTTATTTTATGCAAATCAAGATGATGCTTTCAGGTTTTATCTGTTAAATAAAGAATAATGTCCATGCAATTTCTGTTCAAAGTTTTCTCCCAGATACCATTTATAACACAAGGAATCTTTCCGTGGTTAACGAGGAAGCCGTAAAAGTGCTCTCTCCTTCCCTAGGTGTACTATTTCATTTCTCCGAGACAAATCAGGAAGTATTTGTCATTTTGAAGCTATGTTCCAAAAAAAAGGAACTGTTAAAAAAGGCTCCAGGGCAATTTTGTTGTCTACGATTGCGTAAAACATAACACTGTAAAGCTTAAATAATAAAAGGTCAAACAGGGAGAAGACTGCGCTAAAGAACAGATCGTCGTTACAAAGTCTTGCAAAACGCGCAGGTTTTAAGTGGTGGCTTGTGGGTGGGAAGGCAGGAGGTGTCACAACGGCGAGGATGCTCAGCTGAAAAAATCGCGAATGGGTGTAAAGTCAAAAGCTGCAGGGGGTCTGGTCCATCCACGGGGTTGCACTGTAGTGCTGGCAGGGAGGAACGTGAGACCTGGGGCTGAAAGGACCCTCTGGGATCCTGGGGTCTGGCAGCCCCCGGCCCCGCAAGCCTCGCTGCCTGCGTTCAGCACCGTTACATGCTCCATCTTCAAAGGAGTTCGGCTTTATCTTGTTCTCTAAATAAAGGACCGTGGCTTTTCTATCAGAGGAAACTGATGACATCGAGGGAGGGAATTACTTACCATGGCGGGAAAATAAATATGTTTGCTGAAAGAAAAACATTGGCACAAGAACAAATGGGAAGAAATGGGAAAATAAATTCAGGCAAAAATTTAGAATCTGAGGAAAAGCTCTCCATAACCTCCCTGCTCACATCAGCAATCTTCTACAGGGGAAGGAGAGACAAAGTGGAGTTAGAGATAGCACGGGCAGAGGTGGGGAAGAGAAGAAATGAAAACAAAGATTCTGAGGATGTTAAGTCAAATGTATGCAGAGAAAACACGATCTGACACGTCCATATTTTCAGGGGAAAAAATGTATTCTTAAACCTTGTGTAGGAATGAATAAAAGGCAGGAAATGCCCGAAGAGCCCAAACTTCCTGCATACCCTGTGTACATTTCTTGGTCAGAATGAGAAATGCTTTCTGCATTAGCCCTTTGTGCTCAGACCTGCCAGCCGTAAAGGCTGACAGTGCTTTTATTCTCATGTTTTCATTCCTGAATACAACTTCCTCAGTGCATGAGACATGGATATTCAGACAATACAGATCTTTATTCCTTACAGAAAAAGCAAATATGAGTGATTGATATCCTTATTTCTTTGGAAAAGAGTTTAAAATGGATTGGCAATGGCTGAAATTACTCTCCCTGCTGTCACACTGCCAAAGCTGGACATCCTATTGAACTACTGGCGATCTACCAGGAACGTAAAAATATTAATAAGACCATCCTCAAACTTTCTAATCTTCTCTAATTCACCTTTGGAATGAATTTACATTTGTTTTCAGAGAAATTGCCAAATCCTTCTCTGTTGCTGTTCTGGCAAATTAATGGAACATTTGTGGCCACCGCATTGTTGTGGTTTAGCTTAAATCTAGTGCTGGGTTAAAAACGCTGCTCGAAAACTTCAAACAAACAGACACAACTAAATCTCTATCACAGTTATTCTCCCCTGTCAAAAGCAGCAGTGCTACCAGTGATGACTAGCACATTTGATGCCCGGGTGATCTTTGTGATAACAGAAGTGACACATGATGTGATAAGCAACACAAATGTGTCTGACGACTATTCTGGGATGGAGCCTACTCAGCAATTTCAAAGCACGAGGCAGGGAGACAATCAGGCACTCTCAGGCTGAGTTTTCTCTTCCCCTGTACCAGGTAACGACGGCAGTAAAATGACTTTTCAAATCACACAGAATATAGTTTTTGCAAGAAAATGAGAGAGGACAGACAAAAGCTATATTCCACAATATTATAGTTTGCTGAACAGTTTTGGCAAAAGCGGAATTGTTTTACTTACCCTCTGCCACCTGGCTTCTCTTGGAAAACGGCAGAGAGCAAGTAGGAAATTGGGCAGAGATAAAAGATGCTACAGTGCTTTTCTGTCATTTCTCCATGAATATGTATGATTGGAGGTCTTTCTTACCCTGGACGGGAGCCAAAGGCTCATAGACTACTCGATAACCCTGCAGGACTCCATTTGCTGCTGTCGGCTCGCCCCAAGACACATTGAGTGTAGTGCAAGTGATTTCGGAGAACGCCAAGAAGCTGGGAGCACTGGGTGCTGAAAGGATTACAGATAGATTAAATTGCAGTAGGAGTAGTCAATCTGATATACATATATATTATAAAACATTGGTTTATTTGCCCAGCCTAAATCTAAACGAAACGAGCTGAGAATGGGATTTGTCAATTCTATCCAAATATCCTGTAATCAATCAGAAACCCAGCCAGTCCTAAGAAAAGCAGCCTCTGAGCTGCAAAGCTGAACCTCAAAAGCAAGCAAGGAGATAGGACGCAGGAGGAAAAAACCCTCAGAAGGACACTACATTAGTGTACAGCCCGAGTGCACACGTCCTCTTCACAACCACCACCGAGGGCATTGCCTCCCCCCTGTGCTGCAGTGCTCCCACCACGGTCACGTCCAGCACAGACACGTCCCAGGTGGCTTAAAAAAACCCCACAAAGGAGTAATTATAAAAACCACAATAACTCTCTCACAGGACTGTTTGGGGGATTTGCAAGCACTGGAGACAAGTTCCTTCAAATTTTCAGGTGTGATAGCAAAGGCCAGAAACCTTGTGAAGGGATCATTTCTCCTGCCAGTTCGTTCTCATTTTCACCCTATCGCTCCCTTTCCCACATGGTCCACTTAGTTGATCCCTTTTCTCCCTTCAGGACCATTACAATGTAACGACCCATCCGAAAGCTAAATCTAACCACCAGTGCCCTCCTGCAGCCACCCATTTCCCTCAGCCATTGCCCAGTTACACGCCGGTCATCACCAGGTCTGTGCTTTGAGACAAGACAACGATCCCGTACCAGCCTGGTGCGTCCTGCCCTGCGAGGGGCTGCTCCTGGGCCCGTCCCCGGCTGCATTGAAGGCGGAGATGCAGACCATGTACCGCGTGTGGCTGGTCAAGTTTTTGAGCCGCACGGTTGTCTCCGGGAGGAAAAGGACCTTCACTTTCTCTGTGTCATTTTGGATGTCGCTCTCCCAGTAATAAATCTGTTGAGACAGTGAGATGTTTTAGTGTATCCTAAACCTAGAAAATATCTAGGTTGCAGCTATAAAAGGTCAGGA
This sequence comes from Aramus guarauna, assembly GCA_013400195.1. Taxonomy (NCBI): domain Eukaryota; kingdom Metazoa; phylum Chordata; class Aves; order Gruiformes; family Aramidae; genus Aramus; species Aramus guarauna. Next base: position 272,887 of record VXBL01008623.1, read on the forward strand.
AGATGGTGCAGTCTTGCTCTAGACTCCTCTGTTAAATGGGATACTAGCACTTTCCACCATGTGCTCAATCTTTTCTCTTCCTTTGGCAAATTCCCCTGAGTCCAGCTGAGTAGTCTAGCTGAGTACATCACTCAAAAATAGAGCACAAGCTGAAGAATACGGCCTAACGACAGCAGATATGAGCTGCCAGAGTTCAGTGATGAGAGGTCAGTTTTTAAATTCTCCCTGAAATGCTAGCTGCCTGTCAGCACTGGCATCCCGATGCGATGTTCCATAATTCACCTCCACGTGTACACAAAGGTTTCACCATTTGTGTTCGCAGGACAGCCAAGCAAAGGCCTTCCTGAAGAGGGTAATAAAGACTTCCCCTAAAGCTCCTTGAGGTACTTTCCCCTATTCTTGCCTTACATAATTTTTACCCTGATGCCATAAAATTGGGCTTTGGAGAAGTCGTTTCCAAGAGGAAAAGTGGTGCCAGCCCTACTTATTGGACAGGCCTGGCAGCGAGAGTATTACAACAGGCCAAAGCAAGCCAGCAAGTTGAGAGAATGAGCCAAGGCAAGACTCCACTTTGGCTCTACAAGCCAAGCTGTTAGAGCCATCTATATATGTACAAAAGGCAAAGAACATGAATTGATATATAAGGATGCTTGTTACTGCCAAGAAGGGATGCCAGATTATTCACATTGGCTTGGCTTTCCTTTGCTTATGGACCTAAATTCATGGAGAGGCAGAGCCAGACACTGAACCCAAGCCAAGCTCCAGTGTTTGTAGACCTGCCCATTTCCACTCTCTGAGGGTCCATTCTCATGCTGGGGAAGCTAAACATCATGCCTCTGCAACATGCTCATCTCCTATGAACCAAATGCAATTAATGCTATGATTTAATTTTGTTAAAGTTAAGGAAATGAAATAATTGTTCCGAAATCTGACCTGGCTCAGGCTTCTAGCTTGGAGAAAGTTCTGTTTTTCCTAATGGCTTGCAACATTTGAGAGATAGAAACCTCAGTTAATTTTCTAGAATACATTTCTTGCCCCTAGCTCTTGTGTGACTGTTGCTTTTTGGAGCAGATATGTTGCCTGCATAAGTGGAGCTGCCTCCTTATCTGCATAGTCTGTTTCCCCATGCTCTCCTTCTCCACAAATAGCAACATACTTTTCCTTTTCTTCCCCCTCAGTCTCACTCTCTTTCTTTTGATTTTGGGACTTAGTGCCGTTTCCGTACTGCCATCTGAATGCTGTTTTAATTTGCCTTATGCAGTGAGGGCACCTGTAGTTTGTAGAGCTATCTCACAAGTAAAAGCAATGCCAAGCAAGATAAATGAAACCAGCAGAAACAGGAGGATTGCCTTGTAGCCTTGAATATTCCCATTTTGGCTGTCAGCTGGAGGGGGGTCCCAGGTGAGCTCCAGCTGGCTTGCAGAAAGGGAGTTTACTTGGATGTTCTGTGGGGCCAGCGCTGGTGCTAGAGAGAAAGGAAGACAGAAGAATTAATAGTGACAAGCAGAACTAGTTCATATCCAGGTTGCAATTTTCCATTTGCGGAAAGACCCAAGACAGACACTGTTTACACCACAAGTCAGCTCAGTCAGCCCTGGAGGTATCTGTATCGTGGGGAAGTCTCAGCACACGTGGACTGAGGAGCAGCCGAGCCTCCGGAGGTGGTTCTGTTCTGTCCCACACGAACTGGGTTAGATATTGAATCCGCTCAATCCTGCCAGCAGCTTTGGAAGAGAAAGGATAATTTTGTCTTCATTCTACGGTAATGTTTGGGGCTTGCCTTCGGCGGTGACACTGCGCTCCTCACCCACCACGCTTGAAAGTAACTGGGAGCAAGGCATCCCCCTTGCCACCCTCAGCCCAGCCTCCCACGCAGCAGCAAGTCTTTATAGCAGCCCGCTTGCAAGGCTCCAAGAATTAGGGCCAAAATACTGTCTAAAATACCTCCAGAACCAGTGAGACACTAATCAATTCAACTAATATTTTATGTATGATAAAATGACTTTTAGTTTGCTGCTTGTTCACTCTGCTTTGATTATACCTTCACATATACATGCTGGCCCTCTTTGGCTCCTGATGGCATTTCTTGTTTGCACTGTGCTGTGCTAGAAAACTAATCTTTGAGTGCACCTGGGTCACACCATCCTTCCCTTTGTTGGGATCCAACTTGGTGCAGGTGGATTTTCTTCCCCAGCGGCTAGCGAGGACGGTCTGTTTTCCCGACCTGCTGTCTCTGCCTCCGGCAGGTCTTAACAGACCGGCACATGTTCTGCTTACAGAAAAGGTGCCGAAGCGTGTCCTGCTCAAACTCCAGAAGTAGGAAGAGAAAGGCAGGGCAAAGGGTGTGCTTCTCCTTTCTCTGTGTTCACGGTGTCGTAGCCTTCACCTGGACCAGCTGAGAAAGCTGCCTCTCTTCTCTCTGCCCCTTTACGGGCCATAAATAGAAGCCATAAAACATTCACTACTCGAGGTAGATAGCCCCGGTTATCTGTTCCTCCAGAGACTTCTTTCTTTAGAGACAATGACCTTCATAAGTCACACTTTTCTACCAATACTCCCTCCCCCCCGAGTTATAAAATAAAATAGTAATTAACACCCACTCAGCCTGACACCAACTATTTATTTTGTTCTAACTGTGTGGTTTCCATATTATCACTGCCCACCCTGCCGTTAATGGAAATGTTAATAACCAGCACCAGGTTGTTGTGACAGATGCTTGGGCTCATTATCAGAAATTCTTATTTACCGCTCCATTAAACGACAGAATCGCACAAAAAAACAATTCAATCAAAACTAACTGGAGGAATTTTAACAGCCACATTAATAATCCAAAACATAAATAAAGTTAATGTCTTTTGCATGTTTGCCATCGGCAACTCTATTGCAAAATTATTGCTGTACAATTAAAACGTGAAAGGCAAAATTGAAAATAGCCTTTATCCCAGCGCTCACTTAAAACTGTTTATTATATTTTTTGTTGCCTTTATGCTAGATGCAGCAAATGTGCGAGGTGACAATGACCATCGATAAAATATGGCTTGTTCACAGGGGTGCACTCATCTAATCGCCACCCTCTCCTCTGCACTTTGCGGAGGAGCGAAGGGAGCAGCCAGCCGGCTGTGTGCAGTGCGACACAGCGCTGTGCTGTTAAGGACCAAAAATCTCAAGATTTTGAGCCTTTCACAGCACATCAGAGTGCGAGGCCAAACCGATCACACAGTACAAACCTGAAAATACATCTCAGAGATTTGCAGATGATGACACGCTTAGGGAAACAAGAATATGTACAATCACAGAGGAAAATGGATCACTTTAGCAATGTATTTTCTTTCTAGGTAGTGACACTACTGTCTGTCCTGAGCTGACAACTTCAAAGCGCTCTCAGTACCCCAGTCTGAAGCGGTGTCTACAATAGCATTTTTCTTTGGATCCCGTGTGCCAGCCTGCAACAATTGCCGTTTCCAAGATGCGACCATTAGAAGAACCGGTGTGCACAGTCTGCTGCCAGAAAACACTGCTTTTCCTCAAGCCCTTTTTGGAGCTTGTCTAAGGAACACAATGGTTAAAAACTGCCAGTGATCATTCTGCACTGACACTCTTGCTGCTGGAGCTGTGCTTTTGCTGGCATGGTGGTGGAAAATTTGATGGGAGGGAAAAAAAACCCACCCAAAAAAAGATGATGTGGAAAAAGACATTTCTCTTCGCCACCCCAGAGCCTCGACAAAATGCAAATTGTTTGGTTTTGTGCCCTGTAAGTCTGTCTCTCTGTTCAACTTTCAAAGGCTGATGTGCCCCTCCTCTTCTGAGCACAGATTTCTTGTTGACAGCAAGGGACAGCAGAAAAGCGCTGCGGATGCTTGATGTGGCTCTCTGCAGACAGCATGTTACATTAAGGGTGAAATGAAATACTTCAAAAAGAAGGAAACACATCCCTGAAGACTCCACCTGTTTGAAACCCCACACCATTCACTGAATGTATGGACAGGCTGTGCCAATAAAAGCAAGTGCATTTTAAAGGTGAATTCAAAAGCCTTTTACCTTCTAGGAATGCAGTTCAAGATTACTGAGCTCTGAATTTTTTCATGGCTGCTGAAATCACAAATACATAAAGAGCAAGGTTAAAGCTGCACACCTCACGCTGCTTTAGGTGTTAGTGACATTATCAACCATCGCAAGAGTGACACAGACCCCTGAGGGTCCGAACTCTTGGCAGGTGGAAAGCATTTCACTTTCCCTGAAAACAACGTGTATGCATTCAAAAAGTCTCATTCTATGCACGTATCCTGCCTTGGAATCTCATGCAGATATTTGTAAATATTTTTTTCTTATCTGATTTCAATTCACCTTTGAGACTGTCTCCTTGAAACTCTCTCGGCTAAGAAGAAGAAAGGCTGAGCAGGTCATCTAGTAATTAGTAAATAACAACAACTCTGGGCCAGGATGATGATGACAGGATCGTGTAAAGACAACAAATCTATCTGGAAACGCAGCAACAGAGTCAAAACGAGCCCGTGAATAAAGTCACACATCTAAATCCACATTTAAAGGTATCACTGGCCTCGTTTGCCAGGCATACTGCACAGCCTCTGCTCACACCGCAGTCAACTGGAGCTTGCAAATGCTTATAACCTTTAAAGAGAAGGTGCCTAAAATCCCCAGCGGCTTGCCTGTGCCAGAGCTCCGTGCGTTGCAGAAGGTTCACCTTACTTCTCACTGCTTGCTTGGGATATTTGCTCTCTGGGCTGTGTGGCTCTGCGAGCTTTTCATCAATAATGAAACCACTATTCCTCTTCTTAGTGACAGTTGCCACGATGTTCTGTGGCACAGGTAGGCTACAAATCCTTGTGATTCATTGGGTAAACTTAATGACTGTTTTTATGAAGCATTCCTTGCTGCTCTTACATCTGCTCCAATTTCTAGGTAGCAAAGGATTTCCCCTCTGCTGATTTTCTAATTGTTTCTATAATGCCAGTATTATGTCAGGAAATTCACAGACAAGTCTGGGACAAGATTCTCCGAAACTCACGACATTTAAATAAACATGCAGGCACAAAATAAGGAGAAATATGCAGTGAAAGAGACTGAAGATTTTCTGTGCATCAGCTTGATCCCACAGTTCCAAACATTCTCAAGCAAATTTCTGTTTTGTAAAGGCCTCTGATCCTTTTCTATCTCGCAAGCATTTTCTCCCCAGTTCATCAAAGCATGCTTTTGTCAGCATGCCCGCTTTTATTCCCTAGTAATCAATATATTTGCATTTTGGTGTTAGCACCTAGAGGCCAGAATCTCATTGCACAATGTGTTGCATAAACACAGAAGAAAGAGACAGCTCCAGGCCTAAAAAGCCTCTCATCTGTATGTCTACACTTTATTATAATGGCGGGGCGGTTGCAGTACGTTCTGATGGATCAGCTGTAATCTTACCTACCCAGTGAGTAACAACAAGAGAGAAGACACAGCGATGCTCAGTGCAGCATGTGCTGACAATTAAAAGCATGCACACGCAGCACCTCCAAAGTTTACACGCCGGTTCCTGGCACACACAGTCAAGGAAAATAGAGCTGGCGAGGATTTGGAGAGGGCTCAGACAAGCCATCCTCCTGCGCCACGCCGGGAACGGCTTGGCTGGTCAGATGTTCGTGTAATCTTGGCCACTGACCTCTTTCCAGATCCCTCCGCTCTCCCCGCACAAACTGGGCCAGTGTGTCCCTATTTTAATAACTCTTAAAATAACTCAGGTTATTATTTTTTTTTAAATGTCTAGCCTAAACCATCCTTGCTGTATTGAAGTTCTGTCCCCGCAGTGGCATGGAGAACAGATTGTTTCTTCTCCCGTTACAGCCACTGCCCTCAAGTTATGGCGTAGATAAGCAACAGTTAAGTGGATTATAAAAGCCAAACACAACAAAACAAACAGAAGGTCACAAAATAAAACAGCGAGACTGATCTGCAGAATGGGCAAAGCGAAACACAAGAGGTTTTCTTGTGGTATGGGCTCAGAGAAGGAACTCAAGGATGGTACCTCCCAAGAAAGAACAGAGCTGTGTCTGCCCATGTTTGCAGTCACTCCTTCCATGCACGAAGAGCAGCATGAGAGGAAAACGTTCAGTATTTATTGGCCATTTTCTTACAGTATCTGCTAAAGAGAGGTGGGAGCGAAGAACGCTTCCCCTGTGCAGCAGTACCTCTGTGCCATCAGGAATGCTGCGTGAGTGATGCTGATTAGTTCAATAACAATTAGTTAATTGTGCTTCAAAAACAGCTACTCCGACGCTGCTTTCCGCTGTGACAAAGCGGCACAAGCTATATTTAGAACGTAAAAGATGCTTCCCACCAATTTCTGGCTGTTTTAAGCTAGGCTACATTTTGTGATGGAAGTACGCGCTTTTTCCTAGGACTGCACTTTCTGGGGTTACTCAGAAGTATTTCAGCTGCAAGAAGAAAGGCAGAGCCACATACAAAACATGTGGGGCTTAACCTCTCCAATGCTACTCCATTTGCTAACGTTGGACCGAGCGCTCCAACCCTCTCATTCAGGCAAGACAATCTGGCACTGAAACCTGGTGCTCTGCCAGGGATTACCTTCAGCAGGCTTGTGTACCCTCCAGCTTGAAACGAGTCTCAGAAAGGAGCAATCTGGTGTCCCCCATCTTTGAGAAGCCCAACCTCCTCTTGAGGGTGTGTGTGTGTAAAGCAGCTAGAAATAGCAGGTTTTAATAGGAAATTATCCTTTTTTCAGGGATATTGATACATGTGATGTATGTGTTGATTTACATGGTTGCATAGATCAGTGTAAGAGAAATTGAAAAATTTCCTAGTGTACAAGAGACCAGTGGAAGTCAATAGAAGAACAACCTCTCTCTCACCCTTGTGAACACTGATGAAGAGGGAGCACAATCTAATCGATGCAGAAATAGAAAGATAAACAGACAAACCTAGCTTGGTGGAGAAGAGATGGAGAAGAGCTGTCAGGATGGGGACTTTGGGAATCTAGCACCCCCACAATAGCTTCACTCTGTGCCATATCATCTGGGCTGGCAAACTCTGGGCCCCCTCCCTGTACACTACACAGTAGCTGTGTTTTGCCACATCAAATTTTTAAGGGTATTAAAGTAATGAAAAAGCATAAATAAAAGCAGCTGCAAATGATACCCAAATGTAACATCCCCAGCTTCTTTGCTCTGCAGTCGGAAGCTTCCCAACACTGACTAGGCATGTCTTCAGCCATCTGCAGAGATATGAGAGGGAGGCGGGGGTGGAAGGAGGAAAGAGGAGAGAGATGACATTCACTGCACACACTGGAAAAACGTTGAAATGAAACAAGGACTAGAAATGGAGTAGCCTTTCCACCGATCTGGAGTCTAGGAGGTTATCTGCCAATGCCGTTTTTTTGAACTGAGGAGGCAATCATGTTCTGAGGAAAACTCCACGGACATGACTTATTCATGAAGAACCTTCATAAACTGGCAAGCGACTCAAGCAGAAGTAATTCTCATCCTGTCCCTCACCATCTCTTCCAGTGGTGGTGAAAACACTGTTGCTGTGATAACTAATCTTTTAATATGGGGTTCGGATTTCCCAATGAGCCATGGATTCAGGATTTTCATGGGACAGACACGATCTGAGTGATGCAGAAAAAGTTACTGTGATTGTATTATAATGCCTACAACAGAGGGGAATCTCACGGAGCAGTACTGCAAAATAGGTAGAGCCTCCAAACAAAAACTACACACTTTTCTTTTGCTGAAGCCCACAGTTCTACTTAGTTAATACAAAACTAAAGTAGGCTATCACATCGCATACTGAGATTATCCATCAAGGGACTGAGAACACCTGGCCCAAAAGTAAAGCCCTTACAGAACTGTCAGACTGCCTCTGGAAAGGGCATACAGGTGGTTAAAACAAGAAGGGGGAAAATAATAAAATGAGCTTTTTCCTCTATTTCTTTTGTGTCAACAAGGATATGATCACACACAGGCAGGCAGCCCATCAGTCAGCAGAGACAGACCCATGAACAGGAACAGCAAGAGTCTGACAAGCATTAGGTATGCGCAAACAAGCACACGGGCATAAACCTACAAGCTAAAATCCCCTCTCTCTTACATCAATGCAAATTAGGGTTAGCTCCGCTAAGGCTAGGAGAGCTAACCCAGTGTGAAAGTTGTGTAACTGAGAGCAGTGTCAGCTCTGATGAGTGCAGGATTCACCCCCCAGGAGGTACTGAAGGTTGTTCAAGGGTGTGAGGGATGGTGAAGAACTGCTGAGTGTTTGATACTCTGGCCTGATCCTCCCTCGTGTGCACCGGGAGGAGTGGGAGCAGCACCAGGTGGGAACGTACCACTCACAACTCTCTTAAAAACATCTACCCATTAGACAGTGGAAAATTATTTCCCAGGCTCTCTGGTTCCCAGGACTCCTCCTCCTCCATTTACAGTCACGTCCCACTCATTATAATTTGTTAATCCTGCACTCTAATACCATAATATCACAAGTTCATGGCGGCCAACAAAAGCACCCACTTAATGTTCACTAACAGTAAAGGCAGCACCTACCAAAGCCTAATAAGCACCGACAAGTCCTTATGCTCCACTAAAGTCAAGAGAGCGTATCAAATAATTAGGGTGAATCTCCACTGGGTTTGCCATATACCAAATGTTAAAAGCTTTATTGGAGAAAAGTCAAACTGAGCAGGTGAGATCTGCCACTGCGATAACCTTTCACTGTGGTTTTTGNAGGCAGCCCACGGAGGACTGTGATCTTGTGCTCCTGGGGAGAGAGAGATTAAATTTACAATTTTCTCAACTCTGAGTGAAAGTTTTCTCTGTCTTTGTTTATTTTGCAGTCATAGCATCCCTAATTTCATCACTGTGAACCTATACCCCCATATCATCTCACTGTCCAGATTGCTGTTTTAGAATATTGTTAATTCATACTTTCATAAGAAAAAATGGCAACTTTTTTGTTTTCAGTCTACAACAGGCAACCTGAAATGCCTCCAGTTCCATGATTGACGATGGATACAGCAAACAGATGTCAGAAAAGAAAACCAACTGCGTTTCTCTACAGCTGGCTTCACAGCAAAGCTGTACAGAGGAGGCAAAGCCACGGGAGTTGAGACCCATACGAAAATACTTACAACATTTTGCTCACATACCCCAGGATGACTGAAAACAAGCAGAGCAGGACTGCACAATTAGAGAAAATAGAAATTTGGCTGCAAATATAACCCTTTAGTCAAAAATACTCAAACTCCAGCCTGTGTCTGCTTGAACATGAGTTACCAGCCAGGGGCTTCCCCACTTCTTTACCAGTGCAATTTATGGTCCGTTTTACTTTACTACTGATTGCTCATGTTTTTGAAAGGAAGGTTAATTCCTTTGCTTTTAATGGAGTAGCTCTGCTGTTAGTTCAGTAAGGCTCTGCATACACGATCAGGCTTCTCATCCCTCCACCCTCTGTGTACTGTGCAGGGATGTCCCTGCACTCGGCTCTTCACAGGCCATATAACACTGCAGCAGAACAGCTAATTTCTCCTACCACTCCCACTGCTGCTTGCACCAACTACAGAACAAAGACACGAGTCCTGATGATGAATTTGAGTACGGACGGTCTGCCTGTCTTGGGCTACTGTCAGTGCTGAAAATCTACATCAAATTGTTGGGTTTGTGAGATGGAAGTTCATCATCTGAGCAAAACGTCGCGTGGCAATTGCAGCCCAACGCCACCCACACCAGCAATAGCAGTGGCAGGGATAAGCAAGCTCAGTTGATCAAAAATTGATGATATTTTTGCTTGGACAGAAACATCTTTCCTACATGGAGACGTGATAAAAAGAGGCAATTAAACTGGAGCTAAGCAGGAGCTGCTGCACTGTATAAAGCATTATGCTCTACCAAAGGCTGCTTATGACCAATATTAACAACTTAATGAGCTGTTAATGAGGCACGCATTCAGCTTTTACTTGCAGCATGAAAACATTGCAAATCATTTTAGGGAGCTTCTGGATTGTCAATGGAGAATTAAAGATGTCAAATAAGCCCATCAAATCTATGTCTCAATCTGGACACTGCTTTCCAGTGCATTCTCTTAAAATTCCTTTTCCTATATGGTAGAATAACTTGCTTTGACAGCAGTACGATTCTCACTTAGACTTTGCTTCCTTCTGCCTTGACATTAGATTTCAGTCTCCAGAGAGCTGCAGGGATGTCTTTTTGACATGTTGACATTAAGGACACTTCTTCCACAGACTCACACTGGCACGGTTACTTTCTGTCTTACCCTTGTAGAGCAGCTACTGAGCTACTAAATTTGGAAGTTTAATTATGAAACCTTTGTGCTCATCTGTAAACAGATTAAGAATGTAAAACTACCCTTGAAAAATAGCCAGTTTGAGTAGGAAAGGGAGCCAAGGTTTATGTAGAAAATTCATATCCATAATTCCCCAGCAGTGCAGCAATACCGGTAACACACAAGCAATGACTAATGCTCTAATGTAGGCACACTTTAGTTTGTTATTTTTTACTATCCTGTCACAGCCCTGCTGGATTAGATAATGCAGCCGAGTGCTATCTATACTGCTATTGCCACCAGCGGAGCTGCAGTGATGGGAACAACAAATCCAAATTGGACTTGCTGCAGACAAGCCCCAAGTGGAAACCATGGACAGAGTGAGTCTGGAGGAGTTTAAAATCCACCAAGAAATACTGACAGGACGTACCCAGTGGCTGATCCTACTCTCAGAAACAGAATGCTGTTGGGATACAAGCATAATGGTTTCCAGTAATGCAAGAGAAACTGAAAAGAGGTTTCTTTCCCAGTCCAAACAGGAAACATCTCACCACGTTCTTCCTCCTCTTCATATTCCTATAGTTTCCCCTTTCTTGCTCTGCTCTGATTTTAAGCTCTTTTTTAGTGCATTGTTGGAAAACATAGCTTGGTTCTTTAACTCTGAGCTCAGAGGAGAACTTCTCCCTTAGGGAGAAAGATGCTGGGGACAGGATGAAAACCCAATGTCACTCTGGGAGCAGGGCATTCCCAGGAACACTCTACTCTGTGTAGAGCTCATTCACAATTGAGCATCAGCTCTGCAGATTCTTTAAATTTTGGGGGGGCAGAAGAGGAAAATCAACGTATCAAGCACCCTGCCATCCCCCAAAAGTAGCCTTATGCTGATGTTCAGAAGTGTCAACAATTAAAAGGCAAATACCTTGGCATCTCAAAGGCTTGGTGCTTTTAAAGTGTCAAGGAAGGTCAAACTTTTGTTTAAAGTTTGAGCAAGTGAAGCCAATAAATTATTTATTATACTACTTTCCAATACCTTCCCTCCATCCCTTTTTGTTTATCAAGGGAAGATACTGTCCCTAGGCTGACAGGTTTTAAACTACTGCAATGTGAAATGGCCACGATAATCCTTCTCTTCCCTCCTCCAGTGGCGTCTGGGATGGAAATGCCCACCCAGTTCTTCTAGCTGCGCCAGCAGCAACGTGCTCCCTATCTGCATATGCACAGTCAGTCACCGAGAGACATGGCCCACGTGTCCCAAACAGATAGGAGAAAACAGCCACGGGGGCCACAGCAGACTGATCGAAGCTGCCAGCTCTAATGCGTTGAAATGTTGTCATTCCTCTTGTAGGCTGTTAACAAGGAGGCACAGGGGACTTCTTTGCACAGCATCTTCTCAGCCACATTTGGGGCAGGGAAGGAGATAAAGCTTCTGTGCTATAAGAGAAAGGAGGGTGCAAAGGTAATGCTGAGGGACTCCCTTCTCCAGAAAGAGACCCACGATGGGGAGGTGACACCACGTATTTTGTATGAACACATGAAAAGAATGAGGCCTGCAGAAACAGATGAAAACACTGAGGGACAAAGCAGACTTGTTCTGACAACCTTCTCTGGCATCAGCATAAGAGACAAAGGGGCATTGCCTGAACACAGACAGCCAGGTAAGAAGAGGCAAGAGCTCTGGGCTAGAAGCTTCTTTGCTTCAAGTCTTTGCTTCTTTAAAAGGATTCTTTCTCCTTAGCATGGTTTCTTCTTTGTATTTGGTCTTCTCTTTCCCAAACCTAAGTCACTATTTTTGGTCTCAGGGCTTTCCAGGTGCTTTCTACTGCTTACCTGTAAAATGCTGGAGGTGGCCAGGCAGCTCTGAGTTACCGGCAGGGCAGACCTTCCCTCCACGTACCACTTACAGGTGGACAAAATAAAGTTTGGGAATGCTAGGAGCACCTGTGGAGCTGCAGGCAGATGAAAATAGTTGCAGATAACAGTGGGAAATTTGCTTTGACATCTGCAAGCTTTGCACCAAGAGGTAAATTCAAGTTTTTGGAGATGGTAAGAAATGAGATGTAAGAAGCAGTCATATCCCTGTCCCACTCCTGTTCCTTTCCAAACTACAGTTTCACTTTGAAGAAAGTGAGATGGGCAGGAAACCTGCTTTTCTGAAAGACGATGTTAGCAACCAAGGCAGCATTTCAATGTAGGACTTCTTAGAAGTCTCTCTCTTCCAGCTCTTTTCACCCCTTCCCTTTCCCATTGCAGAACCAGCTCTCAGAGATCATTATTACAAAGAACAACAACAACAAACCAGGCTCATCAGTTCTTGTGAATTCTGAAGGTCACCAATGTCACCGTGAGTTATAATGACACACATCACTCCCTTCCTCATGCAAATGGATTTAGAGCCTGTTTAAAGGCTAGTGTCTCTCAGTGCACTTCACCCTTCTGCTACTTCAACTTCACACACACGCGCTCTCCTCCAGCAGCAGCTGCTGGAAGAAATTATGAATTCCATTATATTTTTCATCCAGAACAGCTTTGCGGTATATGGGAGAAGCACTGGAGGCTGCAGGCTCGTTAGCACAGGATTTGTATTGCCGCCTTCCATTTTATTCACCTTCCCAAATCAGGTGTAGCACGCCTGCCCCAAACCTGTGATTTCTGTTTAATTAAAATGCAGGTAGTGGAGTCTCCTGAACTCCAGAGCCCACCAGACAATCAGATAGTGACAGTGACCCACTAGAATAATGCTCTTGATATAGTGGCTGCTCTAACAGAGTCTTAATTTCAGTCGAGCAGAACAGCACCTCTGGTAGCAGCTGCATTTAGGGCTGGGATGAATATCACTTCCCAGCCTCTCGCCGAACACTCACTGCCTTCCCAATCAGAGCCGGCGTCCCTGACAGCTGAACTGTTAAATGAATTAACAAGGCGAGAAGGGGGTTTGCCGACGGGGCTGTGACTCCCTTCCTAATTTCTGCAAGTGGCAGCTTTCAATTTTTCTGTCATTTGTTGGGAGATGCTCCTGGTTCTCTAATGAGCAGGGCAGAGCTGCAGCCAGCTCTAAAAAGGCAACGTTACGAGGATCTTCTGGTCCTTCTGCTAGGAGAGGGATCCAGATGCTTGAGGCAGGTGGGGGACGGACACCGGCTCTGTTCAGACTGAACAGGCAGTGCATCCTTCCCGGCTGCGCTGAGCGCAAGGTCTCCCAGCCCGCTCTCCTGGCACAAGGAAGAACTGCTCTTCACATCAGTGAGTTTTGCAAACATCTGGGCAGAACTCAAAATGGAGCCTTTGCTGGGGCTTTGATCTTCTGAGCTACTGCAAGAAGAAAAATGGTTTTGCTCCACCTGTTGCAAAATACCCCAAACCACTTGCGTCCAGCTCCCTTATTCCCCAGGCAAGTCAGGATATGTGCTATTGCTCAACAGCAGCTTGTTCTCTTCCAAAATTTCTGCCTGCCCATCAGTCAGAGCCAAGTGAGAGCCGAGTGCCTGTGCTGCCCAAAAAGGCTGTCGGCTGGGGTACAGCTCAACGGTGCTCCAGGGCTCCAGAGAAACTCCCTGTTCGGGTGCTTTTTACTCGTTTGACTGGCAAAACTGCAAGAAAGTCAGTTTCGATGGCTATTTTTTTCCAAGTTTGTCAGGGGGCTCCATTGCCTACTTGACCTCTTATTGTAAAAATCCAGCTACAATCATAGCAAAATCTTCAAATCTAACAGGGGAAGAGTGCGAGAGGGAAGGAAGGATTTACAGACACTCCCCCTGCACCCCTTGTCTGGCTGCACCAGACCTAGCAGCTGAGCAGCACACCAAGTGTCAGTATTATTCCAGGTCCCCCCACTGTATGAAACACCCACCAGGACTGCACAGAATCGTGTATTTTCACTGAACTGGCCCAAACCCAGCACATTTTCCCCAAGGCACATGCTCTATATTCCTTTTTACATCTGAGAGGGGAATGTTCTCGTACCTACCAGAATTACTGCAACCCTTACAGCAGAACGGAGCACCATTTAACAGTACTGAGACGTAAGTTATCTGGGGTCTTCAGATGGGGACCGGTCCCCTTCAGTCATTTTGTGTTTAGTGCTACGGCTGCGTTGTCAAGACTTGCTGTTTATTGGAAAGGTTTTCTTTCATTTTAACATGGATGCCCCATTGTCGAAGCTAAGCGGACCCGGTTTTTCCAGCTTGCTGCTTAACTGCTTTTACCATGGGTAAGAACATCAAGCAAACAATAATAACAAAAACTTGTATTTCCACAGCACACTTTAACTCAAAGGTGTCACAAATCAATTTAAAACTTAAATTGCAATACCAACTCCAATCACTTTACTCACAGGATAAATCACAGCCAGCTCTGGAGGTGGAAGAGGCAGTTATATAACAAAGCATAATAACTTCACACAAGAAGAGTGAAAATCGGCAGGAAGATCCTACATTCATCATTCCTACTGCATGAACCTGGATTGTCCCTAACCAGAGGTAAATCCAGTATCTCTAAAAAAAAAAAAATCTGAGTCACAACACACCAGCCTTTCCTGCCTGTGAAACAAGGTCTTCTGGATATCTGTTTCTTCCCAAGTTTGGCTTCTTCCATTGCCCTGTTCCCTGACTTAACAATAAAGACGACCTGGACCATGGGATTAAAAGACACGATATAACAACATTTCCTTGTTTTCCCCAGCTGATTTTCTGTGCCATGTACATGTCTATAAATGCATCTGCTGGCTCCATTTGCTGCAGTGAGGTATTTAGCTCTGAAACAAAAATGTATTTTGAAGCCAGATACAGTTGGCTCCACTTGGGGCTTTCTTTGCTGCAGTTGCAGAAGTAAGTTGGAGCAGCAGCAAACTAGAAAAAAAATGTAAATATTGCCAGCTGTCTCTCCAGAACCATGCTGCTCTGATTAATTTATGATGTTTTCTGAGAAAGATAGCGAATATTACACCATATTTGAAATGAAAAGGTTAAGTAGAGTTTAAAAAAAAATTGTGCAGTTAGCCCATCACATGTAGCAAGAGTAGATTTTAAAAAAAAAAAGAAAGTGCTTTGCTTAGTTTTGAGCAATAGAATACTTAATGAATAATAATAAAATGAATTAATGCTGGGTTTGATAACTTCTACATCCTAGCCTTGAGACAGAAGAACAAAACTGTAATCAGATTTGTTCATGGTGGCAGACTGAACAACAGGAGGGTGCGTGTCGCCTATTCTTGTTCTAAGCTTCAAAAGATGCTGCTGCAGAAATTGATACCATAACTAACAACTATTTCAGCGCCAGCCTCTCTCCAGCTGGGGTCACCATAAATACGGCACTGCCGTCGTGGCTGTGAGGAAGACATCAGCTATTCCAGTCCTGCTCTTCTCAGCTAGAGTTACTGAGAAGGACAGACTCAGCTGCAGGTTATCTGGGCTCTGCAAAATCACCTGTTTCACAAAGCATTCAAAGAAGTGTCCAGTTAACTGTCTCATCCTGATTTCCACCTCCAGCCTTCCAATGAAGGGATTTTTAAAACGATCAGCACGTTACATTTCATAAATACAGCCTGGATTCATGCACTACATCCGTAAGTAAAGGTATGAATAGTGCCACTGACCCTCAGCTTCTGTAGAGGCTGGATGCACCTACAGAGTCTGGATGTTCCTGAGAGTAATCACCATCTGTGCCTCCAAAGCTAGCATTAAACTGGACACAGCGTCTTCCTGACTTCAGGAGCATAAAAATACAGCAAGGTGTGGTGCACAGGCAAGGTGTCTACACAGAGAGCTATAAACCAAAAGAACCAGCTTTCCAAGTCTCCCTTGTTTGGTAGTTTCGTTGCTTTTCCCTTGTGGCTTTCCTGTGCTCCACTTTTCACTTCTTTAACTTGAGTCAATTTTTCCCTCAAGCTAATTTGATATGAACAGTCATCCTCCTGCAACTCCAAAACCTATTTTCTCTCCTTTCTTTCAAATGCCCTTTCTCTCCTTATTCGTGTGGATCAACTGGCTTTCAGATGGCAAGAAACTGTCAGTGCCAACCTATTCCAGGAGAGGATGCCACAAAAACCCGTTAGGGATCATAACTGGGGAATTTTTCAAATCGTCCCTTTCCCAGACAGATATTAAATATTATCCACAGAATAGTAAAACATGCTGGTACTTTTGAAAAACATCAACTAATTTTCCATTTACCTACCTGCTTCACCCACAAAGACTTCCACTGGCGTGCTGGTAGGGCTTTCACCAATTATATTATACGCTGTCATTAGCACTTCATATCTCTTGTATTTCTTCAACTCTGAAAAAGTAAAATATTCTATTAGATATAATTATTTATAGTATATCACAGATATCTTTTAGACTCCATCACCTCTTTATCACCAGACTTCTCTCTCGTGAAACACAGCATCAGAACAGTAGTACAATAGTGCAATGCCTAATTCCATCCTTCCTTAATTCACACATCACAACAGGATTTGCATAATTATGAATGATCGTTGTGATGAAATGGCAGGATTTTCCAGTGTTTCCTCATGGTGTTGCTCCAGTAAGAGGAATCATTCCTGATGGGTAACTAGGTAGAGGAACACCTCCAGGTCATTCTTAATGACAAAAAAAGGTAGGACTTTGCTTTGAAAGTTCAACATATGGGATCCTTTTGATCTCTACTGGTAGGAAAGAACATGGCTTCAAGCCTCTGCCTAATTCTAGGAACTTTCATCCGGGGAGTTGTTTAGCAACTGCACTGCTGAAGCAGGGTGCAGAAGCTCTGCAGTGGGGAATGTGGAACCCCATCGGCAGTGATGCACAGGTACCTTGCTCCTTCAGAGTGACCACAGCCTGAACATCAGTCACAAAGAGAAAGGAGACTTTGAAGTCTAGACTCCATTTGGCCACCAGGCAACCAATTTCTTTGCTGACATACAGAACCTACTCTGACAGATGAGGTAGGAGAGCAAGAGCAGTGTGAAAAAAACTGGAAACCCCAATGCTATGCGGGTAATTAACAGATGCAAATGAGGGTGGAGTAGAATCACGTCAACGTCATTAGGGGAGGCAGTGCCTGAGCAGTTTCAGATTTTGCATGTTCAGGATGAAAGAGTCAATCCTAACAGAAATATTTGTCATCTAAAATATTTAACAGTGAAATTAGAGTAAGAGAATGATCAATAATATCAATCGTTGTATTTAAATGAGCACTGGATTGATTAAGACATGCATGGCCAGGGGTCCAAATTTCTCCCTTTTCCAATCATTTTCTCTGCTATCTATGAATCACATAGTACCCTCAACTCTGTGGCTGACAGTATGCCATCAGTTTGGTAAGGTTCAATAAGGCTAATCATACACGTTCGTGTAATTTCAGTTTCACGGAAGTGTGTACAAGTGTTGTGCTCCTATAGTTGACTCCGAGTCCAGCATCATTCCCTGGTCTCAGGCATACTGCAAAGGATATCCCATACAACACTCACTTTTTGATGTGATACCACTAGACTCAGATGGACTGCAAAACATGTAGCAAGCAAATCAGAAATAATGATGCTAAGTTCATAAACAAACAAAAGACAGTAAGATATATAGGATATAGCAGTGGGCAGCTTGTACAGGGAAACTTTAACTGCTGCCATGAAAAGCCATAAGGGAGATTTTAGTGTTAACTGGATGTGGAAGAAAATGGAACACATGAGAGTTCATGCATGCAAGTTTCAGTGGGGATAGGGCTTCATTTTTTTTTTTTTAGCCCATCACAATCTGTGACTCAAAAGCCTTGGGCAAAACCTATCTAGTGAACCATCATCACCACAAAGCAACTTGCCTTTTAACTCTGTCGAATGCTATTTTATTCATTTCCAATTGAAAACACCTCTGGAGATGCACATATACTCATTGGGCCCTCTCTAAACTGGCCTCCTACTCCATGGAATGCCTGAGCATCGCAATGCTTGAATCATAGGACTAATGATGTGATACAGCTAAACTCAGATGGACTGCAAAATATGTAGCAAGCTGTCGTGGTTTAATCCCAGCTGGCAACTAAGCACCGTGCAGCCGCTCGCTCACTCCCCTCACAGTGTGATGGGAGAGAGAGATTCAGAAGAGTATAAGTGAAAAAACTTGTGGGTTGAGATAAAGGCAGTTTAACAGGTAATGCAAAAGCTGCACACGTAAGCAAAGCAAACCAAGGAATTCATTCCCCACTTCCCATGGGCAGGCAGGTGTTCAGCCATCCCCAGGAAAGCAGGGCTCCATCACGCGTAACGGTGACCTGGGAAGACAAACGCCATCACTCTGAATGTCCCCCCCTTCCTTTTTCTTCCTGCAGCTTTATATGCTGAGCATGACATCATACGGTTTGGAATATCCCTTTGGTCGCTGGGGTCAACTGTCCTGGCTGTGTCCCCTCCCAACTCCTTATGCACCCCCAACCTACTTGCTGGTGGGGTGGTGGGAGGAGCAGAAAAGGCCTTGGCTCTGTGTCATCACTGCTCAGCAGTAACGAAAACATCTCTGTATTATCAACACAAATCCAAAACACTGCCCCATACCAGCTACTACGAAGAAAATTAACTCTATCCCAGCCAAAACCAGCACACAAGTGAATCAAAATTCATCCAGCATCAGCAATACCGGGCTGTTACAGTCAATAATGTTTTAACTTCCCAGCAGCCACATTTTTACAACAGCTACCTACTTGCATCATCAATGTCTCCTGATCCAGGGAAAGCAAAAGCTTAAAGAAAAAGAAACTCAAGAAAGCAGAATCATTAATCTGTGTTGATTTCTGCCAGATCCACTGAGGAGAACCATAGGAGTTTGCCTATAGTGTATTTTGAACCATTACAAAGAGTCGCATCTAAAGGCAATTTGCACTTACGTGTTAATTCATACGTCGTTAATGCAGAGCTGCTGTTCACTGTCTTGAAGCTGCTTTGGGCTATTCAGGGTAAGCAAAGCAGAAAGCTTGTTATAGTGCAAGGAAGTAGTTACGGCAAATGATGTACAGCAGAGACAGAGGCAAATGATGTAGCACACACATCCACAGTTTGAGCTTTAGGACTATACCTTGAAGGGCAATAAAATCACATCACTCTCTCGTAACACATCAAAAGCATCTCACTCACACGAGGCTGTTTCATTTCCTCCTCAAACAGAGAATCTCACAAATCTACAACACAGAAATGTTCTGACTTCTAGATTAAATAAAACAAATAAGTAAAAAAGAAACAATTTCTGGGGGGAAACTCTCAACACTGTATTAAGTTCTTGTTTCTCAACATGCAAAATTAGAAACCTGAAGAGCTGCAGGATAAGGACCTGGAACACGGGCCTCAAAAAGCAAACACTTACAATAGGAAGGTACCTGTTTCTTTAAATGTGTCTTAGGTTTCCCAGTTTCACTTATAGAATTCAATATTCCTGCTGTGAGTGAATTGTAATAAACCCGCACAAAAACCACAGGTCAGTGAGGAACGGAGGTGTACTAAGGTGAGAAATACCATATTATGAGGAGAAAGAGGAAAACTTAAGATACACCTGTCTCCACCCTTTTTCCCTCTCTCTTGACTCCCTGGAGAGGTACAGCAGGTTTTTTCCCGACTATACAACTATCAGGAAGATAGCTGCAGGGCCAGCCAAGAACAGGGATGAGAAGAAGCCAGTAGGTTTTACAGGCTCCCTGGCTTGTGAAACTAGAGAGCATCCAACGTCATTATTTTATGATAATACATAGCCACTTATTCAGCTTTTGTCCCTCATGCATACCTATACCTACAGGAGCTTTACATCTCTACTGTGACCTGATAAATCTCTGTACAGTCTGAAAAGTCACACTCAGCAATGACGATATAAGTGAGGTCAGAGTTAGGTGTTTATGTTGTATTTAAAACATTCACTTCTTCCACGCACCCCCAAAAATCACTCTTGCTTTTGTAGAAACCATTTTTATGGGTTCAGGGAAACATGGAAGATGAGGTAAGATATTAAAATAGTTTCACTCAACCCTATTCTGCTGCTCTTAGAGTATTATCTTATTCTGAATATTCCACTGACATCAAACAGGACAAAAGCTGGTCCCTCCGTGAGCATGTCTCATTGCTGGACCGTATCTGTCAGGCTACTGAGTGCTCACATCTTTGCCTCCCATCATCTTATTCTGCCTATTCTTCCCTCTGATTTCCTTTCTAGCCTTTGTCTAAAAATCCTTTTCATTTTTCTATCATTTCTCTGCCTCTCCACCTTCTTTCCATGTGAGCCAAAACCCCCAGTGACTAACATGGCAAGCATGCACCTTACAATTCTTGCTCATTTTTGCTATTTTCTTCCAACATAGAAACAAGCATTTTGAAATTATAAAAATTCTATTTAAAATTCCTCCTCAGTCATTTTCTTATACTGCAAAAGGAAAACCAAAATGTCAATTATAAAAACTATTAAAAAGTATCCGGAAAGAAAAACATCCCTCTCTTTTTTGTCTGATGGCAGAACAAAGAATACCAGGGTGATCATGAAATGGAGGTGGCAGAAAGTAGGAAATCGGAGGATACACGAGGGGCACAACATCAATTCAAGCATGCTGGCATAGATTAGCGTGTATCATTACAAGCGATGCTGACCAGAGTTATTAGCATTTTTCAGCATCCTCACCCTGACTGTGTAAAAGCTAAATTATCCCCAGCACCGTTAGACTCAACTATGTGTTATTTCCACAGGGCCAGAGCACGTACAGTGTCTGGTTTAACGATGCATTACCATTTTGGGATATTATATGGTCCAAACCACAGGCTTACGTGTGAGCTCTGCTCTTAAAGCTGAAGGGTTCTGAATGGTTTTGGATTCTGTTCCAGATCCAGTGTCGTAATCCAGCTCCCGATAGTAGATCCGGTATCCCAACAGCAAACCATTGAGACTCTCAACTTTGGGTGGCTGAAAAACATTCACATGAAGAACAGGCTTGGTAAGATGTGAATTGCAACAAACACCCGTCACACAGGCAGTAGCTGCCACAGGTCCTGTGTGAAGGGATACGGCTCTCTGGTGAATATAGGCATTAAAAAATATACAGGGTCAAAGGTTGTGTAATTTGACAAATACAAGTTAAAGGTAACTTTGATGATTTCTCTCAGATGTGGCAATTACAAGAGGCACTTAAAAATGGACACTTGATAAACTACGGTAAGAGCTAAGTTCCTTTCCTTTCTTGGTCCGCAGAACCTTGTGTGTGACAAATATAAACCAACATATCCCTGAAAATGCATGTTGCTGGCCACCAACAGTGCAACAGCAAACCAGTATTTCACTTCTGAGATAAAAAAAAAAAGACTAATTTTGTCAAAGGCAGGATTTCTTCAGTAGCTATTTTCTTTGGGACCTGTTCATGGAGCATTCTTCATTTGGCACTATTTTACTGAAAGACTGATGAGAAAATAACAAAGCATCGGTGTATTCTGGCTTTAATTAGGCAGATGAAAGTAGGTCTAACAACCTCAGAGAGGCGTTTAGAGAGCAGCCATGGTATGATGGACTCTGGTGTGTTGCATAAGTCCAGTTCCTCAGGCAAACCCAGGTCTCCTCCGTAACAGCTTGGAGCAGTACAGTATACATGGCCACTGGGCTCCTCAAATATGAGGTGGTGGTGGTTTTTTTTTCCCCCCTGCAACATGTATGAAGATGCTCAAAGACATAGTGCCTCAGCAGCCTCTCACATCTTCCTTCAGATAAAGATACACAGCCAGTACACCGAAACGGAGATTTTTGTCTGAATGGCTTGCTTAAATAAAGACAAGCAGAGGGATTCTTCATGTTTGGGAAAAAAAAAATTACTTTCATGAGTCTAATACAGCCTAAGAACTGCAAAGAAGAAAAGATGCCCTGAGCCATTTATCTTCTAAAGATTCTTGTACTGAAATTTAAGGGGCTGAAAGTATAAATGAAAAGGATTTTAATGATGATCTCGCCTTTAATCCAGAAAAATCCCTAGCAGTCTTGAGAACTTTACTAAGGAAAAACCTTCTGTCCATTGTGGAAAAATTAACCGCTGGTGTGAAACACCGTCACAATAGAAAGAAGGTAATACCACATGTAATTTTAATGAAGTAAGAATATTTGTACAGGAAAGGAGCAAGATATTTGGTAATAACCTAATAATCTGATTCCAGATATGACAAGAATTTTCCATTACTTTGTTACGATGGCAAGAGAAGAGAGAGGGTTGTGCAGCCTCAGCGCAAAGGACTTGGCTTTGAGTGAGGGCTGAAGGAATTAAGTAGAAAGATTGCAGTTTATGGAAACCAAAAAAAAAAAAGAAAATTATGTGAACCAGAGTACAAGAAAGGTAAACAGCTACTGGGAAAAGGAGCAGAAACTGCTCCCACAAGAAGCTGCCTTCTTTTGCAGTTGTCCTGCCCAGAGCCTGCTGAAAGCAATTCAGATAGTCCGAAGGTCTCGCTGTACTTGCTCTGCATGGTTGGAGAACCTCATTCATCATTGTTTCATGCTCATTATTGTGCTCCATCCTTTGGAGAAGCTCTGACCACCTATCACTATTATTTAGCATTTGCTTTTCAGAATGATCTAGTAACACAAGATTGTGAGGGACCTCGAGAATCATCAGGACTAGACCCTCAAGACTGAAGAAAACAACTTCTTAAAATTCTTTTCACAAACAGACCAAGCTCCACCAGAAAACAAGCTAATTTTTCTGCTTCCTGGTATTCCTATTGGAAAGCTGTTCCAAACCTCACTACTCGGGCAGTTAGAAACCTTCATTTAATTTCTAACCTAAATAATTCATAGCTAGTTTATAACCATTTGTTCCTGTGCTAACATTGCCTTTTGGGTTAAATAGTTCTTCTCCCTATGGGGTGTTTACTCCCGTGGTGTATTTTAAAAAGGGCAATCATATTCCCTCTCAGACTCCATTTTACAAGGCAAACAAATCAACCTCTTGTACAACAGCCTCTCTCAGACTGAACCCCTTGTGCAAGGGACTGAGCAAACAGACCGAACAAAGCGACAGCCTTCTCCAGGGCTGCCTGATGACACGATGGACCAGCTGAACGTTCTCCTCTGCAAGGTGGAGAAGATGAGATACAGTTTACTGGCAATTACTAGTATATCTATCATGATCTTTTTTTCATTTTCCTCCTCCAATCTCCTGACCTTCCTCTTTTATTTCCTATGTTATACTGAAGTTGCTTTAGCTCTGATGGTGCCCTAGCAGAGAAGAGCTCCACTGTTCCACCGTGTCCTTGCCTGCCTCTGGCCTGGCAGGGAGGAGTCACAATGCAAAGCACGAGGACTGCCTTCTCCAGAGACAGGGTAAAGGAACTGTCCCAAGATACATCTTGAATTCCTCACCACAGAGGAGGAGAAAGGCTGCAAGAAAACAAAGCCTATCCAGCATGGAAATAAGCTTCACACAATGAAAAAAATACTGTGAACATTACATGGATTTGTATTTCAGTTAATTATTATCTAGAAGGAAGGTGCACTAGGAAGGATTCAATGTCTTTTCTTGTTTTAACTATTAATAAAATATCCTACAGAATTGTGAAAATACTACTCAAGCTGCGAAAGAGACTGTTACTCCCTACTCTGCCATACAGCTGCCTATCAGATAGAGCTTAATTCCTCATTGTGGTACAACACTGATTTGTTGATAGCAAGCGTTGTTTTCTTAGGCTTTCATGTGCTTCTCCATTTTTTCCTTCCTTTAAATTTAGGACAGGAGAGCTCAGAAAATAAATGGCTTGAAAACTGTCTTTCTCCTTGCCATGGAAATGATGATTCTTTCCTGAAAAGGGTACTCTGCTAAAAGGTCAGGTCTTCCCCTTCCTATCTGTCTTTCATGGACAAAACTCTGCTTTTGATGTAATGGATTATTTAGGATTTTGCAGGAAGGCCTGAGGGATCTGCTGAAATAGGTAAAATGATTATGAGTGGCAGCCCGTAATGTTGTACAGAAGTAAGAGAAACATTTTTGTGCTGTTTAAAAATAATAATAATAATAATAAAAAAAGAGACTAAAATGTAAGTTAGAAGCAGAACAGTGCATGATCCTGATATTAACTGTAACATCCTCCAGAACATTTGAAATAACCTTGCATTATTGATACAACAGACCTCACTGGAAATTACTTATTTTCTTCCTACTTTAAATTTAAAAATAATGGACTGATTGGACCAAGCAGCTGAAAGCACAGATAGTGCATCTAGAGTTTGTTTTGTGAATTATTAACACAGCTCAAAGTTAAAAATTTAGCTTTGCTTGGAAATCTACTCTCCCATTTAGCTTGACTGCTGTTTTCAGTTTACATTATTTCTTAGACACTGCTGTGAAACTTCCTCTTAATTGGAGGCTATTGTGGGACTCGAAGATTTTTGTTTATTTGAAAAATATAGTACGGCTGAATTACCAGGACCTATTAATATACATATAGTAATGACATATAATCGCCCACGACTCCCTTGAGATGGCTCTGGCACAACAACCCCATTTCATTTTCATGGAATAAAAAGCATCCAATTACCTAAACAACCACCTATTTCACATTAA
Organism: Aramus guarauna; assembly: GCA_013400195.1. Lineage (NCBI taxonomy): Eukaryota > Metazoa > Chordata > Aves > Gruiformes > Aramidae > Aramus > Aramus guarauna. Next base: position 297,703 of record VXBL01008623.1, read on the forward strand.
CTACACACCAATAATCAGTCAATTGAGGGAATATTTATTTCTGCAGTACATCATGCCTCACATCCTCTTTGTCCTCTCTTTGTATACCTTGTTTTCTTCACTGTGGGTTTTATTTGTAGGTGGGGCAGTAGATTTACATCTCTCCGTAATTTCTTTGGTAAAACTGTTCAACATGTCTTCTATTTGTTCAACATGCTGTAAGCAATGATGCTGCTTAGTATTATGCTGTGTGAACTTGGGCCAGCAACCCAGCAGTACAGCCAGGCATGTCTTTAAAGTGCTGCTGCATAGCAATAAACAGACCCTCATACATATATTTTTTTTTCCAAAAACGCAAGGAGCCCCATCTGTACTGTAAACGCGTATGTACATTTTTCACTATAACGCAATCTGTCCAAAGTTATCCTTATTATGTGTGTGGGACACTGTCTCGGGAGCAGGGCGAACAGAGACTTTCCAGGATAGGTTACGGATAATGTGCAGTACCCCACTGGGTTCCCTCTATTAATGCTCGCTCCGCAAAAAAGAAGCCTCAGGCACTGGGTCACAAAATGTTCCAGCATCTCCCAGGTGGCCAGTATTGAAAGATAAAGGCAGGCAGAGGCAATGCCTATATAAAACGCAAAGTTGGCACAACTACTTTCACATCCAACGCAGAAATATTACGGGGAGCTCAAACTTCCTTTGTTCTCTCTCAAGAAATCTCAATTTTTTAGCCCTCAAAGAGGCAAAAGAGCATGTTCCTCAAAGGTATGAGCAGGATCTCAGGCACCGCACACGCTTCTGATTATTTCAGCAGCTGAAGGAGGCCGTACGTGATGTGAACGAAAGCGAGCTTTTGATTGCCTGGTCTTTACCAGTGCCACACTCTGTTGAACGTTTTCAATGTAAAGATGCACGGCTATGGATACCGGTGAGAGGACAGGAGAATCTGTACAAAGTTACCACCTTGGGCATTGCTACAGAAACTCCTTTACCTCCCAAGCTTTCTTCATGGGGCACAAAGTAAAAGCAACTGCCAGAAATTTCCATCCATCACTAAAATATATGCCTAGATCAGGAAAATAAGGAAGTAGGTGCAGTCCTTCACCTCTACTACAACACATCCAGCTCAGGAAAACATCCCTTGCAATGTACCATTAAAGTCAACAAGTCAAAGCAACCAACAAATTGTTCCAGAAACATCAAAATTTTTCATTTTACCTACCTGCCACTGCACAAGGACAGATGAAGTTGTGTGGGGAGTTACTAACACAGAACCGGGTGGCTCACCTGGAACTAAAACAGAAAAAAAAAAAAAGATAACCAAAGCAGTTAGAGCAACAGACTGGGTAACGGGGAGCCCATCCAGCACATTCTCTTTCTTTGCTGCTGAAGGAAATCTTCTACCCCAGTTACTACGCAGTGGGTCTCCAAAGCAACGTGGTGGACATGAAGACTGCAACCCAGGCAGAAGCCAGCCACTTCTGGTACATCCCCTGCTCTACCTGTGGCCTTGGCAACTTGAGCAGGAATAAAAGAAAAGCTGAGGACGTAAATCTGGAGGAAGCTGCAGCGTGCCAGCCACCCACAAACAACTGGATACACATTTGAAAGGAAGTTAAACCAGCTGCGTGCGCGCTTGAAAGTGTGAACAAACTGCTCCCAAATTTTCCATGGTATTTTTGCCACAGCTGGGGCAAGCCCACCTTGTTTTTAGGAGTCTGTGTCACATAGTCATAGATTATTTTAGTTAGGACAGCTCAATTTACCACGGGTTAACCCGTTCCTGTGCCCAAGGCACATACACACACACTACAGCAGCTCAAATATGAAGAAGGGAAGGCTTATCAGGAGCTGACAGCCCTCCACAGTGCAATGCTCTAGTGGCAGCACCAGTCTGCTCAGCAGAATAAATGTTCAGTTTGTTAAGGAGGTGAGAAGCTTTCACAGTGTTTCCTCGCTGTATTGTGAGGAGGCCAAGCACAACTCGGGATTCACTGTAGCTAAATTCAAAGAGAATTGAAAATTAACTTTTAAATTCCGAAAGAGTGAGTCAGTGCTGCCTCATTAGTACCGGTTCAGCCTGCACCGATCCAGCAGCTGCTGCTCAGGAAGGTGGAGAGTCAGGATGTCTTTAAAAGGCTGTTAGGCACATTATTCGAGTTATTACGTGGGTTCTTGTTTTAACTTTTTCTGATTTCAAGACCGCATTCTTTAAACATTCCTTTGCAAAACTGTTTCCTATCTTTATATCTCAATGTCATATTTATCTAGCCATTCCTTGTGCTGTATTAAATACTGGCTAATTCCTAGCACTGTGTGTATATATATATATAATCACATACACACACACCCCCCAGTACTCCCAGGCTAAGGGTAAATTCTGAGGCTTTTTCACACTTTGCAGACTTCCTTTCTCCATTCTAGACATCAGAGCTACTTCTGCATTCAGGCACTGACTTCATACAATCAAGGAATTAGAAGCTGATCTCTAAGGCTAAAAATAAAAGCCTTGTCAATGTCATTCACAGTTTATTAGCCCTGATCTGCAGGACTAAATGCTCATGTTTCCAGGAGCTTCATACTCTTTCTTGCTTATACCTCAGCAATTTTGCCATATTGCAGACTGATGTGGATTGTGAGTGAAAACAATTGAAGAAACTTTTTCAAATGTATGCATGGTTCTACATTTATTTTTAATGATCTCTTGTAAATTATTCAATTTCTGCAAAGATAATGGTTAGTGCAGAGTTTGGAAGCCAATCAAACGGAGTTTAATTCCATTTTGAGACTCCTGAAAGTATGATTCATTATCAGAGGGCAAAGCAGGACACTTAAGGCTGCCTGTTATTAATTCAGCCACATCTCATTACTACCTGTATCAATCTCCTATGAACAAAACTGCATTGGCTGTTGAATTTTCACTCCACAGTCCCAGTGGAGAACACACTGCAGCAGGTCGTGCAAACCCAGGAGCAGAGGGGGAGCGCCCATCTCGCAGCGATGCCCCAGCGTGCCTCTCCTCCTCGCTTACCATCCTGCAGAGTTGTGACCGCCTCAGTCTCCGCACTGAAGTCACTGTCTCCGATGTCATTGGTGGCTTTCACTCGCAGTTTGTAAGAGGTGAACGGGTTCAAGCTGTGGAATGTAAAAAATAAGGCTGAGGGATGAAATCTCCCCACATCATCAGAACCTGCCTCTGAACGAGCCTCTACAGACAACCTGCCCACTGGCAACCAAAGTCACTGAGCAGTTTTTGTCTCTTCTCCACATCATCTTTTCCTTACAGCCTCCCCCAGCTTCCTCAGGATATGGGGGTGTTCGCATCCTTGCTGCCATCCGCATCTCCTCCAATTTCCATTGGCCTGAGTTCCTGAAAACGCTCATGGATTCATAGCCGTATCGGGCTCCAGAAAAAAGCCATGAAGTTGCAGTTCATGGAGCAGCCTACGACGGCTTGGAACCGAGAAGATGTGCTGCTATTTGAGTTCGGCCTGGCTATGCAAAACCTGGCTTTCAAGGTTGCTTTGCCTGAGATGGCCTCAAACCAGATTTGGGGGTCAGCTAATCCTCACTGCACGGATGGGGATGAGAGGCAGAGAGGGGGCAGGTAATGTGCCCAGGGTCAGCCGGTGCGCAGCAGGCACTGGAATTCAGAGCACCAGCCTTCTGACTAAGCCTCTAGACCGTACTGTTTGATCAATGCCTTTTATTCCTACTGAATTTCAAATTAATGCTATTACCTGGATTATTTAATAAAGACAGTAACAACAGGTTCCCTGCAGCTCTTTTATCTAGGCAGTGCTTTAAGATATGCAAAGAGTGATTTCCAGCTGACATAACCTTTGCAAAGATTCTTCTGTCTTGGCTTGGCAGGGAGAAGGTGTGGGGGAAGCTGCCTTTTGAGTCACATGCGGAGGCTAGAAATGCAGAGCTGTAAGTTACGGGGGATTTAGCTAATTAATTGGTAGTGTCTAGCCATCAGCTGGCAGATGTAACACTGCCTACAAACCCAAGTGAAGTTACTTGTAAGGAATGATTAAACACCAAGGGATAATGCATTCTGATGGGCAGCACTCTCGCATCACGCATGTACTACTCTTCCGGACTTTCACAGGAAAATGCTTTTAGCAAGGGGGAGAAGAAATCTTTTCTGTAGTGCCACCCTATTAGGAGTCTATTACTTACCTACAGCAACTCGAACAATTTGTATCATCTTTCTAGATCTTTTGTTTTTAGTAATGCCAATGTCAAGTCTAAATGACACAGTTGGTTTCCTTGATTTTACAGGTTTTGACTGGAACGATACTGGGTATAATTCAAGGTGGGTATGACACCTCTGAGGTCAACAAATCAGGTCTATATATGTACTATAATTGTCAAGTTTTCTTCTTCTGCACAAAAGGATAGCACTGTATCTGTATATTCTGGCACATGACCAGTGAGCTGCCATATACCATAGCCATTGATGTTTTTATCACGGACCTGAAAAATCTGCCTCTGAATGCTTGAAATACTTGATTCTCCAAAAGCTCATGGCCTTTTAGAAATAATCTGATTTGTACTAGCTGGTCAATAGAGGAAATGGACAGCAAACCAAGCACCTTTTCATAGATGTTCAATTGCTTTTGCAGGTGTTACAAGGACTTTAATTACAACAGCATCGCTGAGGATATAATGAAGCCTGAATAACAAAGTTTAAACATTCTGATGCTATCTATACACTTCACTATGGAAAATACAGATAAAAGTGGTTCCCATTTCATCTGGAAAAGCTTATATAGAGATAATTGCAATGCAGCATTGAGAGTGGGTTTTAACATCAGTCACTACTGAAAGGATTTTTAACTAGTTGTACTTTACAGAGCATTGTGTAGCTATGTACGGTTTAGCCTGAGTAGTGTTATCTACCATGCTGAGCTTTCAGGAAGGACTTCAAAAAGATGCATTGCAATCCAACTTTAATTAGATTTATTGCATGACCTTCAGCAAATCTCTCAACTGCTGTTCATAACACCACCTCTAAAATGGGAGCAGTGACCTCACTTAACTTCTCTCCCCCAAAAAGACTGTGAAGCTGAGTGATGCTTGCTTTGGCTTCCTAACTGTTGGAAGTGGAAACTGTGGGAATTTCTATGCTAGCCTGGCATCATTTGGTACCTTTCAATAATGCAGGATGTTGCCTCGTGGCTGATGGAAGAGGAGTAGGTTTGCCAGTCTCCATTTGGCAGTTCTCGCACTTGCACTGTGAAATATCGTATTGGTGAAGACCTGTCACTTCCAGGGACCCACTTCAACAGCAAACTCCGTGACGACACATCACTCTGGGGGGTCATCAGCTGTCTGGGAGGTGCTGGTCGTTCTGCAATTAAGCCATAATTTGGTAGTGCTTTGAGATGAAATTAAAGATAACATAAAATGTGACAGCCTCATTGGAATTTCATAGCGGTAATGCCACAGGAGATTGAACTTTTGGATATGCCCCATGAAGTATACAAGCCATCCCATTCCCTAACCTTCTACTGCAAAAAGCAGCAGTAAAACTGATTCTTATCCCCCTGCATAAAAGGTCACCACTGAATATACACTTTCCTAGCAACAGACCTCAAACTTGATGGGGTCTTGGCCTGGCAGGTTAAGGAAGAACCACTAGGACCAGCAGCCAAGCAAACCAAGGAAGTGTTTAATGAAACAGCTGTGCTTCCAGTGGCAATGGCTCTTTTGACAGAATTTGCCTAGCTCATTTTTTAACCTGTGCTTACTACTTGGTACCACAGGACTACGTTCTCTCTGTGCTCTCGCAGCATCCTCTTCCACCAGCTACTCCCCAGTCGAGGCACGAAGAAGAGGAAGGGATGAAGCTGGAACAGGCTGGTGTGCAGCAAAGTCCAAGCACACGACTTACAGCCGATACTGAATTCCTGCACCAGCTCTCCCTGGCAAGGAACCGGGAACCATCAGCAGCTCCTGCTGCTGCATCCAAAGCCCAGCTTGGAGATAGTGCAGAGCTGGGGCTGAGTACCTGCTGCAGTTCACTTCCAGACCTCCCCTCTTCTTCCCTTCATACCCGCTAACCTTGAGCCTGCAAAGTCAAACCAGCCAGTGCCAATGCTGAGGGAGATCTCTCCAGAGTAATTAACCGTACACCTTTTAGATGAGGCAGGGGATGGTAATGCAGGTGTAAGCATGCCAGTCCCCAACAGTTTCAATATAGATCTCCTTTCCCGTCACTGCGTCTCCGCACTCCATCGATTTCAATAGAGAAACTCTATAGAGTGAGGAATAATTGTTTAATTGTTTATCATGAAGATTATTGATTCTGATTAAAATGTGTGGCATGTAATAAAGCAGAAATTGATTGGAGACACTGCAGTGACTTGCTTTTGAGAAGCAATTCAATTCAACTTCATCAGCTCTTGTTTCCATAAACACACCTCCGCCTGCCCGATTCTGCACAGCTCCACATGGTGAGCACTTCATTTCCCTGCCATCCCCTAAAACCATTTCCTGTATGTTTTGGCATTTCTCTGCAGCATGCTCTTGCTGACATCAGTGCCCAAAGATTTGTAAGCTATTAGCTGGAGGAAGTCCTCGGTGCCAGCAGCCTGCGAGCCGGAGTACAATGCAAAAGGTCAATGCCTTACACTGACAGGCTGAGACAGGTATTCAGGGTTATTCTATCAGAGGAAGCGAGTGTCATGCAGGGATTTAATACCCTCTGCTGATAAGCTTTAACCAGCTCGCAGTTTTGGGCAGGTCAGATCTTGCAGTCAGTCTCCCATGATTGGGTTCCCTTCTGCTGCTAATGGGAAATCTTAAAATCTCCTGTGTTACAAGATATACTTCCTGACTGTTTCCACAAAACCATTAGTATAAAGAGTTTATTTATGGGAGCTTAGCCACAAGCAAGTGCTAAGGTGGGCTGTCTGTGCAGGGATGTAAGGCCAGGCCGTTATGACTCAATGGACTACTTTTAATTCCTGGCTACATTTACATTTTCTGACTCGGTTCTGCCCCGATCACTGGTGTTGACTATTCTGAAGGGTACCACACCACTACCTAGATTCAAAGCACTACATAAGAACCTCTGGAGAATACAGCTGCAATACAACTTGGGATCTGTAAATCACAGGTACCATTGTAAAATGTAGAGATTTATATTGGGATTAACAAGGAATTTAAAAGGACAAGAGTGACCGATTTTGCTAGTTTTCAAGGGATTTTTTTGTGCCTGCTGCCTACCTTAGCATCAAGGACAACAAGGATATTAAATGCATTTTTATTCATGGAAATTAAATATCTTTTTACCCTGGAGTATTTATTGTCATGTATACAAGTTTCAGGTTGGTTTGTTTGTTTACTTGTTAGCAGAATAGCTGCACTGGACAAAAATCTATCATCCCCTCATATCAATCTTGCTGATGTGAGATTACACATTTTTCTCTCTACATTTTACATATGGGATCACTTCAGCTAACTCTCACTGTGCCTTGGGACTTGGTTCCATAGCATGCATAGAGACACAGCAGAGCCATCTATCAAAAAGAGAAAGGGTTCATTTTACACTATGACTTGCCTATTCAAGATAACCCTAAAGCATTGATAGCAACGTGGGATCATTGTTCCTGCAGCGGAGCTGGGAGTTCTGCCTTGAGCTATTGTGTATCCAGCAACAGCCTGTGCACAGGCTGGGAAATCTGAGCTCATTTTATTGAAAAGGAGAGGCGCTGAGCTTTGAGCATTCACTTTATTGGGCATGTTGGGGTTTTTTTGAAAATTCCACATGTTGGACTTTAAACTTCCACTTTGACAGCAATCAGACAGAGGTGGAAGAAACCTTGAGCTGATAAATCTCTTTGATGGACAGTATCTTTAGTAGAGGCACTTTAAGTTTCCTAATACAGCCCTAGAGGTTCCTTCTCCGAGGACTGCACCGTTATGCACTCGGAAGGCTGTACATGACCTGGAGAACTATGCCAGTGGGAATTTTAACACCAACCAGGCAGGCCTGAAGTAGTTGAAATGCACCCCACCGGTCCTCGCTGCTGGTGGCTGCACATCAGGCCAACGTTCTCTCTTCTTAAAATTATTATAGGAAAATAATAAGGAAGACATTGTGGGCAAATAGCATGGGAAATCCTTGCTCTTGCACTAAATGATTCGCAAGGTATAGAAAGGACTTAAAAGGAGAGATTGCTTAGCAGGCCCATTTTAAGAACTAAAAGTAAATATAATTGGTTGTATTATAGTGCAAGACTTGGGCAAGAGCCAAGACCAGACTTGTGTTAACAGTATTGAAAGATGTCTGTGGAGGTCTGCCCTACTTACCTGAAGTGTGTTTCTCTCTGAACCATGTTTTTTTATAAATCATAGAAGTTGCATGGTTCTAATTTTTGAGGAAGAAGTTTTCTTAAAGATCAATATCCAGACAGCACAATGGGTCAGAGTGGCACGTGGCACAAAATCCAGTGATGCACAAGGGAGCGATGCTGGTAAAGTTACCCTGGCTCGTTCTGACTTCGCCAGCTCAAGAGACCAGATACATGCTCTGCAGTGGGACAGGGCACATGGTCCAAGACCAGAGGAAAATCCACACTTCCATTCTCTACTAAAATATTCTCTTTTAGCTCTGAATTAAACAAAAATAAAATCTTCATGCACAAGTAGAAAATATAATTTTTCTAACTGGTAGCTCTAGATATGTGTTCTAAGAGGGGAGAATCGAGCAGTTACTGGAGCCAAAGCATTGGAAATGAGCAATGATGCAGAGCAAATTCTGTAATACCTTGTATGTCTTTCACATTTTGATATGTTCAGTATCTAAGCATCTGGTTTCATTTATACACATGTAACTCTTGCTTTCTTCAAGTAGGTTCCCTACAGAACAGAATTTGATTGGGGATTCAGAATGCAAACAACCATTTTATGGCTGATGCAAGAAGCAGAAAAATTCTGGGCAATCCAGATGCAAATATTCTGCTCGAGTGTGTGGCAGTGAAAGGCCAGAGTAATTACTAACACATTAGGTCAGGACTGAGGTACAATGGAGGAGCCGTGTGGAGAAATCCTGCAACATCACCGCCTCTCATTTTGCGTTCCCTAATCAATATAATTCATCCATCACTTACTTTCTTAAGATTGCAAACTTTCTAGAAAACGAGAGTGCTGAAAAAAAGATCTGACCGCAGAAGGAGGCTGCATATGGCCAATACAGCAGTTGATGGAAAAATCAATCTCCAACAGCCCAGCAGATTAGAAGAACTGTGTCTCATAAAAGTCTGTCTTGCTCACCAGGTTTCTCAAATCATGATGTTGCTATGGTTTGGGGCAGGTTTATGGGGTGAGAAGGAGGAGGTGTACAGGCTGTAGCCTGTTATTAAAATTCCCCTAAGTGCAGCACAGGCTCCAAGGCATGCAACAGAAAGTACCTCAACCTGTGGCTGCAAGCATTACCTCTTTTTTCTGTTGTGATCACTGTGGCTTCTAGAGGCTCTCCCCAGCCCTGCCTGGTTTTCGCAGACGTCCGAAAGATGTATGCTGACTCAGGGGTGAGATCTGTAGCAGTAAACTGCCTCACTGTTGAGCCAACCTCCACCGTCGTGAACTTGTTAGGGCTGCTGCTGGCCAGACGGTAGGCAATCTGATAACCTGAAATCACAGCATCAGACAGAGAGGGAACAAGGGTTAGGGTTTTTTTTCTGCCAGGGAGCACAAAAACTATTAGTTTATCATAATTATTTGCTTATCTGAGACAAGAACAAAGTAATTTGCTTCCTTTAGTGCTATAAAGCTCCGCTGTATGAAAGCCCTCCCCCAGTGAGGCGCCGTACCTTACAAGGGAAATCACACATGGTGGCACACACAAGGGTCTACTGAGTTTTATCGGTCATTAAACTGATTTCACTTTCCATACCAACAATATACACAAACCCAGTTTAATCTTTCCTGAGCATACTGGTACCTTTTTGGAAAGGCAAAGGAACAGAGTCCATGCAATTAATCTCACCTGGTTGAGCCAGTTCAAGACAACACTTTCTGTTTCAGCTCTCCACGCAAGCATGCACACACACATATGCACACGTATGCACACATGCTTACACACCGTTTGGCCCCCTCTCAGTTTCAGCATTGGCTCAAACTAAAGGTTTTTCAGCTGCAGAGCAGCTGGGTTGCCCAAACCGTGCAGCCTTCATACCGCCCAAGTAAAGGTGTTGCTCCTGCTTTTTGCACTTGCCTTTTTCTCAGCTCTCCCACTCCCCTGGAACTGTACAGCGAGTGCCAGAACTGCCAGTAAAAGCATCCTCCTTCTGTAATTCAACGTTGCTGCCCTTGCCTACAGCCCACGGAAGAAGCCGGCAAGCTGTGAGGTCCTGCTTCAACCATGCGGCACTTAATAATCAATTTTGTTGATGCCTGTAAGTGATAACCCCCATTCCAACCTGCCTGACAATTAGGAGTTCACGGTTTAGCCTGTGTTATTAATGATCCAACTGTGCAAAGGAGGGCTTCCAGAGTTCTCATGCACCACTAGCAACAACTGTCCCCCAAAGAGGATCTGCCAAATGTTCAAATCCATTCTGAAAACCCAGCAATTGAATCAGGCTCTCACTTCTGGAGCTCCACAGTAACTTTCAGTCCAGCTGCTGACTTCCAAAATCAATTAATACCAGAACTGGTGTGGAGCTTTACTGCCCAAACTGAATAGTTGCATGATTAAACGCTTCATGGAGTTACACAGGGCAGAGGGCAGCCAACAAATCCAAATCAAACCAGCTGAAAATAAAACAGTCATGGCATGATTCTGCCAACCCTCTGCTCATCTTCCGAACGACAAAGGGGTCCACAGCACCTGAGACCATCTCTTTCTCTTGGAATTAATATCCCAGCTAGAGCATCAACTCCCACCACGTTTTGGCTGTAACAAGAACAAGGGGAGCCAAACCTGGCATGCTTCATTCGTGAAGGTCAGCACATGAAAACTGAGGTTTTTATCTTACCTGTGGCTATTAGATAAAATCAATGACATTTATTTCCCACTGTGAATATGCAACAATTGCCACATGTCTGCTCACAGAAAAGGCACAGAGTTCTTGCACTCTCTTGAATGAACGCCATACTTGCGTGTGGTGCACGCTGTCACAAACACTGGAATTTAATTGGGATACAGATGGTATTAATTTTGGTGTGCTGACTCTCACAGTACTGTTGACGATGCACCAGCATCCCCTTGTCCTTTTTTCTACAGCAGCTGCTCGGGGATGTGGGGCAACAGCCATAGCAGCCTCACATGGAACAAAATTGATTGCACAGACACCTCGAAGAGTCACTTGGCTTTTCCGAGCACTTGTGGCTTCGGTCTGAGCTCCCGCACGCTGCGCTTACAAGCAGGTTTAGGTACAGACCCGATTCGCTCAAATACCTTAACACGGTCCGGGCACCCACGTCTGAAAACGGGCATCGGCAGCGAAAGGGCCCCCCCGCACGCGAGTGGGCTCAGCTCCCGCTGCCTGGGGCACCCTCACACACTGCGGCGGTTGGTCTGTCAGGCATATTCCGACAGAGACGTTTTCACAGCTGGGCGGACAGCATTAGACTGCGAGATGAAAACTGGCCTGATTTTTTAGAGCTCCTGAGCACGCTTCCATCCCAGCGAATTTTGTTTTTTCAACCTGCAGACTACCTCCTTTTATCCACAGCACCAGCTCTCCCATTACTGGTCCAATATATTTCACCAAAGTATTTCTGTATCTTTAATACTATAATATTTTGATCTTTTTTAAAGTCCAGAGAAAGACAGATAACAATGAGGAAAAGGAATGGATATACTACAATCTTTTTTGTTTATACAGATGTGAAGAACCCAGGAGTGAAAACCCCAGTGCAGGATCTCAGTAAAGGGGGAAAATAGTCAAAGCAAAGTACTGGGGAATTTTTTACAGCAGCAGCAAAGATGAAGGAAGAAGGAACTAAGATGGCTAAAGAAGTTTGATAAAGGGACATAAGACGTAAAGAATAAGACCTGAAGGGAAACAGAAAATATTAAAAGAATAGAAAAGTTGATTTATCCAGTTATTAAAAGATAAGTATGATATCTGGGACATATCCTTGTCGAGCAATTTCCTCTCTTTTCTAAACCTTTGTAAAATATAAAGTGTAGTTAAAATGTAAGGAGGGAATAGAAAGATAACTATTTACTGCTAAATGGTGGTACTCATGCTGGAAAGCCAATTACAAACACGCTCAGATTAGGCAAAGGAACACATACATATCTAGGCCATTACAATAACTTACAGAAGAGGGGATTCTTGGCTAGTGTAAAAACTAATTTAGCCATGAGAAAGAAGAAATCACTTGTCACAGCCTGCTTCTCTGACAGGCTCTGCAAACTCCTTTCAATGCATCCCTGAGAAAAACAGTATCAGCTCTCACTGTCCTCTCCTACATCTGTCGCCTTGGCTGACAGTCTGGGCAAATATCTATTTTCCCGGGTATCTCAGGCAGAGTTTACACAATCAGAGCCGTCACCTTCACATATTTCCTCAGAAACTCAGCCCTTCCCTCGGTCTGATTCAAAGGTACACATCCAAAGGTACATTACTGCTACCTACAAACCACTTGAGATATACTCAGTATCTTAATTTTGATCCCTGGCATCTCCTCCTCCTATTAGACAGTTTGGGACAGGCAGGATACATGCTGACAGAAAAAGCGTCACTTTTTTCTCAGTGACACAGAAGAGCGGTATTTAAACTACAGCTTGGATAATAATTAGGGCTAATGCAAGATCAAAAAGATAAAATTATTAAGTTGATGAATTTCAGCAACAAGGGATGGGAGAAGACAGGAAATGTTAAGTGAAATCAAACGAGGCAAATCAATAGAGGTAAATGGAAAGTGTTCAAAAAAATTAATGTATGCTCCAGGGCTATAAGAGGCAATAACTGCAATTGCTGCAGTGGAGAAATAAGGACGCTTCGTTCTCTCACTAGATTATGACAATAAGATGTTGCAGATATCTTAGATTTAAAAAAAAAAATAAAAAATCAAAGGTTATGAATGAAAGTAAAATCTTTAAAAGGTGATCAGAGCAAACTTTTTTGGGGAAAGGAATATCTTACAGAATATGAAGTATCTGGATGGTCAATAGGAATTCATCTTGTTTTCTTAATTTTTCTTTTTGTTTTTTTTGCTCCCCATATAGCTTTAGATCCCAAATCTCTTCTGCTATTGGGAGTTCTGCACTTCACCAGGCCAAAACAGCATAAAAAAGCCCCGAAAGATCCACTCTTCAGGAGTTTATTTATTCATTGAAACTAGGCTTATTTTTGCATTAGCATCTTTTTAAGTATTTTTTGCACAACTGCAAGCAGTTTCATGAGCTACGCTTTCTGAACTCAATAAATGGCACCAGTCTGAACTGCCTGTGAAATGTTAGGTCATTGCAACACAACCAGTGGATTCCCCAAAGCAAACAGGCAGGAAGATGACAACACACCATGAATATAAAAAAGCTTTCGAGCTCATCACCATACAAAGCCCTTCAGAACTGACAGCACCCGTTCATGCAGGCCATGGTGCAGCAGAGATACAAACACTTATTAATTTGTCACAGAACTTAGGGAAAGCCAAATGATATTGGGAGGTTACGGTCTGCCTAGTGGAGCAGCAATCCAGTTTGTTGATTTTACTGCTTATCTGTTTAAGGGCCAGCGGGTGTGCAAATGCAGTCTGGGATCAAAATATGAATTTGCAAACATGGATTACATCCAATTTTGGTTCTAATTCTCAGTGGAGTTCTTATATTCTTTTGCAATAAGCTTCAGGTAAACGCTAAATACAAGAACACGAGGAGGAATACTAACCAGGGCCTGGAAGGATGCCTGTTGAGCTCTCGTCTTCAGAGGAAGCTCATAGCTAGAAGTGCACATATGCACATTAATGCGTCATTTTTCTTTAAAAGTATTTGAAGGAACTGTGTTGGGTGCTAGCTGAACTAAACGTAGAAAAGACGACAGAGTGAAGCCTCAGACGGCTAGCGTAACATTCCCAAAAGGAGAAATGGAAATATCTAGCAGTCTTTCACAGTAAAATATTTAAACAAACAAACAAGTGTTTTTCCCTCTTGGTGCCTGCCAGTGTTTCATCCTTCTAATCTCTCTCTGAAATGCTAGAACATGTTTTGATATAGATTACAAAAATGTTAGCTGCAAAGGTGCTTGTATACTCAGAGGACAAAGCTGGCAGAGCAGGAACATTAGTTCAAAGGCTCTGAATATAAGTTGCTCTTGCAAAGCAAGAAATTTTTTCTTTCCAACCTCACTAGTGAATAGAAGGGCACCGTGCAAAATTACGTTAACTTATTTTTTCCAACAAATCTACTTCACTGCACTTGTCTATGGTGGTTAGAATTGTGTTTTGAAAGTTCATTACAGCAATGAGATTTAAAAGATGTGCAGGAAAAATCCCACAACTTTCAACCTTTACTTAGAATGTTACACCTTGTTTATTATCTATTTTTGAAGCACCCCTCACTTCTTAGGAAAGAGCACAGAAGCACCCATCGTGAGTAATTTTTACTTTTTCTCTCTGACATTGGCAGCTAACTACTTCCTCCATGAACCTCAATGTTTCTACTATCGGGTAAAAGAAAAAAAAAAAAAAAAGAAAAAAAAGGAGTTAGAACTGTTGAATAAAGACAATGGACTTCAAAGTGGTGAACTGGGGGAACTGGCAGGTAACGTCACCCTGGGAAGGAATTCTAAGGGAAAAAAGAATTCAGGTTAGCTGACGGTTTTAAAAGGGACAAAAAAAAGGTACAACTATCCCAATGCAGACAAAGGATGTTAAGAGGCCAATATGTTTGCATTCAGAGCTCACTAATGACCTGAAATCAAAACTGAATTGGACAAAAGTTGAAACAGGACACGTGTCTAAGGGAGCGTATAAATAGCCAGCACAAGCACTCAGGGACAAAATCAGAACAGCTAAAGTGCAAAGTGAGTTAGAACTTAAAGGGCATCAAAGGCAATGAGAAAAATTTTATAAATACAAACTTTATAAAATCAAGAGACAGAAGAAGGACAGGTCAACTACTGGGAAGAAAGGATGAGCACAAGGCAGTTGAGAGAAAAGAAGGCTGATACCTCCATTGCTTCATTTTCACACACACAAAAAAGTTGATGCTGACAAGATATTTAACACAAATTAAAACTGACAACAATATAAGTAGGGATGTAGGCTAGAATTAAGAAGAGGTTAACGAATATTTAGTTAAGCTAGATGTAATCAAGTCAGAAAGGCCTGATGAAATTTGCCCTGCAGTGCTTATATAAGTAGCTGGAGCCATCTCCAAATAATTAGTGATTATCTTCAAGAACTTGTGGAGGACAGGTGACATCCCAGAATATTACAGAAAGGCAAACAGAGTACCCTATCTTTTAAAATGAGGAAAGAAAAAAACAGAGGAATTATGGACAAATCAAGCTAAAGTTTAATACCCAGAAAGTTCCTGGAAAAAAAAAATATGAGTCAATACATAAGCATTCACGAGGATAATAAAGTGCCAAGAAACAGCCAATATGTATTTGTCTGGAGCAAATAATAAATATCAAATAATCTATTTTCCATTTTGACAGTGTAATTGGCCAGGTGGGAAGAGTAGATATGATCCACATTGACTTTAAGTAAGGCTTTAATATGGTTGCACACAGCCTTGTCAAAAGCAAACAAGAAAAACAAAATCTAAAAAAATTACTACATGTTTTGATTTGAACATTTTTAAAAAAAAAAAGTCAAACATTGTTATCAGTAGTTTGCTAACAAACTGGGAGAACATATTAAGTTAGGTCTCGTGAGAATAAGTCATGAGTCTGGTTTTGTTCAATATTTTCATTAATGACCTGGCTGATGGAATTGCCAGTCTACTTGCAAACTTTAAAAATAAAACCAAATTGTGAGTGGCTGTGAGCCCTTTAGAGCACAAGAGTGTCATTTCAAGTGATCTTGATAATGAGGAGACACAGTCTGGAATCAGTAAGATGAAATTCAATAAAGGCACCTGTGAATTATCAGGCTTACAAAGAAAAAGCTTAATGTACATAAAAAAGAGGGACTGACTGATCTGGAATTGTTCTGCAGAAAAAGGGCAGGAAGGAATAGCGGGTCATAGACCTACTTAGTTACAACATCAGTGTTGCAAAAAAGCCAAGTCAGGACAGCATCAAGTATCCGGGGATGCGAACGGACTATGCAAGACATCGGCGTACAGTCAACATGCCAATCACACCAAGCATTCGTTACAGGACACCCTTCCCCTCTCCTTCCAACCCTGCATTTGTACGATTTTATCATCAACGTAGCAGCAATGAGTAAGACCCAACCGAGAAGGGGATGCATTGCACACAGCACTCTGCAAAGACAAAATAAAAGAGAGCTCCTACTCCACCGAGCTTGCAACTTCAGCAAATAATAAGGCTGACAAAGTGCAGCAACGTGAGACATTGGAACACAGTTGGGAGAACAAAATCTCTTTTGTACTTTTTCATCATTTCTATCGAATGATTTTTTTTTTCTTCTTAACCACATCCTGTGATTCAAATCCCAGTCTTTATTGAGAGCAAGTTCTAGGACACAAAGTTCCTTAAAAAAAAAGCAACAAATCAAACCCACAAGACAAGTTTCCTTGAGCTGCAGAGAAACCCTGCGTGGATCTGTCTCTGACAGCTAACCGCTGCCAAGCTTCACACAGACTCTTTCTCCTGCTCAGAAAATCCCTGCAGCGTCTGCCTTTGGATCCCATTTCATGATTTCCCTGCATCTTCAGGCATCAGGATCACTTTGGAAAACTACACACCTGAGCAAACACTTTGAGTTCTTGACCCAAGAGTTAAACGCAACACAAGACCGGTTCTTTATTTAAAGGGATGCCACCAACGCAGCAGCATTTGAAGTAGGCACCCTCCACACAATGAAGGCTTTAGGAAATACTGGTAAAAGACTACACGCAAGCCTGAACAATGGCTGTGAAATTAGAAGCAGAAAGGCCTGGCAGACTGAAAGCTAAACAAAACCCAAAAGCTTTTGCTTCTGTTTTCAGAATTGAAAAAGAATTCACCAGCTAGAACTAGTACTAGAACCAGTAAAACACGGTTAACATCAGCAGAGGACACAAAATTGCTGGGTAGCTATTAGCTACTTTAATTTTGGAGGCAAGAATGGGCTCTTACATTGTAAAAGTCTTCATGTTTTAACTATAAGTACTGGATGTGTACGTATTGCAAAGGCAACCCAAGAGTTACGGAAACAGGAAGGTAAATAGGTTTTTCACAAATTCTTGTTGTACCTTGCTGCCTCTATTTCCCTTGATGCAAAGCCAAATATGAGTTAACTCCTTGCGACCAGTCAGACAGCATTATCCAAAGGAAGCAATAAAATGGAAGCACACATGAAACAAACATTTCTTATGTGTGGTTTCTAATCCGATGTGCAAAGGGAAGGAAAACTCAACAGCCAGAGCTAGCTCTGATCTCCAGCCCTCTCCTCCCAGCTCTGGGTTTGCTGGTCCCTCTTACCTAGAATAATTCCATTGGGCTCCTCCGGCGGCTGCCAAACAATCCGTACAGATGTCAGCCTCACCTCGGGGAACACCAGCCTCACGGGCGGCCCGGGAGCTGGAAAGAAAAAACAGAGATCACGCTAGCAGAGGAATTACAACTTTTCTGCTCCCCTTGCATAGAAGGCAGTCCAAGACGTATCTCACCAATAATGAGGAGATGGTTAGGAGTGCCTCCATATGTACATAATAGACATTTATTCTGAGGAATCCTGTCCACGGCCAAATGCCTCCAGCACCCACAGACACCACACAACACAGAACCAGTGCACCCTACAGCATTTTACCGCACCTGTGAAACGTGTTTAGCAGGACGCTCTGGCAAAGGAGCTCTGACCTCTGCTCAAGTCATCGCCCAGCAGCGCAGCGGGGAGTCCCTGCGAGCCGGCCGCATCACCGCTAGGTAACTGATTACATGCTACGGAGAGTTATGTGTCAGCTTAATCTGTTTCATACCTGTTGGAACTGAACAATATCTCCTCTCTGTGTCATCAGCACCCGCTTTGAACTGCCTTCCGATTTTATGTGTGCATTTTAAACACCTAGGTCTGAGCAGGAGAACCTGAGGCAGGTGAGATGCACATTAATAGAGATGGCTGGTGGCTGCACTGACCATCCCAGGTTCACAAGGTGAGGAGATGCTAATTCATACATTAGCATCTGCAAAATTTCCCCTTCAGCACAAATTTCACCTGCATTCCCCCTGATGATACTTTTAATTAAGTTGAGCCCAGAGGAGACACAACATATTTATGTCAGGGGTATGGAGATGGAAGAACAATTTGTATCATTTGCCAACATGCACTTAAGGAGGGAACTACTATAATGGGGTTAGCTAAAACAAACAGTTTTAAATATTTCTCATTATAGTTCAATATGTACATTTCAGTGAGTGCTTTTTCTCTCCCTGCAGAGTTCTGCTAACAGTAATTTCTCTTTGTTGCCTTTCAAAGAAAAGCCAAGTCCTCACAAAGACAATGTGCTGAGAAAATGGCTAAAAGGATGGCAGGGAGCTGCTGTCCCTGTTCCCATCCCCACGTGCTCTTACGCCTTCCCTGCACTCCATACAAAAAGTCAAGCTGGAAGTCTGAATGTGCTTTCAGCCCAACCAAATTACCTTAATGAAGTTGCTTGTAGAAACCAATGTTTATTCCATTACTATTGAAAAGATTTTGATGGAAAAAGAGAGACTTTTGTTTTTCATGTCCATTAGGAGTAATAAACAGAAGCCTCTCACACTGATATTAACCTTCATTTAATACTGAAAAGGTAATGAAACTAAAAGTAACTTTAGCATCTGCAAAGTATTCTAAGGGTTGAACTCAATTTTTGTAAAACTCCATCAGCAGGAATACTCCAACCACACCAGGGGGGTCAGCCAGCACTGGGTGAGGGGCTTGCCTGGGTTCCCTCAACACGTCAAACTGCACTCGGGAATCCCTGAGCTCATGGGAAGAGCTGGAGGCAGTTGCAAAAGGAAGCTGGTCTGATCATCTTCCAGGGTCAATGCCTTACTCGTTCGGAGAAAAAAATGATGATGGATTACTGAAGCTGCAAATTCTGTTCCTCTCAGTCCAATCTGACCCAGATTTGTTTACTGCTTTCAATTGCAGTAATGTACTTTTTTTTTTTAGAGCATGATTGAAGTTCAACAGGAATTTATAATTGGACTTTAAAAATTGTCTTCATAGAAATTGTCTATATTGAGCTTCAGAGTACAATTTTAGGCATTTTTTCCTCCATCAGCTGCAGAGAAAGACGAAATGGGACACTCTGGTTTTCTGTGGTTTTTCAAATCTTTAGCTCATGACCAATGGAATAGTGCTGAGTTATACTAGGTAGGGATCAAGTCCTTCAGGTTCAAAGTTGAAAAAAAAATTAAAATCCAAATAGCATTAATTTGGGCTGTTGTCTATACTTGCATTGCTAAAAGAAAGCGGTGTTAAAAGGTTGGATCAAATAACATACTTATTTTGGTAGTCTGTAAACTTACCATCATCCTTGGTTCTTTCTATAACTGGAGGAGAGCTGGGGACTCCATCTCCGATACGAGTGAACGCCAATACCTGGATCTCATAGAGCACGTATTTCCGCAAGCCAGACAGCAGGAAAGACTGAGTGTGGTTACCTCTTACTATTTGGCTCTTTGGTTCGGAGTCGAAATGTTTTGCTTTGAAAAGTATCTGTAGAATAAATGTATATGAAATATAGAAAGAAAAAGATTGTTACATGAGGACTGAAAAAAATTTTATATTTTGTGAAAAGGAGGAATCTGAGATTACATTCACCAGTCACTCCTTTCAAAACCAGCAGACCTCCTATATCTTCTCCAGCTGCCTTTCGAATAATATAGGTATCCAGCAGGTGAATAATACATAACACATGTAAAACCATATCCAGGTAATGCATTAAAAATTAAGTAAGCATGAAACTCCCATTGCATACCTTGTAACCCAGGATGAGACCATTCTGCTCGGACTCAGGGACTGCAGTCCACGTCAGAAGGATCTGGGTTGAACTCACGGCTTCAGCAGAGATATTCTCAGGAGGAGCAGAGGGAACTGGAATCACACGGCATCACCAAAAAGCAGAAATAGGTAAAACATACTAGATCATTCTGCTCCATCTCCCTATCTGCTTGGGACTGTTCCAGGATCCCTTAGAAGAGTATTCAAATGCAAAAGGACTGGAATACGTTCTAGACAATCTTTCTTCTCTTCTCTTCATTCTACATCATCTTTACATTTCAGCCTGCTTCACAATTCCTTACCAGTTCGTCTCAGAAATCTTGTGGTTTGTAAAGAGCTAAACATTTAATACTCATCAGTGTCTGCAGACAGACAGGAAATACAGACATGAACAAACTTCAGGTTCTATGCATTTGCAGTAATTAAATCATGTTTGAATTGCCGGACTTCTGTAGAAGTCTATCTCCTAGTATTTCTTTCCCATACATTTTCTTTCCCATACATTTTCTTTCCCTATGCCAAAAGCTAGAAATCTTTATGAATGGGAGTTTATCTTCTGGTACAATCTGTTCTCATAAGAAGTTTTACGCCACCCTGGCTTCCTATATTATCTGAAAGGAAATTATAGCATCTTGTCTAGAGTTAGCAATAATTTCAACCACTGGATTGCACTCCCAGTTCAGTAAGAAGTTCTTTAACCTCTAAGCCTTTTGATTATGCGATAGTGCTCAACATTTGCAATACATCAATTACAGACGGATACATTAGCGCAAGGTGTATTTTCAGGGACAGGTACGGTGTAAATGAAAGATATGCCTATTTCATTTATGTTGCAAAATTGGCTCTTATGAAACTAGAAACATCATTAGAACTGATGGCACAGGAACACTGTAATTTTCTCTGACTTGAGAGAAGAGCAAACTTGCATTTTCTCATGCCATTAAAACTGTAACTGCTGCAGAACAACCACACAACTGCAAGCTTTTGTAGGCAAGCTTAATAGCGTGCCATGTTATGCAAGCAGAATTTGAGGCTATTTTTAAGAGTTCATATTTTATGCTGCCCTTTTGCATTTTTTTTTTCCTGTGGCATTTCCAATATCTGAAGGGTACACTCTTTTCTAAAGCGTGATACACCTGTCAGATCTCAAGAGAACATTCACCAAGTTATGTTGCACAAGAACTTATGGACAGTAAGGCTTGATTAGGTCCTGAATATATCACAAAAAGGAGCACAAATCTCTGCCAAAAGTAATGCTTTCCTGGCTGTCCAAATGAAAGAACAGATTGGCTGTTTTGAAGGCAAGCTCCTGAAGCTCCTAGCAACGTGAACAAGATAATGAGTATGACACCAGAATTCATATAAATTGAAAAAAACCCAATGCACCGCCCCTCACCCTTGTGCACTCAAGGTTAACCACAGAGATAGTAATTTCTGAAACAATTTCCCTGTTACCAATTATTTGGGACATGAGAAACAGAGCACCATCTCACAACACTGCAGCAGACTAAAATCCAATTTTTTTTCCCCTCCAACCCTGAAGTCCTTTTTTTTTTTTTTTTTTTTTTTTTTAAATCTTCTCCTAGATTTATCCCCCACAAGGATATAATTATGTTAAAGGAAAATAGATTGCCAGGAGCCATGAATGTCTTTGGATAGCTGCCATATCTTTATCTGTAGATCTTCCCGAAGAGCTACTCCCACATGAATCACTTCTGGAGAAAGAAAGGGTGGAGGTGGGTCGCAGAAAACCAGAATGCGTAGAGGAAAGAAGCCCTTTCCAGCCACATTTATTTTTATTTTATCTGGTTTGAAGCCTTTCAAGAGAGAAAGCGTTTCTTTATTTTACAAATATTTCTTTTCCTCTTTGATCAGCAGCCACGAGATTTCCCAAATTCACAAAAGGTGGGGGCTGTGCCCGTGCTGGTCCTGCGTGCATGATTGCCTTGAGGTGCGCGTATGATCACGCTGCTGGCAGGGGCACTCGCAAGCTAACAAAGGAGAGAATGGTCTGTCTGAAGATTTATTAGCCCAGACTCCTCTTAATTCCCAGTGACAGCCAGAGCAACTAAATGTCCCCTCTCGCTGGAAAGGAATCTGAGCCCGATGCCTAAATGGTAAAAGTACTTGTGTTCATTGAGTACGCTTTAATTTTCCAGTTCTCATCTTAGTGTTGAGATTTTATTCTAATATGGATGTATGAATTCAGGACCTGCAAGGGATATTACGGATCTCACTGTTGCCAGTCTTTTATCAAGTAACAGACTTTGATGGACTCTTTAAGAATGAATTGAAACATAACCTTCATTTCTCTGACCTCTCAGCTCTCTCAGGATATCCTGATTCAAAGAAATTATTATTTGCTAAGACTAATTAGTAGCTTGAGTGAGGCACACAGATCCCTCTTTCCTCTGCAGGCTCCTTTCTCTAATGCTGGTTTCCTTGACTATTGCACCAAAGACTTTGTTATAAGCTCCAAAGCTGAGTCCTCATTAGTAACCCACAAGAACAGTGCAGAAGCCAAGCAAGTGTCCAAAAAAATCTCAGAGCTTTAGTGAAATGAACCGGAAATACTGAAACTAAATGATGAGCTAATCCAGCAAACTGCCAGCTGCACGATGTACTTTAGAAGATCAAACGTAGGAAATTAGAGAGTTACTGGCATTTTGCACTGGAACTTCAAGAAGAACTCAAGTTTTTAAGCTTATCTGTGTTGGCATCTAAGACCATGCATCCTCCTTCTACATCTGACATAGCCATATTTGATATATAGCAAATGATGCTGTTTTATGTCTCTAACTAGGCCAAAAGCAGCTTTTAATAAAGCCAGCCTATATTCTGGCTTTCTAAGAAAGCTAGATAGTGGGATGCAGTGGTTCTCTCCACTTTTGCAACTCATTTTAGCTGAAGATCCATCACTGTTTTTTGAAAGCAAAAATTAAGCTGGCATATTGGACATCTGACGTCAATTAAGAAGTGCAAATTTAGAGCAAGGTTCACGGCAAAAGCAGCATAGCTGCAGTACACAATCATTTTGCCTATAAAATTAGATACCTCAGGCCAAATTCTCAGCTTTTATAAACTGACAAATCCCCGCAGTGACATTGGACCACATCTGAATTATCAAGCGATGCTTTATCACACCACAGTAACTGCTTCATGAAGGTCAGCCTCTGAAACATCAGGAGATTGATCCTCGCCACAGATATATGACCATGCTTCCATAGCAGCTGATTTTGTAAGACAAGTATACACATTAATGTAGCTGAATATTAGGAGCCCCAAAAACATTAAGGCACTGGGTTAGGTATATTTGAGACGAATTGTTTGAAAATAAGGGTTTATATCTAAAAGGAAGCAGCCCTGTCAAAGTTGCTCTAATGCATTAGAGACCTTCATATTTTCTTGCTTTCTCTATACTGTACCTACTATCATTGTCAATTTATTGAGTGGAAACTGAGCTTGCTACTCTGCAGTTATTTTACACTGTTAAATTTAATGAGTTATTTAATTTCTAGCATTATAAAAAGATTTTGGATTGATAAAACCTGTCCTGCTTAAAAATCCTAATTCATCTCCCTCCATCTTCAGCTGCTTGCAAGCCTATCCCAGATATTAATTTTAGGGCTTCCCAACTGTTTTTCAAGCCTTGGGTTACCAAAACCTACAGCAGTATTTATCCTCTCATAGTTTCTTTGGTTTCAAGATGTTTTATATTCAAGAGCTTCAGAAACCAGAGAGTACCTGTAACGGCATGCTCCTTTATCGTTAGCATGTGTGCTCGGCTATTAGTGATAGGATCGCACATCCTAGAATAAACAGAAGTGCTCAAGTACAGCTTTATTTTCAATAAAGATTTTGGACTCCAGTGGTCGCACTGTCATTAGATACCACGAGCTGATTTAGCACCCGGGCTCTAACCTGCTTTTGAAGTATTTTGAAAACATAAGTGATAAATAGACTTTTTCTTATAGTTCAGAAGACAGACCTAAAAATGCTTTGACTTTTCTCTCTGGCTTTAGATATCTTTTTTCCCCCCATTTTAACCCCATTTGACCGTGCATACAAGTTAATTGGAGATTCCCTGAAGTTCTCTCATGCAGCTTGCCACTCTGCCAGCGCCTCTTGTATATTCTAAATCTAAGAAGATACAGCCAAAAGTCTGAGCCCTGACTTGCTCTATTCAAGAAATCAGATGTTAGTATCAAAGAAAACACATGAAAAAAACCCAAATGAGTCCTTATGGCCTAGATCACAGCTTTGTGTTATTTTGATCCCAGTTACTGTGTTCCTCCTACAATCAGTTTCAAGTCAACTTTCTTTTAATACTGCAAGAGAAAATGCGAAATACACACGTAACCTCTGATCTTTAGATGCTGAGCAAGAGCACTATAATCCTAAGGTTTTATGAAATCACTTAATCTTAGTATTTACTACATTTCAAAAGAAGTGTTTGAAGAGCAGCAGAAAGGAGAAAGTGGAGAATGCGGTATCTTTTTATTATGATACAGAACACTTCAAAACTATTTTGTCTGGGTCATGCTATCTCTAACTCCAGCACAAGCATGCCTTGTTTAAAATACCTCTGGCAATAGCTTTCCAATTACTGCTTCCCAAAAACTTTAACAGAGGGGGATGACTTTGTTTAGCCTTCTCCTTGGCTAGTTCAAAGGATAGTTAGCTGAACCAGCAGACCAAATCCCGCCGTTCACGTTTCACACCACGTAACGCTGCACAGTACTGAGTGCACAGACACGCATATGCGTGTCTATAAGTGTAGGGTGTGCACAGAATTAAATTCCAAAACATTTTAAATGAAGAAAAATAGGAAAAAATAGTAAGAAAAAAATGTCAGTTTTGAACCTTGCATAAATACAGGTCACAAAGAGCTTTTATTATTAAACTTTTAAACCATATATGTCATCCATTTTTCTATTCACCTGCAATATAAATTTTATCAGGTGCATGAAGGGTAGGTTTGGAAATGGGTTTGGTGGAATTTAACAGCTAGGGAGCAGCTTTTCAAGATCTGTCTTTACTGTTGCTACTAAGCTAACAATAATTTACTGTTGCCTGAGATTGCTTCTGATATTTGAAGTCTCTGTGCTAGTATGGACAATTCAGCTAGACAATGCAGTACTCCTGCTCTAGGTCTATGTGCAGGTTATGTCTATACGCAGGTTACGTTTATATAACCTTGTACAGAGAATTTTAGAGGGCAGTTTTGAAAATGTGTCATCAAAAGCTCAGATAATTATTTTATTTCTATATGGGTAATCAGCTCTCTAAAATAACTCGTGCTGTTTTAGAAATAGTTGGTGCTTGAAATAAAATTTCAGATAACCACGGCTGTGGGAAAATCTGCCCCAGCCTAGAAGCAGAGAGGGAAAGGGGGAGGATGAGGGGCAATGGGGTACTGGGGAGGGAGAGGGAGCGCGGGAGATCTGCTCAGCTAGAGAAGGCTGTATGCAAGCTGCTTGTCGTGTTGTCCGCACTGCTGCCAAACGGGGGCAGGGATGGGGAGAGGTTGTTTTGTTTGCTTTAAATAAATAACCTGCAGGTTTATGCATGAAAGCAGGGTAGGAATGAAATAAATAAATTGCTCCCTCAAATGTCTATGTGTCTTTTTGTCTTCAGGGCAGACTGTGGGGCTTTTTCTTTCATTTTAGATTTAATGGATCAACAAGCAAAAAAACCCAACACAAAACAAAAAGCACCCAACCAAAAAACCCACCAACATAACTGAACAAAAGAACAGAAAATGCTGAAGTTCTCAGATGTCTCCTTCACAGCAGACATGGTGCTTTGACTTACCGGACTCCCGTGTACGGCCTCTCACCACTTCACTCCACGGTCCTGCCCCAATAGCATTGAAAGCCTGGATCTGCAATTCATACTCTGTCCACTCCTCCAGATCTTCAATTGTGTACTCTCTTTCCAGTCGGTCATTAACAACCTTCATCAGGGTGGGCGACTGCAGATCCACACGCCAGAACTTTATCCTGTACCCCACTGCCTCTGGATTGCCATTATACTGTGTGTCGGGGAGGGGCTGGCAAACGACAAAGAAGAGCACAATATTCCTACACAGAACACATCGCCAGGGCTTTCCAAACTATATACCAAGGCTGTTCTGAACACACGTAAGGCCACAGGAAGGCAAAAAAAGATCAAGAGGTTGATTTTCTGTTTTATTTATGTTTCACAATCTCTAAATTTCTGTGTTGCTCGAAATTTTCTTTTAATTTTTACCTTAATTTTGAACCAAATAGATATGCACATAGAACTAAGCCATTTGCTGTGGGTGTATGAACAGAGATGATATGAATACAATATATTTCAGAGCTTTGTGATTAATTATGGAAATGAATGATAAATTGCTGAAGCATGTGACAAATTCATTTATCGTACATTTTTTACTTTTTTTACTGACTCTCTGCCTACTCATTTATCAGTAGAGATTTATTCTAGTATTCTAACTCCCCAAGCAATTTCAGAGATTAAAATATGAAATAATTAGCCTACTTCATGAAGTTTAGAGTTTTTTCCCCATAAAACTAACTAGACAATGCCACGGATGGCTGAGATTTCAGTTCTGAATAACTGGGAAAGTTTGATACACATTAACATTTCACAGCTTAGAAGACTCTATCCCGCAGGCAAGCAGGGCTAGAACTGTGACCCTTATTATGTAGGAAGGAAGGAATTCCCAGCTCCCAGGGGGACACAGATTCACCTGCAGGTCTTGGAAAAAAAAGAGATCAAATACTTTCAAATACTAATGTTATTAAGCATGAAAAAGGTGTATCAGGTCATTTTTAGCTGTGGCTGTTGCTCCTCCTGAACCCTGCACAGTTTGACTCATGAAAAACAGCTTCCCAGGTAGCGCAGCAAGGAAACACAATCTTGAAAATGTTTTAAAGTCTCTTAAAACAACCTCGAGGTAATTTTGATGTAAGATATGTAGGTCTGGATATAGTACCAAAGGTTTAACAATGTGGGCATGTTATTTACATGGTAAAGCCACGAGTGAGTTATGTGGGTCTCATCAAATCAACTGCAATGGCTTTTCTATGGATATTGAGGTGACACCTTCAAGTTTGATGTTTTGGTCTTTCAAGGTTTGGAAATAAAAGCAGTGTCCCACTGAGAAACTGGAATTATTCCTTTCAGACGGGAGGAAAAACCCTCTTGTTTCTAGCCTGATTTTGACTTCCAGTCACAGAGTTTATGCATGGAAAAGCTAACATTTGGGCAAAAGGAAACCTGTGCTTCATCAACTTCACACCACAGTAACCCCAGTGGAAAATTCTGCCTAACAGGGGAAAAGAAAAGCCATCCTGGAGCAGGTTAATTGCCAACTAAATCCCAACGTGGCAACTCTGCAGGTAACTGTGACAGTCAAAGGGGCACAACAATGTCATCAATCACTGCATCTTCGCAATTATTCATTTCTACGTTTTATCGCATAACTCCACACCCTTGCACATAAATATAATCTTCCTACAGGAGTGTGATGTGCAAACTTTGCTGCCTTTGAACCACAGCTGTTCAGTACCTGCAGGATGATTGCCAATGGCCGCTGCGCACCTTCTGGGGACTGTTTTGTACAAAGCAAACAACTGAGCCCTAGGAAACTGCAAATTGGCTCAAGTATTATATTCCTGTCCCACGTGTTGACCCAGGCTGTGGAACTAGAGAGTCTCAAAAGCCAAGGTTTTACACACAGGCATATATTCCCCTGATGAAGTGGCAGAAGTAGTGGCAGTAGGCAATTTAAGTGATTAATAAGGCACTTAAGGTAAGTCTCAGATTTCCGACTCTTCTGAAAAAGGAAATAATTTTGCTGTTATTCCTTATACCAAATGCAAGGAAAAAGCATTCCTGAGTGCTGGCCTGAGCCCCTGGGGAAGCAGCCACATCCCAAGCACCAGCATCCGGCTCCCCTCCAGCCCCGTTCCTCCTCGCCAGCTCACCACCCATCGTAGCCACAAGCTGGTCTCGCTGGCCGTGCGCACGGTGACGCTCCCGGGGGCAACATCTGGTGGAGCCTGCAGCGTCTGGATGATGCGGGAGGGCTGGCTGAGCGGGCTGGGGCCCACCACGTTCACCTGCCGCATTCGGAACCTGGAGCGGAGGAAAGATGCAGTGCAGGTTGTAGCAGCTTGGCAAATGGTACCTCTCTTTCCAGAACAGGAAAAAGATGGAAAAATACAAATTAGGTCTTTCAAAATGTTCCACAAAGGTCACTGCACGCAGGTCCCCTTTGTATTCACTGCTGAATGCTTTATGGTAACTGCTTTCAGATCCTCTCAGGTATTAAAAAAAATGAAAATGAGATTAGCTTAGGGTCTATTAGAAACTTAGGTATTTGTGTGAGAAATTTATGTTAATTATACCAAGCCTGATGAGCTTATGCTAGCAGTAAGTGATTTTCTCTTGCGATGCTTGTACAATACACTCAGAAAGGTATTAAAATATCAAACTTCAGATATTCTCATTCCCCGTCAATATAAAAAATATACTAGTGATAACATTTCCCCTCAATTACTGGTTGAAAGAAGCTGATTTATCCCTGTGCTGCATTTTCAGCCTTCCTGCACAAGAAAGATTAAGTTATTTAATATGGATATGCATCTTTAAAAAAATACCCTGTCTGCTCAAAACCATCTCTTCTACAATAGAAATCCCTATTGGGTCACAAAAGATTTAGGGGAATCTTTTTTTCAGGAAACACAAAATAATTAAGTCGTGCTGCTCATTTCAGATACTCTCACCCATCACAAGCAATTAGAGGTATGCAGCACTTGCACACAAATACACGACCTGTTCATACTAAACCCTTAATTTTTGGACCTCAAGACTGAGCTGGGGAAAAGGTGATCTAGTCCACACAGCAGGGTTTATTTATCTGCTCTGATCTCCCTAGAAAATGCATTAAAGGAAACATATTAAACAAATATTGTCCTTGATTTCACTCTCAAACATTGGCACATAATATAGAAAAGAAGCTGGCTGATAAAGATGTGCTCTGATAATTAGCTCTCATGATGTACTTCCTCAGTGGGCAATGACTAAAGCTGACCAGAGGACCACAAATCCATTTGGCAACAACCTTCTAGGTTTCAAAAAATTATATAAAATTGCTCTACACTGAAACAAAACAAAACAAAAAAACCCACCCTTGTATCTGTGCATGCATGAGAGAAAAAAAGATGAGACAAAATTCAAGGAGCTGCTTTAGTGTACAAATTATGATGAAAAAAAATCAGAGAACTGGAAGTGTGAAAGATCCCAGCATAACTGGGATCACTCCAGAATTCAATGGGTACAAGAGAGAAATAAGATGTAGCAAAAAATAAATCAGAAAGTTTAACAACAGTAAAAAAAAAGCATCGACCCCAAACTCCTCATATGCTTCCTCTCTATTTTTTATCCCAAAGACATTTCTCTGTATACCTGCTAGGTGTACGTCTGTCTTATTTTGCATGGACGCTGAATGGTGACTGTGCTACAACCTGCACTTTACTATTCACCTCTGCCTTTTCAGCTTAAAGGATCTCCCTTTATGAGGAGAACAAAATCTTCTTAACCTGAAGATAATTTCCCTAAACCTCTGCACTACAAATCTCAGCTCATGCTCCAAAACTTTGAAAGAGCTTTTTGTAAAATGTTTAGCTCTCGAGGATGAGGTGGCAAAACACTTCAGTGGAGACTTTGTGAGAAATTCAGTAAGTTCCTAGGCTTCTGAGTAAGGGAAGAAAATTAGCGTAGCAGCACTGAATTAGTTGTAAATTCTGTGAGCTTTACTTGGTTGCACCTACTATTAGCTCACAACAGCACCTGGACTAGTTAATAGGCCCTTCAGCCAGCGCAAAATGGACAAGTTTCTAGTTAGCTGATTTAACACTTGCCACTATATCTCCTTGCACCCAGCCTTTACATTAGCAAGCTATTTCATGAAAGTATTTTTCATTAGGATTAAGTACCTCAAATCCTCAAACCTTGTCTATACTGAAGCAACGCATCACTTGAATTGAATTGATTTAAAAATCAATCTTGTTTAACTGGGGTGCACCCATAATGTAGATTCACTTCAATCAGTTTAAGCATTGCATATATTTATTAAACTTAACTTGGCAAACACTAAATTCTTATAAACAAAGGTTTCATCTAACTGATGTTACCAAATTAAGCTCAATCAACAAAACAATGTTTAAATTGATATAAATATGTAATTACAAGTTTGCAGCAGTTTAACTACAATTGATTTGTCACTGACTGATGTTACACTGGTGCACCCTTTAGATGAAGGAAGTCAGGATACCACTTGCTCATCAGCATTTCACTGTGCACTTGGATTTCCTGTATAATGTTATGAACTCTATTGTATGTAAATTACAATTAACAATATC
Source organism: Aramus guarauna (assembly GCA_013400195.1). Lineage (NCBI taxonomy): Eukaryota > Metazoa > Chordata > Aves > Gruiformes > Aramidae > Aramus > Aramus guarauna. Next base: position 328,179 of record VXBL01008623.1, read on the forward strand.
AGATGAGTAATTTTAAGTATAATCTATGAAAACAGCAAACCTTTTCTCTTTTGTTCAGATTATAAAACACAGCCAGCTGTTTCCGATTGGGAAAGCTGTTCCATGCGGGTATTTACACACACACACACCCCTGCCCCGCCACGCTGCAGCTAACTACCTGCTGTTCTTACCTGTAGTGAGTGTAAGGAGTAAGGTTCGGTACCTCCAGCATCTGAGCATCAGGTTCATTCTCCACCTCATGAAGACTCACCCACTCTTCTTCATCACCCAGCACACCAACCTGTAGACAGGAAAAGTGAGAGGGAATACAAGGCAGACTATGTCTATATAGAGAGAGTTATACATAATTATATATATAATTTCTTCTTCAGTGCCTGTCATCACACCAGTGGAAGGACAAATGTTTTTAAATATATATTATCCAGTTAATATTCATTTTTATATGACAAGACACTAGTTATTTGTAAAGTGACAACACAGCCAAGTTAGCCGAATTTCCTTGTACCTGTTGGGACTTCACTGGGATGCTCTGCTAAGATCTATGCCAGAAAAACACCATGAGAGTGCTAATACCCTGTTCAATCTTGCTGCCACAATACAGAAGTATCAAGTAGTAATATAATAAAATGAAAAATAGGCTTGATAATAACTCGCAGGAACTGATGCATACTAAGTGAGTCTCAACGGAGGCAAAATGCCACAGAAATGAAGACAGAGAAACAAGAACAAAGTCAAAGAACAAAAGTGTTTTAACCTCATCTGCTGGGCTGCACTTAGACCAAGCTTTTCCGCGTGCAATCCTTTGTATTAATTAATCACAACATGTTGCCCAACATGGTCCCTCAGCTACGGCAGAGTTAGGAGGGACAAAATGGTGATGAGAATTGAAAACATTATTTTCCATACAGCTTGTTGGAGATAAAATGAAGATGAATCAGGACTCAAAAGGAAGTCAACAAGGCGTGACAGAAAGGCCAGACCTGGGACCCTGGAAGACGGCAGGGTCATGTGCCTGAGAGCCACAGTGGGAGTGGGGAGGAGACGAAAGAGGTGGGAGATGGCTGGGCTTCACTTTGGAGATTCTCAGGTACTGAAACACAGGGGATCTTAGACAGGAGGCCCCGATACCATTCTCTAGCACTGGGCACTTTTACTCTGGTGTTTCAGCTCTGCCGCAAAGGGCAGCACTCACAGTCCAGTTCCCTCACCCTACGCTGGTATCCGCAATCACGGGCTGAGGGGGATGAGAGGGTACGTAGGCAGCTGTTCCCTTTAGCACCTATTTACAGACTTAATATCCATGAAGACGCCTAATCCTTTTTTAACCTACTGACACTATCTACTCCCACCGACTGCTGTGGCAACAAATTCCAGCAGCTTATGACCCACTGTGTAAAGAGCTATTTCCTTTAATCTTTTTTAAACAGATCCCTCACGAGTTCTGTATACTAGTTACAGCTATAGACGCTGTCAAAACACTCAACAGGCAATGTAGCCCAAAGTATCTAGCGCATCCCAAGTACTTCAAACAGAAAATTAGGTTTCATTCACTTTTTTTTTCCCCCCCTTCAGGAGAACCAGCCTGATTTATTTATAGATGTTTTAGTTCTTTGCTCACCCAGGAGTTGATGTGCTGCATATTTATGTTTGTGCATGAAGAAATGACACAAGGAAAATTAGGCCAAAGAAGTAAGTTCTGCATTGCACTGTGAAAAGAAGCCTTTGTGATCTTCCTAGCAGAGGATGGCTTTCATGGAGGGATGTGGTTGCACAGGTCTTGGTGGGCCTTTCAGTCTTGCTGGTTAGCAAGGACACTGCCACGTACCGAACAACATATAAAATAGATGCCAGTGAAGATTATGGGCCTTTTAAAATGCTCAGTCCCAACTGAGCTCCATAAATTTTAGTAAAGTCCATGGATGCGGAAGCTTCAAGGAAGCAAGTTGAGAGAAGTCTGCATGGTAAAAGAGAACAGCCCTAAAGTGAACCCAGAAAACAAAGAGATGATAAAGAGAATTTAAAAAACCAAACTTCCATGAACAAAGAAAGGAAGAGAGGGTTGATTTCAGTCAAGGAAACAGAGAACACTTCTTAATAAAAGAAATTTTGATTAATACTGTAGAAAGTCTATAGTAAGTGCTTATTTTTGAAAAACTCCTTGCTCTTAGCAGCATCACCTCAAAGTGCTGTAGTAATTGTATAGCAACAATCCACAGTGCTTTGGAGGCTGCAAATAATCTCCAGTAGTTAGTTGTCTTTTTGTATTCTAAGAACAGTAAGAGCTTTTTAAAATACATCTTGCATAGCAAAAAAAAAAAAAAAAAAAAAANAAGAAAAGAAAAAAGAAAAAGAAGACCACAGGTTTCAATCGTTACGCAGCAGCAGGCAGGTCATTAATACACATTAAAGACCACATGGTTCAGACCCAGAGGCCCACAGAGCTGTGAACAATTGACATTGACTCAGGCTTGAGAGGTATCCAAACCCTCCCGCCTGTTTTGCAGCTAGACATTTACCAGCTGGCTGCAAAGGTGGAAATATTAAGGATCTTTTACTGGTTGAGAAGCAGCAAAAGCTTCTATGTACCCAGGAGTACTGCAAGCCCCTCGAAAGCTATCCCAGGAGACAGCTTTTGGTTGTAAGTGCTCTCTCTGGTCGGAGCGATGGGTGCCGCAGATGCCAAGCCAGCCTGGCACACTGGTTGTTCCCAAATTCAGGAGCCAGCCGCTAAACAGGTGACCAGTACCTGGGGACCCCTGGCAAAGCGGCAGCGCAGACAGTCCCAATTAACCGCTTTTAGACTCATTTTCAGCTGAAAGGTAGTGACAGAGAGGCAGCAAAAAAAAAAAAAAAAAAATCAACCGCAGGCATAGTTCTGTGATTCAGCAAAAGATTTTAAGAGAAACAGATTGAGAAGTTGCTTTAGTTAGAATAATACCTTGTAATGTTCCCAGGATCTGGTGCCAGCCTTTGGGAAACTAGCTCAAAGGGTTAGATCTTCTACTGAAATCAGTAGCGTATTTTAAGAGAGTGCTCCTTGTGTGGGGAGTTTTTCCAAAGTAAGAGGACCGAAGGGTGAAGGGCTGTAGGGTAGCTTAGTGAACAGCCTGGGGATTTCTGCATGACCTCTGACTTGCCTGGCCAAGCAATTCTAGGTCAATGTTACTCAAAACAAGTTTAATTTATTTATCAATAATCTCAGAAATGAGTCTTGGAAGAGAGTCTTCAGTGATGGACTTCTGTGTTTTTAACTTCCACAAGGCCTATAGTAGATTCCAAGTTTCAGGCTCTTGAAGGAAAAGGAAATTATTTTTGCTGAAACACTCTGATGTCAGATCAGAGGAAACGTATCAGTTTCAAGAATCAGAGTACAAAGGGATTCCCACGGGGTAAAAAGAACTACGGGCAGTAGTAAGGATAAAAGAGTCCTTTGAGGGGCAGGAGAGTCCACTATGAGCATAAAATAAAGTTAATTTAGAGGCTTCTTTCTTGTAGCTGTTTTTTGGATAACAGTGCATGCAAACTTCAGAAAAGGATTATGTTTGTTGACAGATGCACACATGTTTGTGTGCGCATTGTTTTAGGAGGCAGATGAAAACACCAACTGCTTTTCTGTTACAGTCAGCATAAAATCTCCTTAAGAAATGTGCTCTGCATCTGCACAGCTCTCCGTACAGCGGGGCCGCAATCCCCAGGAGGCCCCAGGACTGTCACAATAAAAACACCCATTGTTCACCGAGACACTTCATATGAGTCTCGATAACGATCAGCCATCACAAATTAGCACATATTCATTCCCATCTCTCAGCTCTTCCCAAGGTATTATATTCAATAAAAGGGCACATTCATTTATTATTACAGAAATGAGACAGCATGAAACAATATTGGAAGTGATGTCAGAACCCTTCACTTCTCTATGCGTTAGTTTCTCCATTTCTAAAAAGGAAAATGTTACATATTTTGTATAGTGACTTAACCTTTTCTGATGGAATGCACTATATGAGCAAAGTTGCAGAATTTTGACTTAAAAGAAACCAAAAATAATTAAAATTTGGAACGAAAAAAATCACTTGCTGTGATATTTTGTATAAGACAGTAATGCTTCCAAAATTTTGCACAGTTATGAAGTACTAACTTCAGGAAAGGAAAACACAATGTTTCTGGACATTATAGAAGTACCCTGTGTTCTTCTATAGTTCAAGATATGTCAGAGTTTTCATTATAGAGATCCATAACTCACATTTGAAATCGCTTTGGGAGAAATTCAGTTCACAGGATGTCAGCCTGGGTGCAATTTTTTTTCTTACAGAATCCTTAAATCGATGTGGCCATTTTTGATTTAAAGATTAGCAAAGGCATAAAATTGTCAGAGTTTCAGACACTCTTTACCATGGATTAAGTAACAACGACACCAAGAGAATCACCTCGTACAATGGATGAATCCTATCTGGATCACTGACTTAACCCACAAAACCAGATAAATTCATGGTTAACGTTACAACATCTTTCCCAACTCACAGCTTTACAAGCGAATACAGCGATAATACTTTAAAGGTATTACAACTTTGAAACTCTGTTACTGCTCACTATGATATTCCTACAAAATTTCTCTAAAATGAGCAGAAAGGCTTTAAGCAAAACTTCTCTATGTTAGCCCATATACTCATGGCTCCATGACCTGCAGTACCTGCTCATAAGCAGCTTTCAGCTGTTCCACAGGTCTTCTGCTGTCTGCACAATAACGTTAATCAGCAGAAAAACACACCAAACTCAGAAGTTAGTCCAGCTTTTCTAATCAGCCACTGGAAAGCTTGACGCTGTGGATTGAGCACCTACCAAAGCAGAGTCATGATCATGTCGTTGATGTACTTCTCCTGACAAAACCCCAGGCAAAATCCAGCATGAGAAAAAATAAGCTGAAACTGGATTGCAGCAGATACAGAGTGCAAATATGAAACCACGTGAACAACAGCAGGGATTCAGTGCTGTTCTTGGTTGCAAATTCCCAGAAAAAATGTCTGCAATATATACTCTAACTGCATCTGAGAGTACAGGATGATTGGAAGGATTTATTGAAATTCCTTAGGGATGACCATGTTACCTGTGAGTGTCAATGCCACAAGACAGTTACTGCTGCTCCTTCTGAACAGGTGTCAGCAGAAACTTTATATTGCATTAGACCCTCTTCTGTTTAGATTATACTATATGTAATGGAAAACTGATGTTAGAAATATGGCATTGGTACTTATTTGTAGTTCTCCATTTGGAAATCTAGTTTCCTCAAGTCCTCTGAGTCTAGATAGAAAGATGGAAAAGAAACCCTGGTGATTTTTAAGAAATCCCTTCATAAGTACAGAATGTAGCTCTACTAGAAACACAGAAATGGGATTTTTAACGCTTGATATTTCAGTATCTACCGACACTAAAATCTTAAAAACCTGATTTTCCTCTCATGTTCATTGACATAATTGAAAATTAGTTCCACAGTGGCTCCCGTGAATTTACACCCCAGCACGAAAAGCAGAAGCCAAGGCCAGATGTACAAAATTTTACATCAACTGGAATTCCCAGCTGTGTTTTTCATCCAAATTGTCATGAAGTATGAGGCTTCAAAAATGGCACGTAGCCAAAATGGGATACTTGGAACATTTTCTAGACCTGCCCTTATTGAGGAAGCTTTATGACACATAAAGGAACAAAGAAGAAAAACATGTTGGTGGCAGCTTGTTTGTCTGTAAGGACTCAGACATTCAGAGTCAAGGGTATATTCCCGGTAGAGGTGGAAGAGAAGACACAATATATAACGGATGTCCTATAGCTAAAAGCTATGCAAAAGCTATCACCCAGCTGTACAAACAGAGGGGGATGTAGATGAAGAGCATGACAGCACCATGGATTTGTTGGTCATGCTTTGCCATGAGCCCACTGACAGCAGAAGTACAGCCCAGAGGGAACAGACCCGTTCAGGGACACTGACCAAGTTCTTCTCCTTCCAGGAGAGATCATGCTGTACAAGGTCTTGGTAAACTACAACATATTTCTTTCCCAAGCTATTAGCTGTTTTCAGTTACTCTGCACCTTGTTGTAAACTTTCAGAGAGGCTAATGTGCAACAAAAATTGTGAATGGATGGAGATGTAGTCCCTCTACCTGCTAGGACAGAATCTTTCTTCTCCAGAAGATTTTCTAATCTTCAACTGATTGAAAAGTACAATAGAACATAACAGATTAGTATTTTACCGTTAAATGTGAACCTGTCACTCCACAATACCCCCTGTTTTAAAATTGTAGTACGCAAACCCATACATTAAGTGGCTTTTCATTTAATGCTAAGGCATGAAACACTTGACAGGGCTATTAAAAGCTGTGCATGGGCCAGTGAATGAATGATCCAGAAGGAAAAAAATCACCCTATATTTTTGTTTAGAAAATACTGTTGTAGGTTGGGTACAGCCACTGCCATTCTATCTAACATCGTCCTAAGGAGCAATTATGGTTGTCTATGCTAAAATATAAATGTTGCAAGAGTATTCTGCATCTGAGCACAGACATACCGCTGCTTAGAACAGACTACATGAAAGGCGTAAGTGAACACTGGGGTTCATAAGTGACACAGCTTGTGTGTCTTTAAAAGGTAGGTAGAAAAACCCGTGAAGTCCAGAGGGCAGGTCACAGCAGCCTAGATCCAAGTCAGGACAGAGGCATTCTTGCCCTCAGCTCTGCTCCCACTACCATGTTCTTATCCCCTCCCCTCCCAATGGTGCTCTTCTGATCACACACAGCCTGTGCAGGGAGATGACCTCTCAAACTCGTTTATTCTCAGCTGGAACAAGTCTTGTAGCAGCTCTGGGTGTGATCACGCCAGAATCAGCACAGGCAGAAGGTAGGAAAGTCTTGGTAAGAGTGATGGGGATGAGGAGAGGGAACGGGAGCAGGACAATGAGAGCTCTGGTTTAGATTGGCTAAAGGTGCTGTGAAATTGCACTTTAAGAGAGAGAAAGAGAGTTTGAGTGGAGTGCTGGCAGAAAGGGGCTGTGAACAAAGGATTATATGCAGTTGTCATCCTGGAAACAGGATTTGCTATATCCTTAAGGAGTCACCAATTTCTCTGCATACCTGAAAACATTTTTGTAAATCATGTGAGCAAAAAATTCTTTTTTCCTCATTAAATCCACCTGGAACAATATTTCTTGTTGTGCCAAAGATGAAGGTGAGGTACGGCACAGAAGAAACTTGCAGGGTAGCTGTGGTGAAAAGAACCGCCCGGATTCCGCAAAGGCTTTGGCTGTGCTCCTTCCCAAAATGGAGCAAATATTCCTGGATCCAGGATCTATCAGAACCACTAACCCCTTGACTTTTCCAGCAACGTATGAGATGTTGATGAGAGTTTGTGAACAAGAAAGATCCTCCCTTCCCTCCCTGCACACCAAGAACCCTTCAACCACTATTTGTACCCAAGGATCTTCAAAGATGCAGATGAATTTCATGGCAATTATTACTGCAGTTTTAAAGCATTCAAGTTTATTTTGCTTCTCTGGTATTCTGCAACTCACAGATTTAACAAACTCCTAGCAATATCAATGTGGTGCTCCAGCACAAAAATACTTCTCTGAATGTGCCAAGCCTCCATATTATAATGTTTAATTCTATAATATGCGATAATGTGTATGTAAAGGGTACAAAATGTACCAACTTCTTCACAACAGTCTCATTACCAAGTGAAGTGATTGTATCAACATGTCTAAGTGGTGACGGTGATTTAAGTAGTCCAACATTTGGTCTTAAAAACAGATTATATTATTTATAAAGATCTGTGGGTGGAAAGGGAAAAGCAAAGCTCATCTGTCAGGAGAACAAATGAGGAATATATAACTCCTCCAAGGCATAATGACAGCAGAAAGAAGGATATTGTTTAAAGCTGATGAAGAAGAGAATTCATCCTATTCATATCTAGAGGCCTGGATAGAAAATCTCAGTATATTCCATTACAAGATAGAAAAATACACTCAGTCTCATGAATAATGGTGTCTTTACTGTTCAGTGCAATTCGTCCTATACTTCTGACTCTATGAGATAATAATTCCAGGTTTGCGTCTGGTTTGAAAATACACCTAACATAACCTAAACACAGGTTTCAAATCCTTTTTTAAATGGATGTACTTAAGCTCTGCTGTATGTGTTGCTTATGATGCATCTGGTGCTCTTCTGAACATAACCAAAGCTGCTTTACAAAAATCCATACAAATTATGTGAAGGATAAGCATTCTCACATATACGTATATAGTATATCATATTTTTCTTTTGTTCCTGCGAACAGAAGTTACAGCATTCATGTGACCCTTTTCTCACTGGCTACAGATGGACATTTCTCAGCTAAGCCCCTCAAGCTCCCTTGCATTCCAACCTTTCCAGGACTCCCTGAACACCTACCACCAGGCCACGTACTGAAGAGCTTTGATCCAAAGTTAAACAAAAACTGTAATCCAAACAGCAATTGACTATTTAGACCCTTTTTAACCCCTCAGAAACTTCAATAAGAGCTTTTTTTTTTTTTGTCAGGGACATACCTGGCCTTCGACTATCCACTTGGAGATGGAGGTTTTGCCATCATACCCTGGCCGGAACTGAAGCGTGGCAGAGCGAGGGCTGATGTTGGAAATCACCAGGTTGGATGGAGCACCGGGAAGTTCTGAAGAAATGAAAACGTAAGTGAGAGGTGGAAATGCTCTGCATCTAGGGCCCAGTAACACAGGTTGACATTCAATGTTTCAGCAGATAAAATACATTGGTAACAATTACAACAGAGCAAATAGCTAGCTGTGGTTTGGTTTTGGTTTTTTTGGCCAAGTATTATGTACAGCATTTCTATTTCTGCTCCTCTGAACATGCACCACATTTTTACAGATCAAACGAGAAACGAAAGAGCCCATCTACAGAATTACAGCTGCTGTTTTAGAGAAGTTGCATAACTGATAAAGCGTGGTGGCTCGGGGGGAAGGTACTTCCCAGCTCCAGATCTGCCAGTCACTTCCCAAGTCACCTAATCCCACTGTCCTTCTGTTCCTCTAGAATTAAATGACAGTAATTTTTATTTATTTCTTAAAGTACATACAATTTTAATATATTAAAAAAAAAAAAAGACTCAAATTTTGGGGTAAAGTATGGGGAAGATTTTGTGATTCTTACATTGATCTACAGTAGATAGGTTTTAGGGGGCATTTCTGATGCCTGAATAAAATAGATTAATTTTTTTAAATTTCTCTTTTAAATAAAGAGTGTGACCTTCCATGGGGAAAAATCTGCAGGCTTGATCAGATCTTTGCCTCACATCAGTCAGGCTTACAGCAGCATTTACATTTTTAGTATTATCTGAATTATCAACAAAAGCAAGCCAAGGAAAGAGATTAAATATAGACTGTTTAGAATAAATTGGCAATAGTACCTGCATTCATAAGTAATGGAAATTAGTGTTATAATCAGTAATCATTCATAGTGTTGTACTATGTGAAATGCAACAGGCACAAAATGGGCAGCTTGTTGGCATATATTTCACGTATGCACAAATACACAATATTTCTTGATTCTTACTTCACATTTGTGGGAATTATGATCGATAAACTAACCCTGACCAAGTAGGATAATGCTGTTATCTGGCTAGCAACAGGGAGCATGGCATTGATCTAGTCTACAGCTTGTCACAACTACCTATGATTAGGGAAAAGAAAGGCAGGCATACTTCAAGATATACAGAAAAGTTCAAAAATACCGGAAAAGGGAAAAAACTGGATTATCATCAGTGATGTACAACTGCTCCACTTTGGAAAATTCTACTTGTATAACCTATAAATTAACTGAAACTGCTTATGTGAGTTAAGAATTGGCTTTTTAGTTTGCTTTCTGTACTGGATGAGAGTGCAGAATTTTAAAAACAAAACGCAAAAAGGCTAAATGTACAGGTATCCAAATGGTGACTCCGACAATGCAGTACAGGACTGCAAATCTCCTCCCAAATCTTTCTCAGGCCACAAGTCCCAAATCTTGTAAATAAGATTTTACTTTCATTAGGCAAATGTCATCTCAGAGGTGACATAAGCTATACGACTATAGTTATAAGCTATAAATGGAAAAACCTTTCCTTTTTAACAGCATCCAGACTCTATTTTTTTCCCAAAGCAACACTTTTTGAATTGATTCAGGCTTCATTCTTATGTTATTTTGTAAATGTCAAGAGATTCTGTATTGTGTCCACTTTATTACTTTGTCCTTCCCTCCTGCCATCCCTACAATTTCTTTTGCATGTGTATCAAACACCTCAGCTTTCCAGTCATTTCAAATTGTGAGTGTGTTCATGTTAACGTTTTAATCTGTTCTAAAAAGTAGATTTAAATTATGTGGTAAAGAATTCCAATGCTTTGCAAATAAAAATATTTTTATTATTACTGAACTGAAATAATTTATGATCTTTGGAACACAGAAACATGAAGAAACAACCCATTTTAATTTGTTGCATGCAATTTCACCAACCTGGGGGCACACCAGAAGAGATGGTGGAGGACGTGACCCATCCGCTCCCTTTTGCGGTCACAGCTGCCACCTCGATTGTGTAGGTGGTGAGAGATGACAGCCCCGTGATCTTGTACTCCAGCGTTGTGTTAGGTAGCGTGCGGGCAAGACGAGATTCATTCTTGCCATATACCTCCCAGGAGATCTGGTACCCTGAAAAACAATTACACAGAAGTCAGGGGGCCTTAGCAGTGGTGGGGTCTAGATTTTATTCTAAAGCACAGTTACACAATAACCCAGAGACTGGTAACTTCTGCAAGATTTGCTTGTGGTCAATTGTGGTATGACTTGTTTCCCACTCTAATCCATTACAATCGCCTTTTATAAGCAGAAAAAAAAGTTGAAGTAAACACTGGCTAAAATACACTAGTATTTTTCTAATACTGTTATTTCCAATAAGCAATTGAGGTAGGTATCCCTTGGGGTATCATCTGCCCATCAGATTACAGATGGGGGAGGACATGGAGTCTCAACAGTCCATCTCTTTTTCTATGACTACACAGTGCTTGCTATGCAATGGCTAGGAAACCTGGGGATAATCTCGCAGAAGGGTGGACTATCATTTTGTGAACTCTGTGAAGCGAATAGGAAGAAACACTGGAAAATATAACATCTCACCAGCTGGAATATCTAATTAAAAATCTATATGTGCTTAGAAGGGCTACTTCCCTTTCCAGGCTGAAGTAACCTTCACTGCTGTATGTCTAGAAATACTTACAAATCTGACAATAATAATCAGGCAGGAACATTGTGGGAATCTTCTAGGAACTGAAAAACCTCTACTCCCCACTGCTTGTTCCTCACACAAATCCTTTAGCAGGGTGAATCATTATCTTTTCGTTCAAAACCATAGTGTAGCCAATGTATTGTCCAAAACTGCACTCACCCTGACCTCCGTACTATTCTTCTATCATAACCAGGCTTTCCTTTTTATCACTTTTATAACCATTTGCCTTCCAAGAACTTTTGAAACTTTTTACTGTCTGATTTGCTCAATTTTACCTCCAAATCTGCTTGTCCTCCTCCTGCCCAGTCCCACTTTATTCTCGTTTGAACCCATTTGAACCTTACTGTGCCAGTCTCCAGAGAGCGTGTCTGAAAAGTTTGCTTGATTGCAGCTTTCTTTGTGATTTGACTCAGGGGGGGAAAAAATACACACAGCTCTTGAATGCCTGTGAAATGGAAGTGAGTGAAAAGGACTAACAGAAAGGAACCCCACTGAGTGAACCATGCACAAGGCAAGCTGGCTAGAGAAACTCCCTACTGGGCTCCTGTTCCCATCAGCTAAAATGACAAATTCAGACCAGTTGGGGGGCTTGAGGGTTTTTTCCCTGTTTTAAAAAAAAACAAAAAACCAACAAAAAAACATGATAAGGTGATTAACATATACAAATTGACGTAGCAAAATACCCTATGGTATTGATCAACAGGGAAATATCATCTCATGAATTAAAAGCATGGCAAGACGAATATTTCTGTGGGACTTTTGAGAGGTGTGAGATGTTATCCTTCCTCCAGTGCTAGCTGCCATGACTGAGATTCCTGTTAACTTATTTTTGCATGAAAAAGGGCTCAGAGTACTCACAGAGTCACTAATTCTGGTTCAAGTGAGGTGATACTGCAACTATTGCAGCTACACTGCAACCGCTTGTCTGACTGCACTGCCTAGGAGAAGGGGAAAAACGCCTGATTGCTCATCTGGAGCCAGTTTTAAGTAAGTGTCTGAATGGGAATTAAGTCAATAATTTACCAATAGCTCAGAGACACTGTGGTGTTTTGATGCTCTCTGAAAAGGCTTGAGAATCATTTACCAGCAATCAGAGTTTATGTGGCATAGGCAAGAGTACAATCTGCATGAAGACTTGACAAAACTTAAGGACTCTATTGTCTTTATTAACAGATGGCAAACAGAAAGATGGGGGATGACTGTCCACTCTGCTCAATGCTCAATGAAGAGACATGGAGGACTTGCAAACAGAATGACCATCACAAATGCCCCTTTCCTCCAAAAGCTGCAGATGCTACATTTGCTCCAGACAGAGCAATGTGGAAGAATGAGAACAAGTCCAAGGAAGGTGCAATTGTGCCTCTCCCCACTTCCCACAGAGGACATGAACCCACAGAACGTCCGTGTGCAGCCACGGATGGAGCAGAGGCCGGGCAAGGGCCACGCCACGGCTCATCTGTCTGCCCCGGAGCTGCAGACGACCCTGCTACGCCTGCGTTGAACCCTACACACGGACTGGCAGAGGGGATCAAGGAGTATCACCTCAGAACAAAATAAAATGGGTTGCTCAAAGCAATAAATAACGAGAAGATAAGCAGGGGGATTTTAATGCTCTCCCTATCCATTTGTTGCTTACAAACAATAGAAAGCTTCATCTGCCGGGCACTAGGCAATCTTAAGTGATTGAGGTATCTTCTCTCCCATCCAGATAAGCTTTGGATAGACATCAAATGATGGTGACTATTCTTTAAACATTTTATATTTTCTCCCTTGTGACTACAAGGATGAGAGTCAGCTTTCCCACCCATTAGGCCCATAGTCGATGTATTTATTTACCAAAATAATGTTCACCAAGAAAAATATCCTGAGTTCACATGCAAATTGAAGAAAAGGCAAAGAGGCAGCATGTACTGTTGGATATTTCACTCCCAAAAGTATAGTTAAATTCTAGTCATATAAAAAAAGCAAACAGAAAATACATACATGCATACTGAGCAGACACAAAGCCAAATGTAATCGTGCGTAACAAAAGCAGATGAAAAAATGCTGAAGGAAAGGAACAACTTCCATCGTACCCCCAAGTAGCACTTAAGCCACAATGACTGACAGATGGGCAGAACTTTAGGACATGTGGTTGGTAAAAATGCACTCTCTGTTTTACAAATGTGATCACCGCCAGAAATGTCCACGGAGGAGTCCAGCCGGCCTGGGCTGAGAGTGTTTCCTCTGGCTTCAGTGTAAGCGAGAACAGGAAAGGTGCCACCAAGCCTTCCCGTATGCTTTGGCACTGCACCCTCTCCACAAAACGCTGTCTAACAGAAACTAATGACCAGAGGAGTTTCAGAAATAATTTTCTGTTGATCTGGAGTAAATTCTCTACAAGAGAGCAGTACACCCAATCACAAACTGTCCGTCTACATCCAGGTCCTCATAAATCAATGTTTACTGAGAGAACGAGGAAGATACTGAAATTTACAGCAAGAGTAATGGGCAATTTCCCAGAGCAGGCTGGCTGCCGGCACCACCCTCTGTGTCTTCCTCCTCCCAGCTCTAGTGCACGGAACAAGAAAGTCCAGTAAAGATATCAATGAGCAGAAACGATGAAGAATTGCCTCCCTAAGCACTCTGATCTCCAAGTAGCCCTCTGTAAACCTTTGAGGTACTCAGGACACAAACAATGTTCCTATTCTTTTGTCCTACCCCAAATGCAAGTTGCATCGTTAAGGACGTTTCTTTTTCCTTATAAACTTTGCTGTGCACTTTTACATTGGTGTTTCTCCATGAACAATAGAGCTTCTTGAGTTAATTCCTTCTGAAACAATTTGTCCCAAATGTAACACAGTCCATCATGATGCTCCACCAGGTTTCAACCCATTCTAGGAGGGAGCAGCTTGTTTCTAGCAAAGTAATTCTGCAACACTAAGCACAGTGCCGCTAACTGTGCTTAACAAGGATGAGTATGACATCATCTTACTTAGCTAGCTAGGCTTGGCTTTAGGTACCTAAATTTAAGCACTTAGGCTTGAAGGCTTTGGCCATCTTCACTGAATCAATACTGCTCTGCTTTCAGAAGTCATTAGTTTCTGTTCTAGAACCACTTAAATCAATGCATATTTCAGGAAGGTTACTGTGGTATATAAAGGCATAAGATGATTTGCATAAGGACTCCACATATACTATAAACAGCAGAGAAGACACCTGTACAAATGGTGCATATTACAGACACAGAGAAAACACTGACAAATGCAAGTCCTATCAAAATAATTAGACCTGTCAAAGTTAAAATGCTTCAGGAAATTGGACTGATATAACATTTCAGTGTTCAGGGGCCAGAAAGTCTGATTTATTTTTTTAAAACTCCTAAAATGTATTTCATTTTTACAAATCACAATACAATTTTAAAAAAATAAAAATTAAACATTTCAATGTCAATACTCCCAAACCAAAATATTTTGATTCATGTGAAATGATCTTCTCCCTTCCCAACTATGATTTTCAGCTCCAGCAATTTAAAATTTGGGAGATTTCTTGCACTTCAAAACCTTGAAAGCCTTTGTTAAATGGAATGTCCGTCCTGTGCTGCTGTAATAGTTTCCCATCTGAAAACAATATTGCCTCTCTTGATAAGAACTACAGTTTTTCCTCAACTATTTATAGCTTTCTTTATGAAAAATAATGAAGTTGCTGATGTTGTATCTACACTGGCATACAGTAAATAGATAAATAGCTTGTCAAATGGCAAGCTCATCAAAGAGAAACAAGACAGTTCTGAACCCTTGTGATGGTTTATACAAGATTAAGTAATGACATGCAAATTCTGTCACGCAGTCCACAGCCAGACCACTTGATCACAGATGAAGGATACCGCTGATTTCAGGCTTGGTCTTGATTGCAAATCTTAGCAATGTCAATCCAGATTTTGCAGCTGTAAACTCCATGTAGGAACCCCCCACCTTTGGGGCAAAGGCCAAACACTGTCTCACAAAGTTTCGGAAATTTAGTAACACTGATGGAGTTCATGGAAGATTTAACAAGACCAGAAACTCCATGGGGAGCTGATTTCTAATACAGACTGCCTTTTCAGTGACCACAATCATGAGCTGCCAGTAATTGGACCCATACTTTCTATATTGTGCCCTAGCTGACATTTCAATTACCCAAAAGAGGGACCAGGAAACCAGCGCTCACAGTAGCCAGTTCTCCCTAAAAGCTCTATTACGCAAACATGTTTTCACCGCAATGATACATTCCACCCCACACACTCTAAAAAAAAAAAAAAANCCCCACAAAAAAAAAAAAAAAAAAAAAAAAAAAAAAAAAAAAAAAAAAGGAGATAGCAGCTGATACTTGCCTGTAATGATGCCATTTTTCTCCACAGGTTCTTGCCAGCTGACCTTGAGAGACGTGTCCAGAATCTCAGTGAAACTCAGATGTCCCACCGCTCCTGGCTCTGGCAATCAGAAAAGGAAATCTGTTAACAGGAGAACCCCACATACTTTTGATCTGATTCATGTGGCAAGGTTAGGGCTGAAGAAATAAAACACTGAGCCAGGGCCAAGGGAAGCCTGCTGGAAACATCAATGAGAGCTGCAGGGGAGAGGGGAGGACGCAAGGTGTTAAGAAGCACTCTGGCTATCACCACATAAATTATTTTATCCAGTCATCATCCTAACTGTGCAGAGAACTAAAGAGAGTGGCAGCAGGAGACTTGCACGCAACTTGTTCTCTGCCTCTCTTCTTGATCTAATCTAATTAGAACAATCAAGCTGGCAATCCTGGAAACGATTGCATTTGCTGTTTTCCCTCAACGACGGTGTGCGGCATTTACCTGTGCTGCTGTGTGCAGCTTATCTGGCCTGAGGTCTGTAGCCACACTGCCAGCATCCCCCTCACCTGGAAAAAGCCTTTTCGCTATGCAAGGTCAAAGCAAGGACAGAATCACCAAGCTACTGCTTGGATAGATTCACTCCAAACAATCTAAAAGCGTCCAACATAATGGCAACTGTCTTCTGTAAAATGAATACAAGTGTGTGAAACTTTTAAAGGATTTTTATGATGTAGCTCAAGAGCTCTTAAAAATTTCAGCTCCCTAGTGTGCAATGAAAGAGCATAAAATGGAATGACTGTCAAGAATATGCCATCCTCCCTCAATTTTGATCTTCAAGGAAGACATCCTGACTGATTTTTGATCCAACTGCTGTTCTGTCTTCAATCGATGTACTGGAAAAAGGAGTTTTTGTTCACTTTATATTCACTGTGCTTCTGTCATTGGATCCCTGCCCGAGTGTCCTCCAGCTCCACTGACATCAGTTGGCAATTTCTCGTCTGCAATTTCATATTTTGTTTCCTCTTTACTTTAGTCCAGTTTCTCATTCCCCTCCAGCTATGATTGCAAAAAAAAAAAAAAAAACCCACAAAAAAAAAGCCTGCCAGTAGGTCAGCTACAACCACATTTGCAATTCTGCAATCCTAGTGAGGAAAATTTCCAAATCCATAAGCTTTGACTACTAGATATCACAGAACAGAAAGAACCGCTGATCTGGTAGCGATCTCAGGAATACCCAACAAGAGGACAGCAATTACGCACTATTCGGGACCATGTATCTGCAGACACACAAACCACATACTTGCAAAGCTTTACTCCAATTAGCTCCTGCAGTTGGAGTTCAATTTTAATGTCATAATAAAAACCAGGTGCAGGTTACTCCAAGCCAGGACACATTGCTTCTGACTGTATGTCAGATTTTATTTGACCTGTAGTTCATCAGCAAACAGATCTGTTTGCACTATTTTTTTTCTAAAGGATTGCCTAACGTTGCTATACAGACAGAAAATTATCACCTGAGAACATGAATGACAGTCCTTTCAAATCTTTTTTCCCACCACATAAATCCTGAAGCAACTTAGATTCAACGGCAAAGATGCATTATACCATCCTGCACTTAACTTCTCAGGCACCATGAAAACCAAGGAAAGCAATTCTGAAGGATCAAAAAAAAAACCCCACCTGCTCTTCTCTACTGCTGAAGCTCCGTGTAGCATACAGCTGCATACACCAAGAAATGTTTTAAATGTTTTACAAAACATAAGTCTGGCTTTCTCTAGTTTTATGTTTCATGGTGGAATTTTCTTGTGTTTAAAATGGCATGTGACCCCAACATTTCCCTGAGATACTCCCAATGCCTTGATTATGCCCTTTCTCCCTCTTTGCATGAAGTCTTTAAGGCTCATTTCTGCAGCCTTTCCTTCAGCACAAATATTAATAGTCTTTTTCCTCTTCCCAGTTGATTAATTTTCCTGAAATCTTAGGAGTCTCATATCTTTGGTTTCTTACTCTTCCATACTCACTGAAATTAGCCACGGGCTTCAAATGGTATTGGAGGGAGAAAGACCTAAGACAGACAACCGAACATATTTACAAACCATCATTGCCCAAAGCCTCACTTCTGTAGGAAAACAGGCAAAAAAGTTAAATCTACACACAGGAACCTAATGTATGTTTCTCTTTCCCCCATGCCTTTTGCTATAACCCCAGATAAACATGTATGAATTTGTATTAATGGTTCACATACATCTCTGGCAATTAAACTGCTATATTTGTGATCTTCTACTCTAAGTCTACAATCTGCTTTTGGGGCAGAGCCCTAGCATATGGAGGAGACTGACCACAAAAGGAAAATCCATGGGAAAGTACTTAATTTCCTCCATATTCTTTCAAGAATATCTCATGAAAAATTGGATTAGCACTTTGAGCCTCACTTCTGTGAACGTTAATCAAATTTTTCTTTACGGGAACACTGACTAACCTAAAAGATCCCTATTAAGGCAAAGTAGTATTTCTAAAAACAATACCTTAATGGACGTATTAGACATTTTTTTAATTCTGATTCAGATCTGAAAATGTGCAGCAGTGTTTATCATGCTCTGTGACAGGAAGATACTGAAGCACTGGCCGGAGCCAAGATCACTGTGGACACACAGTTAGCTATGAGGGCCACTGCAATTTAGTTGTTACCCGCATCAGACACAGGCTACAATTGTTAGTCCCTAATATGCCTTGAGCAAACACTTCCAAGGGGCCACAGAGGCCAAAACATTTTCTGACTCAGGAAATAATTTATAAGATAGACTATCCAGCTCATCTTATTTCATCCTATGAATTTGACCCCAGTTTTGCAAAATGAAACTTACTGCATTGTTATGACCCTGGTTCTTTTATACAAATACTGGCAATCTAATATAGATAAAGACATTTTCAATATACTGAATAACAGAAGGAAACAATCGTAAATTAATCATTGACCTCCACAGGAAGTTCCAGTGCTCAATTCCTAAGATCAATTCATATTTATGTGGATGCCTGAACATATATTTAAGAGCATAAGGGGTCACAGACATAAATGCGTTGTGTGTTAGCTGAAGCAGACTACGAAGCGTTCAGCTTCTGAACAATATAACAAATTTGTCCAGGTTTAGTCCATAATGAAAAAAATAATAAATGTTTTTCATTTGCCACAGGCTAGAAGAACACACATGGACAACTGGCCTAGGTCATTGTCTGATGCAAAGTAACCTGACAAGAGATGACAAACTGATTGTGAACCTGAGATCCAATTTTAAATGCCTAGATTTGAAAATTCTGGCTTTTATATCCAACCAAACAAAATCTGAGCACTCAGATTCTCTACCAGCACTGACTACTCACTGTCTTCCAGGGTGCGCAGGACCTGGGGTGTGCTTCGTGGTCCATCGCCAGGTGTGGTGAAACACAGAACCGATGTGTAGTAAGTAGTGTATTTCTTCAGGTTGGTGATGCAGCCACTATGAACACCATGAAAATCGGGAGCAATGGTGACCATAGTCACACTCTCTGGAGCGTCCACTGGCCATGCTAGAAGCTAGAAAATTTAAACATGGATGAGTTCTCATCAGAAGTTGTGTCTATTTGGAATCAAAGTATGTTTGTCTGCCAAAACCATCTTAATCTGATTGGGAAAAAACAAGCAATGCTGTTAAACTACTGTCAGCTCTGACACTGAACAGATGGATATAACACTGTTCCTCTGATAACTGGAGGGATGTGTATAATACTCACTAGTGATGGAGGATACACTGATACCGTGGAGGCATTGCTGTTCTCAATGTCTGCTACTCAACAATGCCAAAACTATTGGGAATGATTGTTTGTATGACATCAGTCTTTTGTCTCTCTCTGGGCTGCTCTGACCAGCCTGGATAGTCTCTGCTGCTGAAAGGAAGCTGATGGAAACAAAGTACTTTCAACGTGACTCTGAGATAAATGCTTTACCTTATTTTGGGGTTCCTTTAAAGATCCCACTGCCTGGGTAGGTTAGTGGGACAAGGGAGAGAGAGAGGAAGGGGAAATCCTCCTTCCCCTCCCCCAGCCCCCCAGCATCCCATTGACCTAGTCTAACAGGCTAAGAGCATTACAGCTTTCGGTGGTTTGGGGGTATCCACACTGTGAATGATTCAAGTGGTTCTGGAACTACAGAAAGAATATAAAATGGTTGTAAAGATGATTACTACAATATTCAACACCTGGGTCCCAAAAGTTAGACTCCTGAAGACATTTTCATGCATTTAAAATAGCATGCTTGGCAGATGTGCTCAGTTCTTCCAGGTTTCATTCATCTCAGGGATCTTCTCAGTGATCAATATTTTTTAGAGTGGAATACTGTATGTGTAGGTACCTAAACAAGGACTTTAAAAATTCATTTTTGGCAAATGATCTTGAAATTTTAAAACAATTTTTGAAATCGTCTTAACGGCTTAGGGGTCTAAAGCTTTAAAGTGCTTTGAAATTTTTATTTTGTTCAAAAATCCTTATCGTGTGGCTTAGACAAACATGTTAAAATTCTAAGTCTTACTCAGTAGCTCTGTAAATCATGCACTTGTATTGATTTCAGGCTCAAACACGAATAGATGCCTGAAATTAATGAGTCATATTTGACACATTTAGCCAATATCTATAGTTTCTGAGAATCAGAAAGCACAGTTATAGGACTATAAGGAGTAATTTTGTTAGGAATATTTCATATTTGAAAAGGTGCACTTTACAACTTCTTGAAATGCAAATAAATTTCAAAGAAAAGATAAAAATGGAAAATGGTTGATGGAATGGTAAGTTTTATTTTCTTTTCTAAATCACCTTTGTGGATTACAATTGGCATTTATAACTTTGGAGGACTGAACTTCTCTTTTATAAGTACATTTCATTCCAGTCTTCAGGAAATGCACTGAAAATAAAGGTGAGCAATTCCACCAGTTAAAGGAAAAAATTGGATTAATCCTTAAGAAAAGCAAAGGCCTTACTTTGACTACTAGTAATTTATAAATCATACAAAAACCTACGCTACAGAAGTACCCGGCAGAGATATTCTCACAGTCTTTGTATTGCAATTCACAGTCTCTATGAGAAACAGGAATGGTAAAAAGCTTTTGCAATCCACTGCAAAGAAATACAAGGAAAGAGAAATTTTGATAATTTCAAAAGTTTTCACTGACCACTGACAGATACAAATTACAATTTAGTTATTTTATACCATTGCTTAAGAAACTGAAACATAAATTAGAAGTAGCTATGCGATGAGATGAAGGATCTTTAGACTGAAACTCTGTTTGAATAAAACAAAGAATAAAAATCTGAAATATGACTTTTGCAAATCCAACTGAGCTCACCATGCTTGGACTTGCACCAGAAAATTAGAGTGCATTGCAGTCCGCTGAGCCCAAAAAGTGCATTTACTCCCCAGAGTCTGAACAGAAGCCAAGTAGTAATTCTGTATTGAGGTTTCAGGTTATACTCCTGCAGCCCTGTCAGTCAGCTAGTCTTGAGAGCTGATTCTGTGTCTGGGAAAAACAGACATACCCATCTACATGTACATAGTACTTCAGCAGCAGGATTCTGAAACCATCACTGGTTTTTATGAGAAATATATAGATGGGGAAAATACTAAAACTCCCATGCATGCCTCTGTCTCCGTTTCTTCACCACTTTGAGAAATTCTTAGAGAAGGATTAAGACTTCCAAAACTTCTAAAATCCACCTACAATCCCTCAATGCGCAGATTACCTTCTGAACTACACATCCTTCTCGGCTCACCCAGCATTCCCTCACCCAACACCTAAATCAGCCTTCCTCCTCTCTGCTCATAAAAGGTACCGGTCTTCCCTTTTCCTGCTCTGTGATTCCTACAAGATTACTCTTTGTACTTTCAATGAATGTTTTTAAAACCTTCATTTATTATGCTGCTACCGCCGAACCATTGAAGGAGTTTCTATTAAGCAGTCTTTCCTGAGAGACAGAAATAAACCACTCCAGCTACCTTCTTAGCATACACTCCACTGGTCAAAGTACCAACAAGTGCTCTGTTAAGCACTCTCTGCTCTGCGTACTGTAATAGATATTGGAGTTGCCCCATCAACAGGGGCTTATCATGCTAACTCTGTGTCATCAAGCATGATTAATAAATTTTACATTCTTACATCTCCCAAATCATCACAGTGGGAAAGTTAAGACAAATATTTAGTGTGATGTCTTGGTTCCTAATGAAATGAATGGGAATTTTGCATTAGAGTAAACAGAAATCTCAACGTTGATTTTTAAGTGGCACAGCGACATATCTCCTGTGCTGACTTTCCAAGTCATTTGACATTGAACTGCTTTTTGGCTGTGGAAATTCTCCAGGTAAATGAGAAAGGTATTAGGACTTCTAGCCCATGACATATTCCCTTTTCAGAACTTACATAAATTAGCAAATGCTACGTTAGGAGCCACAACTGCTCAGTTCTCTCTTCACTTTACTCTTGTAAGATACCCCTGAAAATATACAGTCACTTTGGAGATTCACAGATTATTAGATGAAATTTCTAACTGGTATATACTAAGACTGTTAAAGCAAATGTTATTTGAAGTTGCAGAAATCTTGTTTCTATTTACCTTGTATCCTTGGTTAATGCCATTGATGAACTGTTGGGGTGGAGGGTTCCAGAAGAACTGGATGGTTGTGGAGTTCACAGCTTCGACTTGCACATTCTGCGGTGGAGCTGTAGGCACTGCTCCCAGTCAGCAGAGAGAGGAACAAAAGAAAAGAGAGCGGAGGAGGGATGAGGGGACAAAAGAGAAAGATGAAGACAGAACCCATTGACTGCCACTCGTGAGCCACAAAGTAATAATGACCTTGAGAGAAGGATGCACTCCTTGTGAAACAGTAACCAGTAATGATTTGCAAAAAAGGGTAATTGGGTTAATTTCTCATTCTGTATTGGACATTCTTTTAAGGGGAGGGGATGAAACGATTTCTGTAGCTTATTATTCCACAGATGAGTTTCTCGTAAAGACTTGAGACAGAAGCCAGGTAATGACAGGTGAACACATCTCTTTCAATTACCCATGACTGCACGGAGAATGAACAGTTTCAGAAAGAAATTTCTTGAGTCTTTTAATGCCACCCAATTCCCCAGATCAGACAAGCAAACATGGAGTTCGCACAATTAAAACTCTAATTGTGAATTATAATCTGGAGACAGCATCTGTTTATTATTTACTGCTGTTTAAAGAATTAGGACCAGTCGTATCACATGCAATAAAGATTTTTCTTGGGAATTGGAGATGTTCTCATTTTATCTTGGTATGATATTCATTCATGTATATTGAATTGATTATATATATTCTGAGCCAATACATCCTCTAATCTACTAAAAGTTGCATAAACATTGTATGCCATGTATTTAATTAGACAGATGTTTTCTCAATACAAAAGAAAGCGTTGAACATAAAGGCATACTGCCTTCAAACAACAGAAAATAACACTGAAATATTTTGCCATTTAATACAATGTCTCTTTAAATATCTTCCAGGCAATTTCTTCAACTTACTGCTTTAGGATGTCACTTCTATAGTTCTCAGAGGAAAGAATAACAGACAGGTCTATTTTAATGAAATTACCAAGCTTATAGCAAGTTTAAGAAGAAAACTGCTATCTGAGTATAAAAAAAATGGACTAATACCCTTTGAATCCTATAAAATAAGTTTAATAAAGCTTCCCAAATATTACTATTGACAGCCACGTACATTTGTATTCTACAAAAGAGGAACTATCCACAAGGCATTTTGAAGCCTGGAAAGCTTTGTTCCTTTTGCTTCCAAGGGAAAACTTCTACCAAAGCCCAGTGACTTATGCTTCTGAAAAGTATGCACAATTCCCACTGAGAAATGGTGGTTTGCTCCATACTTTTCAAAAACAGGTCACAAACTTTTAAAGCTTCAAAGTACTTGTGGAAAATGAGTCTTTATATGGAGAAGAAATCAAGACATTAAGTTCAAAAATGTAAAAATGCTCCTTTTTCCACCCAAAGCTATGTTTGTTTGAAAGCAGCATAAAGGGGCATTCATAATTCTTAACTGGTCTACAAGCTATGGTGAGACTGCAGTCAACAGAGCAAGGACAGTGTACACTTATCAAAGACATCCACAACCTAGAAACATCAACACAGAAAAATGGAGAAATGCTCAAAGATGTCAGGTTTGAAATGACAAGAACATCCACTTTCATGCCCTGTGTCACTAAAACTCCCTGGTGTCTACAATGGCTTGAAAATTTAGCTCTGCACATTTTTTTTTACCTCAGAAACTGCGTATTACTCAGAATTTTCTTGCCCTAATTTAAAACCTGATGTCACCATTTATGAACTATGCATAATTATTGAGTTCTAAAACCAGAATTTATCTGATACTACTCTAAATTTTCATTAGAATCCAGGCCCTACTTGCTGCCATGTATCATAATTCGCTGTATGCTTTTGGAAGGTTATAATATTATCTTAATGACCTGTAGACATCATAAAGTTTTTGTAGTTAAGAGATTCATCAAATCATCCTGATATACAGTCATATACATTAAAGTCACTCTACAGTCATAACAAGCCGCTTTGGCTACATTCCCCTACTAAATGTATTTTTTCTTATTCATCATCTTTGATGAAACTGTTTATTATGAGAGTCACAAGAAGAATTTCAATTTGCTTTTGTGTGCAATACTTTGTATAATTAACAGTTAACGTGAATAAGACTTTTTTAAATAAAAATTCTTACTTTCCTGCATATTTACATATTCAGATATTGTAACTGCCAGAGATTTGTTATTGCAGAAGAAAATTGTATTAGAAGCCTTCAAGTTAGCTTGCTATCAGAAAGGCACATGGCTCTCATTGATAGATTAATCTCCTTCTGCCATGAGGGCTAAATCAGCCGAGCATCATCCTCTCCACTCATTCCTCTTCCTTCTGTTGAACCGCTACATTACAACTCTATTTATATGTGCTACGTTGGTTTTGTAACACAATTATTGTACAGAAAATCTATACATAACCCATGCGCTGCCTACTGACAGCCGCACTTGAAGAAATGTAGAACTTGGGCAGCTGTAGGAAGAGGTTGGTTTTCCCAGAGGATAAGAAACCCATACAGGTGACCTGAGAGTTAACAGTACCACCAGTCCCAGCAGGACACTCCCACTGCCTTCATAATTTTCCTGAAACACAATTAGCATGCACATTGCTGCTTCATTCCTGTAAGCATTATTTTTTTCAGTGGAGGATCCCATGGATGCTGTGCAATGAATAGCAAATTTCCAGTGGCTTCAATATCACAAGGACTTTATTCTAAGGGTCTGATGAGTCTTTTAGTTAAAATTCAAAATATTGCAGTTTTTTTGAGATGGAAAAAAACCTGCATCAGCAAGCTCCAAGTTTTCATTTGCAGTACTTACAGTCTTCAAAAAAAAATCTAGGCATGCATTTTAGGATAGACTTACTACAGTTTTAGAAATGTGGATAACCAAAGGCATTGGTTATTTCTTTTGAAAGGAATTTTTTTTTTTTTTTCATTAGGAGATAATTTCCTGAAACAACAATAAACCATCTTAGCACAAAAAGTACCTGCTACAAGAAGAAAAATGGTAAAAATTATGAACACAAAACATAAAACCTTCAGAATGTTGGAAATTGATTTATATTACAATTCCTCTTTGGACATCTTTATTGAAAAATCAACATCTGCATCTCAATGAACACATTTAAAAGATGGAAAGAACACGGTCCATCTGATATGCATAAGCCTAATTATACTGCAGAAGACATAATATAATACATTTTTATATTTTTAATCAGTAAAATATTGAAATTATAATCTCAAATTTACTTCAAAGTGCCAGTATTAAGTTCTCCTTTTATGTCCTGATAGTAAAGGCTTCCTTGGGTATCTGAACAGTTTTGCATTTAAAAAAGAAAAGAAGTTTGACAGAAGCTAAATCAGAATTGACCTTCTGGTCACTTCAAAACTCAGATACTTTTCCAAGATCATGGTTAGTAACTTACTGAAACCGTGACTGTCCACATAAGGGATTTTCTAATTTAGTGGTAGATATCTACCCTCTTCCTACAAGTTTCTTGTCAAGAAGCTACCGCTGTAGCTTAGAGTAATTCCCAAGTATTCACATGATCAGTTTTTAAACCTGTTCTTCAGCATGTTTGCAAGTATTCCTAAACCATCTCACAGTAGATACCCTTCTGGGAGTCATCTTGGAGTTGCAGATCAAATTGGTCAGACAAAACCAACTGTTACTTTCTTCCCGATAAAGTTCACGTGGTTGGAAATCTGTTGAGAGCTCAGCCCCAGGGACTGCAAGTTAATGCACTGCATTCTAAGTAGAAAAGGTCATGGAAGCACTCTAGATAAATGCCATTAAAAGGGTTTGGCTGACGAGATAATTGAGAGAAGAGAAGGCATTAAGGTTAAGCATGTGTACATGTAATTATTCTGTCTCCAGCTATGTGCAAATAGCATGTAAACCCCACAGAGATTCTGACAGCCAGACTGCTGGTCTTAAATATAGATCTTCAACAGAGGCTTGTAGAAAAGTCTCCTATTCCTCCTGAGCTCCTGACCTTTGAGGTGGCAGATTCCATGTCTCAATAAGGCAGGCTTGGGGAACTGCGGGTTTTTCTCTATATGAAGATTTGGTCGTTCCTTTACTGCAGTCGCTTGAGGTGCTAAGCTGCACGTCCCCAGTGGGCAGAGTCTGCCTCCGGTGAAGCCCATTCCCCTGCGCTCCCGGCTGACATCCTTCGCTGTGCTATGAACTGCAGCAGGTGCATAGAGCAAGTGGTCTCTGCAATTCTACACGTGCCAATATCTGAAATTCAGTAGTGTGGGATTTGGCACTAACTGATGAGTTTTGGTTCTCGCAGCTGGGAAATGCCTTCTTCCTTTCTTGCATGCCTCTCACAAAGACAAGATTTTACTTGTTTATTAAGGGCTGGGGGCTGGGGTCTCAGCCAGGTAACTGCTAATTTCACAACCTTTGCCAATTTTTTTTTTCTTTAATAATAAAAATAAGCGCAGTAGATGGCAAACGACACCTAACAGTGATAAAAGTGAGGTACAAAAAAATCCATCCACTACAACTCCAACCTGCTCCTGCACAGGAGTAGCTTGGCCCAAAACGGCCATGGAAGCTCTAAGGCTGTTGGGAGGCTCCCCAAAGGAAGTGAACGAGGATCTTTAAGATATTTTTGCCAAGAAAGCCTAAGCAAAAACTAAGGGAAATCTCTTTTCCCTGAGATAAAATTGAATGGCTGCCGAGGACACTCCTTATTCAGAAGTTCCTTTTTCCAAGATTATTTCCAACATAATTAGGAAGTTTGCAGTTAACTGTGTTTTCTCCAGCTCTTCTGTCTCAGTCCTTATAAATTTCTGATTCACCTCCTACTGCCTAGGAAGAAACCACTTTGGACCTGCCTGAACAGACTCATCTTGCTTTTATCCTTCTCTCCACACCATCAAGACTCATTAGTCTGGTGACTCTCCCACTCTTATTCAGGAAGGGCCTTTTGTTCAGACTTTCCTGGCCTTTCAAGGTGTCCATGCAGAGCACAGAAGGGAAAATAAAATGATATCGAACTACATGTTGAGACCTATGAACTTTAGAACATAAGACTGGCTTTTGGGATGTGCATCAAAAGAAAGGGCTAGCACTTAAAGCAGAAACAAAAGTGGGTTAATGTCAACACAAAGGGCCTAACGAAGTATACGTCTCTACTTGCAAACCTTGCCTTGCTTAAATCTAAGGAGTGGTGGGAGTTTTCCAAAGAGAGAGAAGTTCAGAAGTATTCATGCCAGCGAGATACAAGGGACAGATTCAAAGTAAAGGATGTAAGCTTCTGCTTTCTAAAAATCAACCTGCAGGAAAAGGTAAATATGTCCACTAGTACAGACCAGAGACAACACTGTCACCATCCAGAAATGTTCATACATCTCACAAAGCTATTCTTATCTGAAAAAGTACTGGGAAACTTCAGTTTTTCATATGGCAAGGAAAAGTCCTGCAGTACACTGTTTAACTAAGTAAAAATTGCCCTATGCAGAAGGCTGGCACAAATCCCTGTGAAAAGTAACATCAAAGTAAGGAACAGCTGGAGAAAGTCTGCTGAAGACAGACCTATATATACAGAGCATCAAAGGATTAGGCTGAATATCACTCTGAAAAGACTTTCAAGATTTAGAGACAGTCAAACTGTCTGACCCCAGTGCTAGGGTGTTCAGTGCTTTGCCAGTAAGTCTTTCTGACATTTTATCTAACTGACATTATGTGCTAGTTTCTCTACAAATTTAGATCTTCCAGCATCTTGCGAGTTTGGCTGCATTCTAGACGTTGGTGATTTTTGAAGAGCTTTGAGCAGCTGATTAGTTATCAGTGGCTAAAGCAATGCCAGAGGACTAATAAGGGATTAATAGACTGGGTTCTGGTATCAATCCACAGCTTATACGGCCAGTCGATATTCCCTATGACAGAGATGCCAATGTGCTGACCTGCTCCTGCCAATGGGCTGATGTGCTCCCAGGGTTCATTTCCTGCCAGGTTTGACTGCGTAGTACACTTGATTAATATGAGGTATTTCAGGTATTTTTCATCTGCAGACAGACAGGTTCTTGCCAGCATAGCTCAGATCATTTAATGCATGTCAGAATAGAGGCGGCAGCAGTGGTAGAAGGAGAGGGGGATGGATGGGAGTGTGTATCTTTGACATTTATCTCTCCTCATATTAAAATCAGAATATGATTTACAAGGCAGTTTTACACGTGGCTTTTTCTTACTCCCGCTGGTTTGGTCTAGGAAGGACATTCCAGAGCAAGAAACAGCCATGGGCTTTTCCTGTCATTTTCCAACTACAAGAAAGATCAAGGAACAGGGTTTCGGACACTAGTGCACTACATATGGAAACTCGATATTAATCCAGTTTCAAATGATACTGATACCGCCCACCCTCGCTTCTTTTCAACTCCAAATGTAAAAAGGCCTCAAAATCTTTTTAGGACAGACAGTATGCCTTCAGTGACTTGCACAGTAACCCAGCAAGGCATTCAATAGAAGATCCATGAAGTAGTTATTTACTGCTATTATTAAATACTGGTATAAAATAGATAATAAATATCCAATTTTTCTTCTATGTCTACCCACCATTGCGTATTTAGGAACTACATAAAGACAAACAGGCCTTTGCAAGTCGTCCTGCAGTCTAAACATTTCCTGATTAATATGAATGTAGGACTGACTACACTTAATTTATAACAGAGGATTTATATCCTTATAAATGACAACAGACAGCCAATCAATAAAGGGTGATAATAACAGCACATAATATCAAGGGAGATTAGAATCAATTGCAGGATTTAAGAAAAAGAGTGTGAAGGCCAAACCCGAGTCTAAATAGATGGAAGGTTAAGGTGCTATGATAGCTTAAAATGCACAAATAAACAAAGTAATGAATTACAAGCATATTCACAAAAGAGATTAAAATTCTGTATGCAATCCAATTCTCAGCACTAAAGATCTGGTCTTTAGTGGGATACAAAACATTAATCCTGGCTGCAAGGAGAAGACTTTAAGAAAAACATTTCAAGGTCTGCTATAAATACTTCTAGAAAGAGGTTGAGTGTGTCTAGACTCCTCTAAACTGTGAGGCTTTACGTGCCCTAAGACAAAATATGGATAGCTTCCTTCTTTAATTGTTGCGGTTAATTAGTGTTGCCTATGAATAATCTTGTCTTAAAGATCTCCCTACACCTGAAAGTGTATCTAATCCTGCTCTAACGTACTCCTAATAACAATTAACAAACAACTATGTATTCTTCACTGACTGTAAATTAACTGATGTACTGTAAAACTGCAAGTTTTTAAAATAGTTTAATTGTTTTATGACCAATAAAGTAGAGACCATGTACTGTCCAGTGCTCAGAATCCAGCACAACCCTGCAATTATGGGAATATATGAAAGCTTTAAGGGCCTGGTACTTAATTATCCTATGGATTTTTATACCAATCCAGAGGTGTAAACATGCCTTACACTGGTTGTAAAAAGTAATTACATATCCTTTTGTTGATGTAATTTATACTCTTCTTAAAGCACTTACCAGAAAGGAGCAGAGGAGCTGTAGCATAAAAATCAGGGCTTTAAAGATCATTTTATCTTTCTCTTTGCAAATGTCTGCACCATTCCTGAAATGCTACAAAACACTCTTTCTTCACAGGCTGTATTTCTCTCCCTACAGTTCCCTTAGAATTTATTCCATATTTCTAAAACAAGGTACTCTGATTATCAGAACTAATACAGCTGGTTTAACTCAGCTTTTGTCTCCTATATTGCATATGTGGCATATTGCATATCTTGACCATGATAAACCCAATTCCCTGCCATATTCTCTTGACTCTCCTGGCAGAGTAACCTCAGCCCCTGCCTGTCACACGCCCTAGAATTTGATGCCATGGGACCCCAGCTCTATTCAGCATTTCTGTTTATTTCTTAGGCTGTGGCTGACTCAGACCTGCAAATGTGGTAACATGTCACCATGAGGGTCAAGAAAAATAGATAATTTTTTAATTCACTCACAGCTTTTTCTACAACAGAGATAATAGCAGAGTCTTGTCTTGTCTCTACTTGTTTCCTACCCCAAGCTGTCTATCAAATTTGACTGAAATGTCCATTAATTTTACAAGTTGTTAGGTGGGACTATCCGAAAGCACATTTCCTCCTTAGGAAGCTGTGCTATAAACTGTGCCTGTAAAGGATATACTGGCCCAACGTGCTCACCTCCCTGCAAAGTGTACTCTGTCACAGGTCTGCTGAACGCTCCCAGCCCGGCTCCATTGTAAGATGCCACCTGGATTTCATACTGGGTCCAAATGATCAGCTCTTTCACTAAGCAGTAGTTAATTTCTGCACTGGTGATGTTCTTATACTGGTATTCTCCAGGGAGGCCAGCCAGGCGATACCTACCATATGGAAAGAAAAAAATTGCTAGTTAATTAGATGGTATCAATTATAGCAAATATCCTGACTAGCAAAACAGCTTTCTTTGTGAAGAGGCAATATGCAAACTATTACAGCAGAATTATGTAAAGAATAATGAAAAATAATCAGAAAGAACAGACTAACTCCTGATAAGACCATATCATGTTTGACTGCTATAGTATTTATAATCTGATCTCACTGAGATTACATGCTCAGGGCTAAACAAAATGGGTATTTTATCCTGTTTTACGGTTGCAGAAAAATTACAGCTCTTTAAATGTGGCTTGTCTAGTAAAAGCTGTGATTTAGTAGAAAAAATGGCCCAGATGTGATTTTTATCAGGGTGCTGCTGTAAATCAGTTTGAGAAATGTTTTTTTCCTTCTCCTCTGAAATCTGAAAAGGAAGAGCTCAGAGGGCTCTGACCTTCCAAAGTCTCAGGCATTGCGATCTCTGGCTTCCACCAGGACTTACTTCGCAGCATGATTAAAATAAGGATGGAATATCATTGAGACTGAAGGACTGGTCAAACATTGGAATTCCAGGAGGAGGGCTGTACCAAATATGGGTAAGTATTTGGTAAACATCCTGACAAATTTTCTGCTGAGACATGGGAAGCTGAAACACTGAATATATTTTCCCATGTAAAAACTGTATTGCAGAAAACAGAGCCCCTTTGATGTGTCTCTTTAGGCCAAGAAACTAAGGAGAAGAACCAAATTATAGAAAACAAACAAACCTGGCAAATCTGTGAATGTGAATAACACAGTTTGTTTTCCTTCTCTTAGGAAAATGATATGATGGATGCTTACAATATGCTAATTCACAAAAAAAAATCAGAAAAACAGAGGCCAAGTAAGGGGCACAAGGTATTACTATTCCATGACAAAGACAAATATGGAAACATTTGTATTTTTATTCACCACACAGCTTTTATGCTCTCTTATTCATCTTTTGCTTCACAGTAATCACCAAAAGCTTATTGACACAGAGCAATTTCATTGACATCTTACAGTCTGATTTTAAATTCATCTAAGTTAAATTGGTGCAATTTCTACAACTAGACAACTTTGTGTATTTCAGCCATAGATTTTATTCTAAAGTCTTCTTGTAAAAAGATCAGATCTTAATCACTAAAAACCCCTCTATTTTCTGCTGAGGAGCTGCTTGCCTGACCATATTTTGGCAAACTTAATATTTGTAATGCTACACCGGTGCAATTCCATTCATGAAATACAAATGGAAATAAAGAAATATCGGCTAAGTTTATTGAATGTTTTGATCTTTTTCAATGTTATGCAATATCTACCTTTTTCTTTCTTTTGTCTCCTGTGAAGGGTGTATGCTTCCTGGCAAAGTCAATTCTTTGTGCAGCAATGTTTTCTCTCACACCTAGCACACAAGGTGTAGAGTGCTCCTGTGATTTAATCTATTACGCTGTTAGCATGACAGACCTCTAAATGCAATACTGCCAGTGAGAAAAAGGGCAGAGGAAGGAGACCAGTTCAGAAATGTCATGTCTTCATGATTTTTCTCACCATGGACTTTGATGTATACTCCATATGACTTGTGCAGTGCACCTTCACTTTTAAAGATCAGGTGTTCCATCAGTTTAGTATCTTGCATGTCTTGAGCGTTGGGTCTCTGGGATGTATGCTGGTTTTCAGTTTGTTGTATCCTAATTCTAGAGAAATCAGTGCAGGAAGACTTTTCTTTGGTAAACATTGCTGTGACCACACAATTTAATGTGGAAAAACAGCCTCGTTTATTACCTGGGACAGTTGTGCTTTTATATGATAATCTTAAATTCCTGTTGAATAAATTGTTTCTCTGCTCTGTAGTCAAGACAAAGCACATAGACATCAAAAATGCTCACAGATTGAGCATAATGAATATGATCACTCTCTATTAAAATGGAAAGAGATGTTACAGTGAGGACAGGGATCAATTACGTTGATAGCTGTTGTAGAAAACGCTTAAGTTAAACATTATTGAAAATGCTATTTGGAGAAAATAGAACAGATTGCCAGAAGGAGGCGGCTATGGGATTGCTTTCTCTTAAGGACTTAATGCTGAGACTGGATAAGACTCATTGGGAATAGCTAAGGAATTAATCCTATCATTGAGTGGACCAGTTTGAAGGAAAGAACTGTGCAAACAACACTTGTACCCTGTGCAAATAGGTACTGAGTCTCATGACAGGATTCTAGCTATAGGCAGAAGTTAAAGTCCCTTTTCCCAGCTGTCACTGATGACTGGCACAGCTTTCAAACTGAGTCCAGCTCTTAAAACTGCAGGCACTTGCACAAGTGGCTCACCACCGTAATAGGCTCGGTGCAGGTGACAGGGAGATTAACAGACTTCAGCTCTGCCTGCAGAGAGAAGGAACTTTCCAGCACTATTTTGGGAGCTCACCAAGACTCTTAACTTCACAAAAGCATTTCCATCCATGCCAGCAAAAGTAGGAGCTCAGCATGAACAGGATGTTGGCATTTAAACTGTAGCATTTAGTTATCTTTTAGCAGGTCTGGAGGACACTGTATTAAAAATGTCAGCAGCCTGCCTACAATAGGCTGTAACCATCCCTTGGAAATATGTCAGTGGGGATGCAATGCCTGGGAGTTTCCCACAAAAACTTTAATGTCTCCCTTACTAAAGGTGCGGCCCTAGCTGGCTGCTAGCACTGCAGGATATGCAGGATGCCAAATGAGCAAGTAAGCTGTGGCTGAATTGGGTAGGAGCGAGTAACTGAGTCCCAAAAAATTACAAATGGGAAATGCTCTGCAAAGTCTCTCAGTGTGGCAACACTTTCCAACCCAATAAATCCTGTGTAAGCAGAAAGACTGGATGTATTCAGGATTCCCTGTCACCTGTCTGAATCTGTTTCTCATTAATAAATACAGATGGGGCTGAAAGAATTGACTGATCTTCAAACCCAAATCAAGGTCTGCCATGAAGCATCTGACTTGTCATTCCCTCTCTCCATTTTGTTTGGCACAAACCTGAAGTTCACTGATTCTGTTCTTGCTCTTCAATAGCACAGGAGCCCTGTTGTGTCTTTGGTAAGTTTAATTAACCTTTGTAGCACGAAGCTGAGATTGTAATAAGCAAATATACAGCTGCAACGCATAGGCTGCACTCTACCAACTTCCCATGTGGACACTTTCAGTACCTCATGCCTCACTTCACTTTGAAAATGGAAAAAAGCTATTCGGATGTTGAGAGACTCGATAGGGAGCTAGTCCACTTCGGCAGTGCATTCAGAGCAGCTAACAGAGACTCCAGCTCACTGACTCTCTAGTACAGACAGGCTAGAACTTAAGTGCCTGCAGCCTTGTAGCCATTTGAGCAGAAGTGTTTTCTCATCTGTAATAAACTGGGGCAGCATTTGTAAATAATAACTAATATATTTAATGATATTAGAAATATTTTTTAATACACTCAAGTCACACCATTCTGAGTTCCCTCATGCACACATGGATCTATCTCCAGGTTAGGAATTGACTTACCTTAGGATGTACCCATGGAGAACCCCATTATGTTCACTCTCCGGAGGAGGTTGCCACTGGACCATGATAGACTGATTGGTGCGCCCGCTGGCCACTATGTTTTTAGGTGGGGCACTGGGGGGCTCCTCAGGTAGCATCAACCTAAGTACAAAAGAATGTGATGGAGGTGGGTGTTGAAAGAAATGATAGATAACATTTCTATTTCATGTATCCACTTCACGTGAACCCGTTTCTTTTATCAAAGTCTGATGACTACAAAGAAATATATAACGCTGATCAAACTGCTGAAGACATGCATGAAATAGTTACAACAAATCAACATAATAGGAAATCAGTTAAGCAAGCAACAAGACAGACAGCTGAGGTAACCTTATTCTCTCTGAATCACCCAGGCTGCTACAACTCTTTAAAAAGATTACAAGCCTGAATGAGTTAGAGCTCAGGTCCAGTGTCTGTGACTCCTTCCAAATTGTTTCTTTCAGCTCTTTCAATATTTTTCATATCAAACTTCTACATTTTGAAAAAGCCATTTGGAGTTCAGCTGTTCTGCAATTCAAGCTCACAGCAAGCTTTGGTTCACAGAAGAAGGGGGATGCATTTGAAACTAAATTTGATGAAGCCATCCTTCTATGTCGCATCTGTGTGAATTCCAGAAGTGACATTGCAATGATTGGGTGAATGCTGTACTCCTTCCCGGGCTAACTGCTGCGGCTTAGCATGAGAGCAAAAAAATATTTCCAAGATTCTGCTCAACTGATACTCTGGAAATATGAAGGCACCTCTCCCATCATGCGCTGATATCCTGCATCACCTAATTGCCATTATCACCAATTACTGACAGCCACAGAGCACTCTCCAGAGGCCTGGGTAATGCTAACTGCTCCGTTCCCCAATTATTGTAAAAAAGATAACTTGATTTTATTCATTCACAAACAATCGCCAGGTTTTTCCCTTGCAATAATTCTAGGTTATTGTACGGTTAGCACAAGGGCATTTATTTTGACTGTACCTGCTGGTCTCGGAGCTGTACTGGCCCTTTCCCACCTGGTTAACAGCACACACCCTAAACTGGTAGGTTCGGGCTGGAGTTAGTCCACTCACAGTGACACCGGTCATCTTTGGGTCAAGATTTGATAGGTGAACCTTCCAGGGAGAATCTGTTAGGAATAATTTACATGTGAAAAAAGATAGAAGTGCTTGTTAAAAGCCCTGCAGAAGTGAGAAAACACCTCTGACTGCTCAGAGCTCTTTGTGCTTGTTTTCCTTAGAGGAACTTTGGGAAGAAGTTTCTTTTCAGCAGAAGAAACCTTCCTGTCAGCCCACACGGTTATGCAGATTGCACATTTGTCTACTGGAAAGTGATGCTGCACATGTCATGGCATAATAAATAAAAACTATATTCATTAACATTTTAATAAAAGAGGAAACAAGCATGATAAAGACAGATGGGCTGTGTATTTCACAACCCATCTGTTTGGCAGGCCATTACACCACCACACCCGTGAGTGGCTCTGGTGGAAGGACCGTAATGAAATTCACAGTCAGTTTGGAATATCTTCCTACCCAGCTTGCAAGCAGGTGTAGAAGCGTAACTCTCTCTGCCAAATCAGCCCTTTGCTGTAAGACCTGAGAAAGCTTCTGCTGTGGATTCTACGTGTCTGCAATTTATTTTTTTTTCGGAGAGATAGTATATGGCATTCGGTCTAATAATTTCCTAGGAAGATTCCCTGGTATAAACAGCCCTGGCAGCACTATAAAACCCTCATTGTCAGTTCACATACTTGACATATCGAGATCCTCTGATGCCCAAATTACATTTTCAAGTTTTCAAAGAGGTCAGAAATGAAACATGTTGAAAATTAAATATCCTGACTTCTTTTCTTCATAACCTGATGTCACACATTCTCCCTGAAGTCATGACTGAAATAGTCGGGGAGAGGTGACATTTGGTCTGTGTTGCAACAGTACAGCAATGGAATCAGCCAATTTAAAGATTTGTTCAGTTTTAAATAATACCAGCTGTTTTCATGCTCCCTGCTCAAAATTACTAACACTTCTGGAAATTACTGAGGAGCTAGCTGTAGATTTTGGCAACGTGTCTGTGCACGTTGCTCATCAGAAGTGCATTGCAGCTCCTGGCAGGTCACCTAGATGTCTGCCTGAAAATGAAGATGAGATGTCCCAAATGAGGAAGGCTGCTAAACTTCACACCACGATGTAAACCACTAATTTAGTGCTTTTCTGGCAGATTCCTTTGCAAGTTCTCTAGAGTGTGATGCCAGTTGGTCTATAAACACTGCATCTTTGAATTACTCAAAATACATTTATTCCACTAACGGCTTTCTGAGAACAAAGTCTTTTTTAACAGGAAAACCGACACAGCAGAATACTGGGAATGCTGGAGAGGGACATTTGCACAGCAGTCAAGTTCTGTCCTCGCCAGTTGTTGATGATTTACCAACAGTCACTTTGGCTGCAAGATCTTGATGGCAATTCAACTCAGCTGAATATTGAACTTCTTTTAGAAAGACTTTCGAAGGAAGTGCACCTATGCTGTCTAGAAAAGCAGATTTTTGCACCCTAGTTCCTTCTGAATTCTATCAAGCTTCTCTTGAGACTTCACAAACAACTGTTCACCTTGTTACAGGCAGAGTGCCCAATAACAAATCGAGGTAAGCCAAAGTTAAGGAATGGCTGACTTAGTACCTTGCCTAAAGCAGCTTCCTGAGGAAAATGGAAGAGTAGACACCAACAAGAAAGTGAAATATCCTTGTATGAGCTACTTGGGTAGTGGTCCATTTCTTAGAGCATTTAATTTGTTTACTGCTAGTGTAAACACCACCTGAGAGTGCTTAACCCAAGCAGCTCAATGTAGTGAGCAGTTTGATTCAACAACAGGGCCTATTAATCTCTTCAGCACCTTGGGGCTTTGCTCTGTTCATATGCTGCATCTGTAGAATACTTTATTTATTCTTTTTCCTCTCCTGGTGGAAGATAAAAGATCTGGCAGGAAGAGAGATTAAACTGAAAACTAATATAAACGAAGCCTATTCATCTCCTGGGCACTCTGATTTGTAAAGGAAAGTGGTTTGGGGAGGATTTGCTCGCTCATGGAGCAGTGGATACAGTGAGTGTGCAGAGTATCTTTAAAATTTAAATGTCAAGTCTTTTTTTTTGACAATCAATAAACTAAACATTTCGAAAGCCTGTTCTCCCTCCTTAAATACACAACAAACCCCAGAACTGTACAGAAGCTTCTTTTACCATAGAGAAGAGCAACTCTGACATCAGAAGCATGCCATAAAATTTTCAACACCGACTCTTCTCCTCCAGGGATGACTGTCACTTGTCTGTCCTGGGAAGCCTGGAGAAGCTCCATGGTGACAAAAGACTTGTCAGGTCAAACTATTAAATAAGCTTCTGCTAGACTGAACAAACTGCTAATCCTTCATTTAACTTAAGCTGCCCAGAATGTACTCTGGGCTTTACTTGCTTGCTCTTCCACTGTAATTGCTACTGTCTGAAAAACTTCCATGTTTAGCTGTCTATGGTCTTAAGGATATTGGGCATTTTGAATTAAGTCTGATTGCCTCTCCAAGTTAATTTATTAGAAACGAAGAATCTCACAGGCTGCTCTCTAGTTTATAATGTGATTTGGGGGTTTTTAGAAATTACTTTTGTTCTGTCAAGAATTTTTGGATGCACTTGTGATATGTTTAACAACACTGGATACTCACCAAGAGGCTTTTTTTTTTTTCTGTATTTCCCTATCTACCTTACAATTCATGCGTTAATTGCAAATTCCTCAAAAATCACTTCTAATTTTATATTACAGATTAGACCTATTGCAGAAAGCTGATTTTCGCAGGTTTGGAGTACATTTCCATCTCCTTCCTTCTCCAGGGGATTTGCATAAGGTGGTAGTATTGGAATTTGCCCGTAATGCTGGAGTTTACTGAATACATCTTTCAAATCTTCATGCCAATATGATATTGCAAAAAATTCAAATAAAAATTAAATGGTTCATCCTTTGTTTGGTAGGACTTCAACAAGGTCTACCGATGGCCTGAGAAAAAGTATCTTTTAATACTATCATATATAGATCTGAGTCACAGACATAACAAACACAGTTTTACTTTGGATTTTGAAAAGATTTATTAATGGGTTCAATTTTTATCATTTGAATATTCCTATCAAATTCAGGATGAAAATACACAGGTTTTAAGTTAAGCATGTATAGATGCTTTTCATAGGAGCTTTTATTATCTCCTTATTGGCACAATGTGATGAATCTGAGCTACATCATTACATCACACAGCACAGATATCCCAGAATACAATAAAATAAAAATGGGCTTTTATCTTAATTGTACTCAGCAGAATTCTTTAAGTATTAATTCATTTCTTCAGTTAAAAGACTATTCAGAATATTTTTTTGATTAATCTCTGAAATCTAAACCTCTTTGGAATAAAATAAGCATATCCCCTTCTAACTCCATGAAGAGACTTCATTGGAATTCTGAGGTATATCACAACATGGGCTAAACAGGTCATGAAACATCCAAAAATTATATTAGTGCAAATGACAGCAATGCATGGTACTATTTATTTGAAAATCCTATTTCAAATTAAGGTTCACATTCCTGGCTTTGTGTGGGTAGGAATACTTAACGACTGTGTTTCCCTGGAACTGTGTTTTTCAAATTAGATTATAAATTTGCCCCCAAATGTTTAAGGCCATATGTCTCAAGTCACCCACAGATACAGTCTACTGTGAATACTTGTAATTTGAGAATTATTGCATTGTGCCAAATACATTCATTTTAAAAATTAGGTGACTAGAGTCGTTCATATTTCCAGCAATTTATGTGCACGATCTGCCACTGTTTTTTCCACTAATTAAAATAAGGTTTTTATATCTCTTTACTGGATTGATACTAATGAAAAGGAGTTCTAATCCATGCCAGGTGGAGTGACACGCCTCTCTCTAATGCAGCTAGTAATTAGTCCCCTGAAATTTACCGTCATTATTTTGAACCCTCTTCAGCTATTTCTCTGAAACAGATATTGTGATTATGTATTCATTTATGGTACGTGTTTCAAAATGTACAATGGATCCTAAAGCTATTAGAAAATTATTCAAAGCAAAACAGCTAAAAAAAAATGCACAAAACTAGGCTACGTTTTGGCACCTGTAACTACGAAGCAAAACCCACGTATTAAAACTCCACGGAACTAAGAACAAAGTCTCCTGTGTGGCTTTGCTAACTAGAAAATAAATGGTAATTCTGATGCCCCTCCCTAGCCTTTACGTGTGTGAAAGCAAACGGGGATTAGGATGTTAAGCGTATTGCACGGCTGCTGACAGCGAAAGAGCTACAGACGCAAGCAGAGGAGCTCACGGAGGGCATACGCCGACTCCTCGACAGTTGCTTTTTCTGCAGCACAAACAAGACCGACAGAAGACCTGAAAGGAAATTTTCTTTGAAAAGTAAAGAGAGATTCTGCATAGTTGTGTCAGACAAAACTCTACCTACATGAAATCAAATGTCAGCTTCGTTCACAAACATCACTTGGAATGGGGGGGAATGGAGGAAAGGTGGTGTTTTCCAAAGGAGTAGGTCTGTAGAAACTAAATATTAACCACACACTACTGAGATCAAAATAACTCTAAAAAACAAACACTTCAGGAAAATAGAAAACAAATCAAGACAGTGACAATACGCAGACATTAAAGTCAACTTTCCAAACCAAAGTCACTGTTGACATTGTTCCACTACTCTGTTGCCATCCGTAAAGCTGAGTGATAATATATGAAATGAGAGAACAGAACGACAGTTGAATATTGAAGGGCTTAGATTCCTCTCTGTCCTACTTCTATGAGTAACTATTTAGACGTTGTACATAAAAGTAAATAAAGATAAAGACAAAAACTGAAAAGACAGCAACATCTAGAATATTTCTGGGAGTTAATGCTCAATTCACAATAAACCCGGTCTCTGTTTGGTTTTTGCAGCTGCAAGCTTGCTGAAGTACATATACCTATGATTTGTGATAATGAGACTCTCTCAGTGGTAGATTGCAATGCCATCAGCCAAAATTATTGGATCTATCATGGAGCAAGCAAGGGTTCACAGGATCCTGTGGAGTTCTGAGGGACTGCCTGCATGATTTCTGGAGAACTACTGTTGATTTTTGCTGAGCCTTCTACAAATTTCAGTGAATGAATTATAGCATTTTCAAAATGATGGCACATTTACCCCATTCCTATACTAGAGTAACTGCAAAGCATCCTTGCTAGAAAGGCACCTGAAGCCCTTGCAAGCTTCTCGTGGCACCAAGTGAGCTTCCTCCTCTCTTAGTGACTCTTCCCAATCAACACAGCCCAACGCAGGACCCAAGTGCATATGTTCTGCCAGCTCTGTGCTGTCTCTATGTAAATACAGCCCCAGCACCTTTGCATCACGTTTCCAGACTGGGAGTTTATTACCTCGGCGTTGTCAAAGCCACTGGGAAGCATGAAACACAAGGGAAATGTCCTTGGGTGTAACGGCAGGCAAGGAAAAGCAAAAAGGCAGTTCCTGGCCTGAAGTCAATAGGAGGGGAAGGAGAGGAGAGTGACAATAAAAGAGAAGGCGATGATAAAAAGGTAGAGAGGGGGGCTGAGTGCAAAAGACTGAATTTTCTGAGACATTTATTACAAAATGATCAGGAGTCTTTGCTCAAAAAGAACTGTTTTAAAGGACAGCAGTCCTAGGAATGACTTGGGATTTCTGTTAGGATTAGAAAACTGTGCTTTGCTTAACAGATGTCAAGATCATCAGTTCTGGGACCTCCACATTGAAAACTTATGCACTCCAGCCTGCAAAGCAAAAGGATTGTATGTGATCTGAAGCTCAAGTTTCATCTCAAGCTCTCTGTGTGGCAAAACAAACTGCTGCTCTCTAGATAATCAGAAATCAGGACTGCTTCACATTCAGTTATGCAGTGGCTAATTTCCACATGTCAGAAAAAGTGATGCTCTTAATTTTTTCATCAAGAATCAATTGTTAGGCTTGGATTTCCAGCTCCTAGGGTGATAGAGATTAGAAAGTATTGCCAAGGTGACCGATTTCCATATAACCTCATCTTTCCATCAACTCCTAAAGAGGCATTAGCAATGTCCCTGAATAACCTTGCAAACTGAGAGCCAGAGGACCAGACATACAGCGTGACAAAACTGTAAGAAGTGGCAAATCACAATGACCAGGGTTTGTAACCCATGAAGCTAGATGTTTAGTTATCTTACAGTTAAGCACCCTCGGCACCTACCTAAAAGAAGGGTGTAAAATTATAACCTAGGGAAAGCGAAGAAAATATATGAACCCATATACAGATAAGATAGTAGTTTCTATTGACGTCCAAGTTTGTTCCTCTGACAGACCATCAGTTCCTTATATTATTGTATTGCCTGCATTTTGAGGTGAAATTTGGGCTCTGAATGCTTTAAGATATCTATGAAACCAGAGCAAAAGACAACAATGGGAAGAAATAAAATACTGCTATTTTACGGATGTTGACTAGAAGCACTGAGGAATGAGCTGTTATGCCTCAAGTCTGGCTGGCAATGCTGGAGGTGGAACTAAGGTTTTCCTCTGTAACAATTCCACTATCTCAGACCTCTTTTTGTTGTTTAACTCTTTCAGCGTGCGAATAGTTGGGTGTAAAACCCAGGGCTTCCCCTTCGTGCACACTCTCATTTAGCAAACAACAGTAATATTTTGTTGGTAGCTCTGGTAAAAGGGGAGTCTGAAAGAAGGCTGAATAATTAAGAAGAACATGAGGTTGAAACATATTTGACTTTACTCACTATTCTCAGAGAGCTCGACCATGTAGTAGAGAACAGGGCTGTTTCCATCAAAGGGGCGCACCCAGGAGAGCATCACGCTGCGGCCGTATGAGGAATTTAGAGCCGCCAGAAGGTTCTGAGGGGAATGAGGCAGCTCGCTGTAAGGAAAAGAGAATGGGAGAAAAAAAAGCACAGAAAAATCAATCTGCATTTCATTCAGCTACAGTCTTACAGGCAGTTAAAGGCACATGACATCAGACTCATATGATGATAGATATAAAACTACCAGCAGCTATTATACAATTAAATAAATGAAAGACATCTCTGAATTCTTCACAATTTTATCCTATTTGGAAAAAAAAAATTATGCTGAAAGTCCCAAGGCTGATGCTTAGAACAGCTAATGGAAATGTTACTAAATGTGGAAAAAAGCCAATTTTCATACTGTTTTTGATTGAGACAAGTTGGTCAATAAATTTCCCCTCTTGCTTTTTTCCCCTTCTTACGATGATGTCCTAGCAATGTGACAGCAGTAATATATATAAACAGTAAAACATATGGGAGATATGATTTAACATGGAATTTTTCATACTCAAGGAAGCAGAAGACATTGACACTATCCATATAGAGCTACTAATCAAAATTACCATATGTATTCTTAGGCTACAGAACAGCTTGATTTACTCACGGATTCAGGCTTATCCTGTCATGGGTAGAATCTTTCCTTACTATAATAAGAATTTTTTTGGAAGCACCCAACTAGAAAATGTAGTGAAAATGCCTGCAGAAATCCCATGGAAATATAAAACGAAACATTAAAAAACAAAAATAAAACAGTGGCTCAGTTAAAACGTGTAATTTCTCCACATAAAGACAATTTGTGGAAAAACATTTCATTTGTACTCATTGCCTGAAAGTTGGAGGCTGCGTGGTGCGGTAAAAAAACTAAATTCTGCTACATTCCTTAAATGCCGATTTGTATTAAGTGCTAAGAGCCCTTCAGCCATTATATTTGAGCTGATTTCCACTCCTTATCATCCTGGTTCCTAAGGAGAACAAGGACCTAAGGTCCTAAGGAGGACAGTGAAGGTTTTCACCCATTCAATCTACTGCTGCTCCCCAGAACGGCGGAAAGTGCATCACTGCTAATCTGCTCTGACCGGAGCAGAAAGTCACAAGGGTACTTCACATGCTTAATTTAAAAATGTAGTAACTTCTGATTGTAATGTATCATGCTACTGAAGGCTTAGTTCTTTAAAAACTACAACTCCTTAGCCACTCACAAAAGTAAATACAGACTCTGGCTTTAAGCCAGAACAATAAATACGTCCAGGATTTGGGTTTGTATGGGAAGATTGAGGAGCATATGGAGAGACAGACAATAGTTTTATTATTTTTCTGTTAAAACTGTGTATGGTTTTGTTTACGTGTTTATGAAGCCTACATGCTGTGGAGTTACCATCAGGAAAAAAAAAAAAAAAAGGTTGCTGGAATAGCCAAGGAGTGGCAAGAAAAACACACAGATAATGAGACAACACAAGTGGAAGACACTCACCTGCCCTCTTCTCTGTAGGCGAGAAGCGTTGATGCTTCCTAAGGCTAAACCTGAGACTCAAAGTCTCATGTGACTTTAAACACCTAGCAAAAGAGCCTGGGATGACCTAGCATGGTCTTTCTGTAGTAAACATGGAATGACACTTCAGGGTGTGATTCAGATCTTAACTTCATTAAATCACTTGCTCAAGACGCCTTGATTATGAGGAGTTTAGGCTGACTGGGTCAGCCTAAACTTAAGTCTGGGCATGTACCAACCACGCTCCAGACTTCTGATGCACAGACAGCTAAGACACAGCCAGTTTTAGGCTAGAAGAAATACCAGGCACAGGAAGGAGTATGTATGGGTCCAACAGAAGCAGATTTTGAACACAGCACTGCAAAATTTTGGATAAACGAGTTTAGGGAAAAGGGGGACCTGGAAACAAAGTAGGAGGGCAGCCCGATGGCAAGACACAATGGCAGAATAAGCCTGTTATTTGAAAAGTGTGGAGCGGGGGTGTAAGATATGGCCATGTACCCAGGGACTACAGGAGTGTGCTGCTTAATTTTGAAAGAAACATGAAATTATAATAAACATTAAACCTCCACTTACAATTTATCATTATGTGCTAAGCAAACTGGTTGGAGAAGTGTTTTTGTGATTAAGCTGGCAAAGGAAATTACCGAAGGAGAGTGAAACATCTTGTTGTGACATGGCTCCTGGACATCCCAGGCCTCTCTCATTTACACCAGACCCTGCGGGGAAGAGCGCAGAGATGGACTGTGGCTTCAGCTTCTGCCACAGGATGATGCTCACGCAGGGAGCAGTGTAGGAGCGATGGCTGAGGGGGAGCTCGCAGCAAACTTCTCCCCATGTCACTCCTTTTCTGGGAACCAAATAAACACTCCTGGAATATATTAAGGATATTTCCAGGGTGTGCATTTACTAGCTAATCTTGTTTCTCCATACATTTAGAGGGGTCAAATTAACAGCTCGTTTGAGGACAGAGGCTACATGACTAAGACTTTACCGCTCAATCTCTTTTTCTTCAGGTGCAAATCTCAAAAGACTTTTGGAGGAGAGGGGACATTCCCTTTTTCATGTTTTTTAAAGCACAAACTGAGTTTAAACGTGAGGGGTTTTTGATTAGATTAGGATTTGGGTGTAGTTGATTATTCTCTCAGATTGACAAAAAATGATAATCAGTCAGCAGTGTGAAGGAAACAGGAGCTTTCTGTT
This sequence comes from Aramus guarauna, assembly GCA_013400195.1. NCBI lineage: Eukaryota > Metazoa > Chordata > Aves > Gruiformes > Aramidae > Aramus > Aramus guarauna. The sequence continues at coordinate 372,949 of VXBL01008623.1, forward strand.
CAGACAGAGATTGAGTAGCATGAGCTGCAGCAGCCATACCTATCTCCACTAATATCATATTCTTCAGCCATATGTGTCCACACCGAACAGCAACAGATGGTGCTTACAGATTTAAATCCCTCAAGGCAGACATAACAAGTGCCTAAGAAGCACACCTGGACAGAAATAAATATTTTAAACTACAAAGACATTTCAGCACAGAAGTGTACTTCTCTCTTCGTAGTATACAAAAGCAGAGATTAATAAATAGTAATTCTTACTTTAGCAAGCACTTACACTTTGTCCCCTTCTCATTTGCTACAACATCCTGTGTGGAAGGGATGATAAATGAGACCTGTACCACCATCATGAATATTCACGTTCCCAAAAGAGATCATTGCTTCTCTTTTTCCTTTAAGAAAATTACTTTTCCTTGCTGTTAACATCCAGGAAATCATTGAAGGTAACAGTAGTTTCAACCCTTCTTCAGGATGAGAAGGAATAGTACTACTCAACTTCTGATACATCAAGAAAGTGGATGAGGTTTAGTACAATAACACCCAGGGTGCAGAACAGCCCTCGATCGGACACTGGAAGTTTAATTTCAGTGTTATCATCTTTCTGGTTTTTATCCACTGAAGCCCCAAACAGCAAACATCTGAAGGTTTTTCAATACTGGATATCTTAAGACCTCACTCCTCTAATGCTGAAGAGTTGCATGGAGGCAAGTTTTCCATAACTTACTTTGTGTGATAGCAAAATATGTATACGGACACTTTTAAATCTGTAATTGATAGATAAGCCCAGGGTTAATGGCATAGCCACCAAGGTGACCTGAGGGGATTCTGACAAAGCAATTAAAACAGCGGATTTGCAAGAAAAGAACATGAAGTCATTGTGACAATCTAGGAGAGAAATATTAGCTAGTTGCAGATGATACATGTTCAAAACAGAAACCCTAATGTTTTGAGTCTGTTCATCACTGCCAGAGGGCAGCTGAAAAATTCACTCCACAAACACATAGAGTGTTTTATAACATTAGCTAAAAGTAGACTATTTGCTGAGGGAAATAAACCAGACATGGTTTGGAGAGATTTCTGAGAAAAATGGTCCAACAGCAGGTAATTAGAGAGACTGTGACTGAAGAGGGGATTACTAAAAAGGCAAGGGAGATTAAACAAGTTTTCTTGTCAGTTTATAAAAAGCCCCGCTCCCATTTCATAAATGATTTCCTAAATCAGGTCCACCATACAAGTTTTACTCAGGAGCAGGTGGTTCATCTGCGAGACCTGATAACATGGTAAGAAGTTGGGGTAGGAAGCCTAACAAAGCACTCAGCCCTGATGGCTTTGCTCATAAAAGTTTATAATGTTTTAAATTAAGAAGCATGTCATCTGTTGCTCAGGACTTTCCAGTTTCTCTTGCAAAACAATTCTCTCCAATTTCTGAACACAAGAAGGATACTTGCAAGGCATCCATGAGTTTTGAGGCTTTCTGTCTCTTGTAGGCCTATAATGAGGTGGATTTTTTTGAAATTAAAGGCAAGCCAAGTCCTAGAGTGAGCAGAATTATTTCGCATTTCATTTTGGTGGTCACCACAAGCTCAAAGCTACAGACAGCTTAGGAAAGGCTTTTGAATTTTATGCTTTCTTTTTGCTAAAACCACCTACATTTGTGATATACCTTCAGTGATGAACAAACACAAATGTATTTCCAAGTGTATTTCCAGGAGGTATTTCTCTTTTGAGTATCAAGTGCATTTACACTCAGCAGTGAACCTTACTTCTTGGATGACATCTCAATAGAGAGCTTGGAAAAATAAATAGGAGCTTTCTTTCTAGTGAGGAAGGAATAATATATTTACGTTTGATATCCTTCCTGTTTTCACTCCCTGCAGAAAAGAAAAGAGATGGGAAAAGAGATGGGCTCTTGGAACCATGGGTTATGGGATCCAAATGAAGATAAGTTTGTAATGAGACATCATGTTGATTTCTTACTCTGCATTGGTCTTACTGATTTTATTTTTAGTAATCAAGCTATTTTTTATGCGATATATTGGGAAGAAATTGGAAGAAGTAGCAATTACAAATACTCTAGTAAAAAGGGTATCAAATTCATATATAAATGATTGACAAAGGCAATACTGTGCATTCTTGGCAACCCACTGGGTTTTATTGTAACTGGTTAGCTCCCCTCTCCTGCTTTTGAAGAAGACAGAACAATAATAGTTCTTTCTCTGGTGAAAGAGAACTGAAAGAAGATGAACTTGCTGCCAGGAATAAATTGTCTATTTTTGTATTACATTGTCCTTCCCATATTTTTGCATAGAGAAAGAGCCTAAAAGATTTTACTCTATGTTGTGACATAACAGAGGCTTGTACAGGGCTTTGATTTTCCAACAATGCAGCATTACCATACTCTTCAGTCACATTCATACAACAAAGACATTCTTTAGTATGGACTGCAGACAGGCTGATATTGAGCAGCAGGTATCATCAGGCAGAGATAGTGGTAATTCTGCATATTTTATATACACTGAGAACCCTCAGGATACTTTGAGCTGGAATCAGCAGAGTTTCCCATCACGTGAGTGATACACTGTGATAACTCAGCTTATGCAGCTTTAGGAACAAGCGGTTTTTCCTCTATCCGTATTTCAGTATGGTATTTACAGGACTATAAAAGTAAGCTAAATGAACCTAGGATGTTTCATAACACACAATTACTTTCAGGATCAAATCCTTTGGCTTGGAGGAATGCAAGAGAAGCACAACCTCATCATCAAAAGACCTGCAAATGTTTCTGTATTTGCAGTCAAGAAGCTCTGCTAGGAGAAAAAAACATGGTAAGGAAAAGAATTAAAATCTATCTCTTGCAGAAGAGAAACATCACTCGCAAATGTTTTACCTTGTGCAAATCAAATGAAGTGATGTACATGAAGAATAAACACATTTAGAGGGAAGACAAATGAATGAATAGAGTATCTTGACTAGCAATTAGTTTCTGCGCCCAAGTACCATCAGTACAAAATTGATGAGCAAAGTAACCTTTGGCTGCACTTTAGCAAGTTCTTTATTAGTTTTCTGGCTTTCCTTTTCAAATATTTTATTTCTTCATAGACATGCTGAGAAAAATGATCCATCCTGCTTGCACTACCTATGTACACCATGCTGTGCTATCAGCATATATTCTTCTAGCAAGAAACAGCACCTTGTCCCCCAAGCCCATCTTCCAACAAGGGAAGACAAAGGAAAAGTTTTCTTTCCGTCTTTCCACCGACTAGAAAACCAGACCACTTAGAGATTAAATAACAGAAGGTCACCCTGAAGGTCAATGGTTTTGAATTGAATCAGTTTGAATAGAAATCATTAACAAACTTATTTGTGCCTGTGGAAATTTCTCTTGACATGCCTAGAGGTAGAGGAGGGACATGCTGGTTCCTGGGGGAAAAAAGGTGGTGAGACAATTGGAGTTGTCAGATACAGCTAGGTAGGCTGCCATATTATCCTTTGGTAGCCTGCTCCAGTCCATAATTGGTTGAGAGGCCTCCTCTCAACATTTGTCTGACATTAATGCTACTCAAGGCACTGAAGTGTAAGTGCTCATCGATGGGAATGTACATGCCGTGTTTGTTAATGTTCTGCACAAGAGAATTACCTGGGAGAACAGGGAATGTTATAGATCTGTCATTCGTATGCGAGCTAGAATTTAATTTAAGCTTTACTTCAGACATTTCTTTTCCACATATTTTCTTCTTCATTTCACTTCTGTTGTATCATGTATCTCTATTTCTCACAGATTTGTGCTGCTGAGCCAAACGATAATGATGAAAGCTGCAACGGAATGCAATGGTTTTTGGCATTATTGCACTACCTGCAGCACTACTTTGAAATAAAATGTCACAATTCAAGGTATGATTGAGTGACTTAGCAGTTACTGGAGTCCTCTCAAAGAGCGGGTCTGATATATTTCTTTAATTCCTCCAGGAAAACCAGGTGATAGGCAACCAGCAACAGAACATCAGAGGAAGTGGAGACACAGGATTAAGAATGAGTCCCAGTGCACGGAGAGCAAGCCAACACAACTGGAACAGGCTAGGGTGCAAGAAAGGCAGCCTCAGCAACGGACACAAGATGTGCCTCTCCCAGTTGGCTTCTAGCCTGAGTTTTATGGAGTATAAAACTGTTCCTCACTGGTCAACAGGGAACTGCAAGTAATTACATCCAACTGTGCTGTACTGGGTTGCATAGGGCATCTTTTGCTATTTAGGATTAACAAATAGACTGCTGAAGTGTTTAGCAGATATTTATAGCTTTGCTTCAAAGTCCAGATTTTCACATTCTTTTCAGTCTTTACTCCATAATTTTCTGCCCTCCATTCAAAAACTGCCTCAGAGAAAAGCAAGTATGGTTATGTAGTAGCAATATATTTTGAATTGTCTTCTGCTCTTGGATGCAAAACAGCAGTAAAATGCACTCCGGGAGGAGAGCTGAGGAGTGCTTAATTAGAGAAAGAATGTATGACCGCTCTCTGAAAATGGGCATCTGATCTAGCCTTGGCACTGTCAGAATAATGCTGTATCAAACAGCCCTCTGCATAGCAAATCTCAGAGGTGAACTCATTACACTGCCAACAGCAGAAGTTGCCATCTTCTCAGAGAGATCAGGCATGACCAGCAGAAACAGATGCAATTTCAGTTAAATTAAAGCATGCAGCACTACTCAAATAAATAAATAAATTTAAAAGGTCTACATAAAACATTACCTTCTATTCATTTGATCTGCTCCACACATGTACCAAAACCAAAGTTGCTGCTTTTAGTGATGACAATAAAATGGAAGTGCACCTCACCCCAGTGGAATGATGGAAATAGAAAATATGGAACACCATAATGATATTTTCCTAATCCTTTTTTCAGAACTGAACTGCACTTCAAACATTTTCTTGTTTTTATTTGTAAAGATCCTTAGGAATAAAGTAAGTCACACATACTGGCTTCAAGCAGACTACCACCTCTTAATCATTACCCCCCTGAGCTCCATCACTCGACCAGATGGACATGTACATGTAGTGATTCGGAGAGATGCAGTTACTTGGAAGCAACTTCCAAGGCTCCAGTTACCTGGAAGCCCAAGTAGCACGGCAGCATACAAAATGTAGGACATTTCAAGGCAATTTAATTAGGAATGAACCAGGCTTAATTTCCCCTAGAAACACCCACACCAAAAATCAAACTTAGAGACTCCCCAGATCACCTAGAATGAAACGATAAAAAATGCCCAAGGGTATCTGAAACCAAGCATAGTGTATATTTAAGATGGAATACTCACATCACTTCTAGTCGAGCCATTCTGGAGTCGTTTCCTCCAAAAGAAATGACCTCACAAGTGTAGTCTCCAATGTCACCTGACCATGTCTGGCTGATGAGGAGGGTTCCATCTTTCTCTACTGTGATCCTGGAACTGCTAGATGGATTTATTACAACACTGTCCTTCTTCCAAACATACCTGAGTATTACAATGCTTCAGTTAATAATTACTCATAAGAACTTCAGAACAGATTTATTTGAACTGTACAATAAGATAGCAGCTTCTGTAATCACACGTTAAAAATGGCAGGCCCCCTCAGTTACTTTCAGGAACAGTGCCTTTTATAAATTCTAGTTTTAGATCAGTGATGAGAATGAGAAATGTAATTGCATCCAAGTTACTGTATATTTTATAAACAATACTATATATTTTACATGGAAAAGGTGAAGTACTCATGTCCAAGTTCTAAAGACCACCTTTGTCAGCATTTTAAACTAGAACATCATACTCTGAAGTTAACAGCTGAGGTGTTGGTCCATCTCTGCTAAGACTGCAATAACCTTAGACTGCCTTAATCAGTAACATCTTAAACTGCTGTGACAAGGTTTACTAGAGCTCACCCATTAAAACACACACATAGCAAGATGTCAGAGGTGTATAAGCCCATGGTCTTACAATTAATTATCTCTACATGAAATTTTTACACCTACATTTCTCTTTCTGAAGTTCTTTCTGCAGTTCACCCTTCTAGCACCCTCCAAGCTGTTCCTTGCATTTTCTTTCATTTGTGTTGCTTTCAGACTGCATGAATTTTCATGGTAAATTTATTTTAAAATGGTGAGCTTCCTCTTAATTCTCTAGTGCAAATTTTAATAGTTCTGACAAATTCTGTTTTCCTTTACACAGTTAAAGCAGGATATAGTCCCTAGTTATCGAGTTGTTTCCAAGAACACGGGCATCTCTGTGTTGCTTTCATGCACCCCAATGTAAACACTTCTGAAATCCTATTCCTCCTCTTTGGCTCTTACTCTCATTAAGTATCAGCTTCTGACAAGTTGGTTTTATTGATAGTGTATTAACCTTGACAGTAAAATCATGGAAGGCTATATTGAAGTCATGAAGTGGAACATAGCTCATTGTAAATAATACATAAGGCTGAAATGGAAGATGGGATTTATATGATTAATGATACAGTGTACAACCTTATAATGCAGTAATCAGGGGTCTGGTGTTAAAATCTGGGGTCCTGAAACTTTTCGCTTAATGCTATTCATATAGCTTATAAAATTAAGCTGGGATAAACCACACAAACAAGAACTGACACCACCAACCTGATTGAAATTCTAGGATCATGAGTTGCTTCACATCGTAGAGTGGCTGTGGTTCCTTTGATCACAGTGCTATCCTCAGGAGGGTGAACAATGAAAGTGCGATCTGAAAGGAACACAAGCTATAGTTCAGGTGAAATTACAGCATTTTAACTTGGGTATTCACTCAGAGAGCAGGCAACCGAACATTTGTCATTCAAAGCAAGCAGGCCATTCCTCTTCAAGCCTGTGCTGTGAAGGCTTCCCTCCCTCTAATGTCATTGTGTCAAGAAGAGGTGGCATGCTGTGGGGGTGCAGAGAAGCAAAAGCAGCAGAGGGCACAAATTCGAGCCAGCAGTGATCTGAGTAGGAAGAGTGCTAAAGCTGTAGTAACTTTCCCTTGTCTTGTGGTAAGCATCTATGGCAACTCCCTAAAATCACAAGGCAGCAAGTGTGTTTGTAATGCGTTATGAATGAATCCAAAGACACAGTGAGTCAGGAAACAAGTCACACTGGCGCAGGGAAAACAAAAACAAAGAAAATCTGTTCAAAGAATACGCTCAAAAAATATCCAGAAAGAGGAAAATTTAAACAGCACCCAACAATCTCATCAAATCCAGGAAAGAGGCTAAAGAGGAGGAGCTTCTGGTAGTCCAAATTTTCCATATAAGAAAGATATGCTGTTTACTCTAATGTTTCAGAACATCTTTATTCAAGCACCTCCTGGAGACCCAGAACACAATAATTGCTGTAACTACAGCAACCAGATCTGGTGTGAAAGATCTCTATTATGCTTAACACACAGGAGCAGCAGATAGCATCAGCTGAAGCAGGTAGACAACTAGGATGAGTATAGAAGATATGTGGATAATGTTAATCAGTCCCAAATACCTACAGGGATAATCAGCGTCCTCTGAGACATGTCATACATGCACAAGAAGGAATCATCAGCAAAATCAAAAGCTAACTCTAATAGCACAGAATTTTTAGCATTATTCCTGATGTACCTATGTATGCCTTCTAGCTTTACATGGTGCTGTTGCTATACAAATATTATGTTATATTCACTTTTCTGTTCCCCCTCCATTGCAGAACAATGAACAGGAGCTCTTTTTAATACATATAAGAACCATGCTTTTGAGAATTAATAGGAAGGATCTCCAGGATATCATTCAGTTTACAACATGATATGAATACCCATTGTATATTGTCAAGAAGACATAAATATGATGGTCATATGACACAAGTACATTGCATTTACTGCCAGTATTGTTTTCAGGTATTCCTGAGTTAAAAAAAAAAAAAAAAAAAAAAAAAAAAAAAAAAAAAGTTTTACTGATTTAACTTGCATAGTTTGGGGATTAACGAATGCCAAATATGCACCACCCAGCAGCAGCATAATCTGTATTTCAAGTACAGGAAAGGAGAGGGGGCCACAACACTTTTGTATTTATCATCTTCACTGTTTTTAATTATTTTTATTCCCAACTCAGGGATCATTATTTCCTACCTGTAGTAGCTAAAAATATGTTAAATTTAACTCACTTAGGAGTAACACGGGGGAACCCGTTGGATCAGACTCTCTTCCCCAACAGAAGAAATAAAAAAAACAGAGATCAAGGGCAAATGGTGAAAGACAAAATCATTTCATGGGTTGCCCTGTGCCGTGCCAATCAGTAGCATGAGAGACCAGCTGAAGTGTGCTGTACTTTGGTTTGGCTTCCAACAGCGCCCAGGGCCACAAAGAAATAACAAAGGTATGAGGAAAACCATATCCATTGTTAAGTGTGGCCACAGCCTTAGTACCAGCACGGGTTGGTCCACACTGCCTGCAGACTCCTCGAGGCACAAACCGACTGCCAATAGCCAAATCTACAAGTTAAATGGTCTGATTTGCAGTGCAGGATTCACCACGGCAGAACCTGAGTAAAACTGTAATTGTGATTGAAGCTCTATTTAAATATACTTCCTTTCACAAAATATAAAAGTTTATATGTATAATTTTACAAACAAAAAGGATATTTGAGATAGGTTTCCTAAAATAGATACATTATTCCTATTAAATCACACAAGTATCTCTATTAACTAGAAAAGCATAATTACTTATGAAAATTTCCTGAGCATACAACAAAAACTGATTAATACTTGATTAAGGTTAGACTTTAAACAAAGCATTATCCTTACTCCACACTGTCAGCATCACAAAAGCATTCAGAGCTCCTTCAGAGTTGACTGCACAGCAAGTATAATTGCCAGCATCCTGAAGGAAGACGGGTGTTATCTGGAGCCCTCCAGATTCAAGAAGAATGAACCGAGGAATCTGAACTGAGCCACTGGCTAAGATCTGGTCTCCTGAAACACAGAAGGGAAAAACAGCACGATTAGCGTCGCGTAGACTGCATGGATTACGCACTGCAATTCTGGTTCTTCCAAAAGACTATGACAACCTCTCCGGGCCGCTGGCCCACAACAGCCCCACAACAAACCCTCTGCTTGCAGAACCAGAGAAATGAAGTAATATGTGCTAAAAGGATCTACAGAATCTCAATAACAGGATTGGAGAAGAAAATGTGGAATACAGCTTTTCCACACCAATTTAATAACTGGCTACCTTTCTTCCATGAGATGGCAGGTTTTGGAGCCCCTGAAACTTCACAAGTTAGAACTGCGGTCATCCCCTCTGTAACAGTGGTATCCTCTGGAGGCTGTATAAATGCTGGTATAATGCCTAGAATCAAAAATTTAAAAAACTCAATGCATCAGCTATCAGAAAGATCCTTTACCTATTATCATGGACTACTTTACATCCACTTTTATAGAGCTGATCATGGAGAAGGACATGACGATAACACATGAAAACCTTTCAGCAGTGACTGTAACCTTTCATTATTCATCTCCTAGGAATTGCCTAATTCAGTTTATTACCTGCATGGAAAATAAAAATCTATCACTGCTTATACATGCACAAGTAAGATGGCTTACAGAAAAAGGAAGATAAAGCTCAAAATGAGTGTTTGGGGGGAAGTTGAGAAATCTAGGTAAACAAAACTATTTTCCTTCATCTTCATAACAGAATTCTTTAAGATGAAAAGCAACTTGAGAAAGGCATTAACTTTGAGACTTAAATGTCAGCCAAAAGAATTTAGAACCTGAGTCTCATCCAAGACATTTTCCAAGTTTCACTCTCTCTTATTTTCCCCCAGTTGCATTTTATTACATTTTTTCTGCAGTTTCCTAGATATATATCGAACTGGGGCTGATGTATTTTCTGAGACTGGTAGGAATTCTGGTCAGTATGTGTAAACTGTTCTTGGGCTAAAAATCAGCTTCCTGAACAGGAGTTGTAATATAGAAATGCCTGTTAATAATTGCTTTTAAAGGAGACTACTAGGATTTGTAATTCTTCCATAAAGAAGAGCATACTTCATTAAGAAAACCATTTAATCAGACTTTTTGACCAAAAAAAGAGACATTTAACTTGAACTTACTTTCTTTCCCCTACTAAATGTAGGTGTAGACAAAAAGCAGATAAAATGATACCATACACAATCATGAAGCAGTAGCTCAAATTCAGAACAGAATTACATTAGAGTAGAACTAAATTATTTAAGTGTAAAGGAAAGATAAAAGTATTTCACAATTAACCTTTCTTTTTTTTTTTTTTTCATTAAGTTCTCCTTTTGTAGCATGAAATAGGAGAGTTCACCTCAAGCCCCTAATATCACGGCAAGTCTTTCTACAGGCTTCAGCAGATTGTGTTCAGGCCACGGACAGCATTTTGGGGTACCTTACGGCTGGGGCAGCTACACTTGATGAAAATCAAGGTTCTGTGAGTCAAACTAAACAAACATGGAGAAATCTGATGGATGTAGGGTCACCTACAGAAATGACAAGACAACTCATCAGTCTCGTATCACAACTTGTTACTCACTCGTCACATCCAGGTAGGTGTATGTCTGTATCTCCCCGGCTTTATTACTAGCAAAACACTGGAAGATTCCGGCATCCTGAGGACGCAGCCCGTGGATCCGCAGCCCCCCACTCAGCAGTACTTTGTAGCGGGGGTTTTCCAGCTTGCTGAGTGGGACAGAGTCCTTATACCAGACCAGGGTGGGAATGGGAACACCTATAAGGCAAAGAAGAATTTCACTATCAGTCTTCGCAAAACATGTTTTAGGTAGTCAAAATACCCAGCACTGTGGTCATATCCCTGATTTCCCATCTCTCCACACCAATTATTTATATTTTTACAAGCTGCTTTTGATAAATGGAGGCTGCATCTTACATTATCAATGGTAATAATACACTGCAGAACATGTGGGAATAAAACCAGCAAACAGTGAAAGAGGGAATGTTGAGAAAACATGTTATCAAATTACTTTTTTTGCCCAATCATATTTCATGCTACTACAAAATAAGATTTACAGCAATTTCACGTTGAAAGCCAGAATCACGCTATTTAAACAGCAGCAGTGTGGCAATGCAGCAAGTCTATAAGACTGTTCCATCCCAAATAAGATTCTTCTGTGCTACTGTAGCTAAGATGTCAAAATAAAAAGGAAATGGCAAATCACACATAAAAAATGAAGTGCTCACATGGCTGTATTTGAGTTCTAATTTGGCAGCTTAGTTTGAGCTGATGTACAAACAGCATGTTGCCAACAATGGGATAGCTTTAAATTATTATTATTTGTATTCATTCTCAAGCTTCACCTGTTATTTGAAAAATGCAGACATTAGAAGAAACAAAAATCCTGCCCTAGATATAACTTATAGTCCCAGTTATTCTTGTTTTCTTTCCTGTGCATGTTCTACAAACACTGACACCGTTATTTCACACACATTTTTGCTGCAGTCATATCCCAGTCAGCTGGGATGAAGCGCCTGTAAATTTAGTATATACAAATAGCATAGGATTCTCTTTTCTTCGAGAGATGTCAAGGGCCTAGAACAGTCAGACACAGATGTTCCCGTCCTGCTCCTCATATCAGACAATGTTTTATCTTTATACGCCAGGAATCCCCAACTGATCAAATGCTGAGGGCCCTATCTGAAGTGAAGCAGATGTTTTATGTGATAGGATAATCACAGGATCACAAGACTATCAAGCTGATTTAAGTTATGTCAGCCCCAAATACAGCATTTTCATAATCAGTAGCTATTTTTGAATACATATCACTCAAACCTGAGGGGTTCACATTCCCTTGCAACAAGGTAAGCAACTACAGACTTAAATGCGTGGGTGAGGAAAATTTGCCTGAATAGAGCAAAGCAGGGTGTAACGGGAGCCTTAAGGATGGGATGTCACTGATGAATTGAGCACCTGCAGACAATGAATTTCACTGCAATGTTGGCAATGACTTAAGGTTCTCAGAGCAAAAGCACTATGGGAAGATCTATATTATCATCATTATAATTTTAAAAATCCTGAAGTTAAATACCATTGTATTATACTTCCATTCATATCTTCTCTCAGTGTACTTATTCTCTTTATAGAGACAAAAGCTGTATTAACTCCTGGAAAGAATGTACAAACAATGTATGGAACGATTGAAAAGCAACATTCAATTGCTGCTGTTACTTTTATAAACACGTATCATTTACTACAATCACCTCTGATGCTTTTATGCTGCTGATAAAATAAAATGTACTCATAATCTAGAAGGTAATCATCTCAGGAAGAAATCCACTATGTAGAGTGCATTGTTTGATAGAGAATAGACGTAGTGCAGTAGCTTGCAATAGGCATAATTTAAATTTCATACAACAGCCCATATACAGAATTAGCGTAAATTTCAATGTTCAGAATTCTCAGTGAGAGTGTTATTCATCTCTTGAAAATCCTCCTGGGCAAATACAAATTATCACTGAGTAATGAAGAAACAGATGATGCAAAATGGAATAGTTCTCCTGATGCTGAGAAGCCTGGAAATGTTTAAATAATAGCAACTCCATTTTCCCACACATTAGACTTGATAGGCACCTAGGAAATAATGAAATTCTGCATTCAGTACACTCAAACCTTTAACATTGGTGTCATTCCATAAATCCCATACTACTAACAGTATTAGCAAACCTTCTAATCCTATAATCACTGTGAGATACACCTTCCTATCACCAACTCAGCTGACAAACTGAATATTACCATCTCTATTTTTCTACATTTCGGTTACGGATATCTTCCTCTACTCAAAGTTATGCGTCTGAATAATAGGATCTTATCTAAGCACTCTGATGCCTGTCAGCAGCATTCATTTGAGCTTTAGTGATCTTCCCAGAGACATTTGTCTTCCAAGTTATGCATATTTTCTTTTATCTTTTTGCTACCTCTTTGGCTATAAGAATGGTTAAAACCAGCTTCCTTCCTTCTCCCCGGCTCCTACCCCACAGCCTTTCCTCTCCCCACACCCCCAAAGGAATTTTGCTTCTTTTCCTCTCTAAACACTTCCGGTGAAAAAATTATGGACAGAAGAAAACACTTCAAAGACCTTTTGGAGTCTACTTTTCCAAGCTGTATCAGTCCTACCTTACCATTCGAGAGATTACTGAGTGGCCTAAAAGACTAGCAATAATAAATAAAGAAGCTTATTTCTCAGTACACATGCAGCACTATCCATTTTTCACAGACAAATTAATCTAGTGTTCTGGAGGAGAAGGGAAGGCAGGAAACTGAGACTCCGGTCCTGGCTTTGCCACTTTCTCTGTCACCTTGGGCAAATAATTTATGCAATCTGAGGCTCAGTTTCCCCATCTGTGAAACAGATGCTTGAGTCTTTGCCAAATTTAAATTACTGAAGAACCTGCATAAAAGACTCGAAATATTCACTGTGTCATTTTTGTTATTTATTTTTTTATAGCCTTCTCTAGATCCCAGTGGGCTACTGGGGAATCCCAAAAGCATCTTTCCATCTACTTGTCTAAACAGGTAGAACTAAAGTCCAATTAACTGCACTCCCTAGACACCACCACCGTTGCCTGCAGCTCTAAACTTTCTATAAGCAAATAAGAAAAAACATTTAAAGGAAACCCATTGAACATGCAGGCAGCATCAGCAACTGCTGAAAGATATACAGCAGAGCATGGTTGCTGTGCAGTCTGATACACTGAAACTCCATTACAGGGAAGTATAAAGCTAGTCTGTGCAAGTTGCAATTTTATTTACAGTTAATCTCTGCTTATACTGTGAAATTAATCTGTCTCACACATTCAAAGTGCACCAAGACTTGGTAAATGGCCTCTGTGCACAGAACTTGATGGGGCTGGGGGAAATACAATCTATTTGTAGCAAAGGTACAGGGCAGCCTTACGGTTCCTCTAGTGCTTTATTTTAGCTCCTAGCTCAGAGCAGGGGGACGGCAACCTTCATTTACCCTCTTTTTAAATGCTGGCAGTTGCCAGATTTGTGTAATAATGGATCAAAACTCCTCTATGTTCAACACTAGTACCTGCCCCTTCCAAGTCTGTGTTACAGATACTCAGCAAAACAATCCCCATGAAGACAGGTTTCCACTCCTGCACCACATTCATCAACAAATCAGATGTACACTAGAAGGGTTCAGCAGACATAAATTATTATCTCTAGTAAGGTTCCCATATCTCCAATAATACCTCATTTACTGAGAATGGTTACGTGTGCCCTATTAATTCCCTTGGGAGCTGAACTGCTCAGGGGAAGAGTTCGGGTAGAAGGATGAGTTAGAATTCAACCTCTTCTCTCCCTGATTCCTCTAGGTTTTGGGTGGGGTTTTTTTTTGTAATACATGAAAAACATTTGAGACAGCAGATCATTTTTTTCAGTGACAGTGAGATAGTCCAGAGATTTGTCAGAGTTATATAGGATTGAAACTTTTAAAAAAAAATAAAAAAAAATCTCAGAATGTTTTTAACTTAATTTCTCGAATAGTACAACACATAGTTTTACTTCTGCTACTTGAAAAATCTCCAATAAAAAACCTGCTGATATATTTGTCATACCACATGCTGAAACATAAAGCTGGTAGCACATGGCCAGAATAAATGTCTATCTAGTCACTTTTCCTTCCTTCAGAATTGTCTTGTCTTGGATGCTCAGGCACAAAATGCAAGAACAGCCCAAGGACAAAATGCTATTTCCACCTTCTCAGCTTCAGTAATCTGTGCTTTAGCTATTTCCTGAGCCAGAGGTTGCAAACACACAGCTGTGTTCAATAGTCCTTACTGGATTTTTCTTCCATAAATTTTTGTTTTTCTAAATAACTTTTTTTTCTTATCTTAACTACTGCCTGGATCAATGACCTCCACAGTTTATTTTTTTCTGAAAAAGTACTCTCTTTCCTTTATCGTACATCTCCTACCTCTACTTCTTGCACTAAGCAATACAGAATCATCTTCTCCTACTCACGTTCCAAATGGCACCTGCCCGTCAGTCATCTCTTTCACAAAATGTTCCAGTCAATTTAATTTTTCATTAATCAAAAACCACAGTAGACCTCTAATTATATCATTCCTACTATTTTGTATTTTTTCCTACATCACTCTCTCCAGTAGACTGATTAGAATTGTGTGAAGTATTTGAGATGGGGGTGCTGCCCCATGGATTCATACAGTGGCATTCTCTTATTTTTTCTCTATTCCTTTTTTCCCAGTACCTAACATTTTGAACCATGGTTTGGCACTGAACTGATGTTTGCAGAAGACATACCTTTTCTGCATAGTAATTTCATCTCCGTCAATAATTTCATCTGCCAGTTTATTGTCCAGTCAGTTCAAATCATCAGAACCTTCTGCGACTGTTTTGCGGTCAGTTTTAATGTTGACTATCTTGAATAATTTTATATAACCAGTACATATTATCATCTTACTGTTCACCCTCTTTTCCAGGGCATTTTTGAGTACGTTGAACAGGACAGGTTCCAGCAGAGATTCCTAGGGAACTCCACTGACAGCAGGTCCTGCTCTGTTCTGTTAAAAAAGCTATTAACAACAAGATCTTGTCTCTTATAACCAGATAGCTTCATTTCTATATGACCCTTTTGGTAAGAGACCTCATCAACAACTTCTGAAATTCTAAATCAACCAGAGCACCCTTACACACACATTTGCTTATTGCACTAATGTATTTGCAAAGCTTCCCTCTAGAAAAGCAGTGTTGACTCTTTCCTACATAGAGCATAAAAAAATTGCCTAAATTATAGTGGAAATAATATAATCATGCAATAAAGAATATCTTTGTTGGCTCTCATCTGGAGAAAGAATCCATTGAAACAAGCTGTTGGTTAGGTTTGGGTGTTTTTTTAATTAAGGTTGTGTACTTTTTACCTAAGGCTCTCATGGCACGTTTATGTGTATTGCTCGTTAAACTCAGCATTAGGGAAAGTGAGACAACAAAAAGTTCGGTCACTTGCCAAAGTCACGCAGCAATTCAGTGACACAGACAAACCTGCTCTGTCACAGGACTACAATGCCTCCTGTGCTAAAATAGGTGGTGCTTCTAGTTCTCTGGAACTAAATCTTGAAAAACATTTTGGATTAGGTGGAATTCTAAACATTTGAAGCCTTTTATGTTATTAAAACACCTGCCAATTAAAAACTGCCTGTAACAGTCCTCCTTCAGAATTGTTAACTACACTTAAATGTCAGTTACTGACATTTCTATTCAGTATAAAAGTTACATAATTTTTTTAGAACAAAAGACATTTGAATTGTTGAAAATATTGACTGTATGCATTGTAAATGATGGGTTCCATAACCATACGTTCACCTCAGCTAATTTCCTGGCTCAAGAAACTGAAGTCTGTTATATAGCGACCACTATGAAGCTACCAGAGGGAAAGGAGCAGGAGTTGCCTGCCCAACAGACAAACAGGAACGTGTTGTCATCATACCTGTTTAAACTAAATTACAAGAACTGCCCAATTTTCCAAGGGCAAAGGCCATCCCTCTGCCTTGTACCTGGGATCTGTGATAATCACCAGTGATGAAGAGGCCTCAAAACACTAAAAGTTTATATAAGATGCTTTCTTCAGTACTGGATATACATATATCATTCATCCAAGTTTGAAGACTTCTGCGCACTCACCCATCGCCTGGCACAGGATGTCCACGTCTTTCTCCACTTCAGCCAAAATCACGCTCTCCGGCTCAGCCGTAAAATATGGTGGTTCTTTAGAATGGGGAAAGCAAACAAAAGTAAACAAACAAAGCCACAGCAAAATGAAAAACAGGTGTTGATTTAAGGATATTCATCACATAATCTCTCCACATGTGTTGTATTCAATACAGTGTATTACAAACAGACTAGCTTGTCTAAGTTTGTCTCTATTTGGAGGCACTTTTTTGGTAGTAAAAGCATCATAAAAAAATCCAACTATTTTTTGCTACACTGAGTATGAATTCCAAAGAGTCAAGTCAACGTAAGGTAAGATTTAGGGGTTTGCACTGCAAATTAATACTCAGAGCAGGGGTTACTTTTCATTTTATAGGTCTGAATTCATGGATCATTTTAATTCTTCATTCAGAAGGGTCCTCCCGAGAGGTTTATAAAGGTTTATATTTACAACATAGTATTTTATAGGATAGTTTGCTTCAGTATCTAAACTAAATTCCACCTCATGAAGGCATGAAGCATGTCAAAGTGCCATAACATGTCAGAGGGCTGGTATCAGAGGGTAAATGCAGCATAATTAAAAAAAAATTCTTCTCAACTATTTTATTTCTTGAAAGCAAACAGATTTAATGCTTTAATTGAAGTTATAGTAATAATCATAAAAATCCCCACTTTATCATTAGGACTAAAGAAAAGATATTAGACATTTAATTAAACAAAGACAAGATTCCAGAAACTGTAGAGTATGCTGTCATGTAACTCTTTCTTCTATGCGGCATAAAATTGAAGAGCATCATGTCAAAGTCCCACAGGCATTAAGGTTGCAGTAATTATCATGGTAACTAAAAACTGTCATAGTCTGTTCAATGCAATTATCATCTGAGTACTGTTGTTAGAAGCATTTTATTTGATTATAACCAGAGTTCTATTATAGCATAGACAAACTCCCTGGTAAGTTTCAGAAAATACAGAAAAGACAATATAAGTATCTTGTGAGAACAAGTTACTTGTATTTTCATTTTAAGGAAATCAAATATGTTTGAAAAAAATGTAGTAAGCTACAATAAGAACCAGGGTCATCTGAGCTCACATCCTCTCACACCTCTTCACCAAACATGTCTAAAAACCAGACGTGGTTTGCATTATTGATAGGACATTAGTATTTTCATAAATAAATACAAAATCGCATAATTTTATGGTGTAAAATCTTTTTTCTCCTGCTACCATCTGTAGTACAGCAAGCATTGCTATCATTTCACAGGGATGACATGACGTGCCAGCAGGCACACGTCAATAAGCACTGGATTAGAACACAAAACTCCCTTTCCCAGCACTCCTTCCCACTAACTATAATAAAATACTTGCTTGAGTGTACAGAACTGGGGTCTCGTTTGAGCACCAACGGACATTACAATTCTGTATTCGTTCCAAATAGTCAATCAATATTAGTCTTCAAAATCCTGTGCAGAGGAGGAGGTGAGATTGCAAAATAGCCTGGAATACTCATTTACCCAGCAAAACCAATAAAACAAGCTACCTGATTTATTATATTCTAATAATATACATGTGTTAACATTATTGATCCTCACTGCCTAAATATAAAGCCATTTATAAACATGCATAATAAGTTGTGATTTATTGCATATGATCTCATGCGTTAATCTAAACAACAAATTGAAAAGCTGAACATTTAATTGAAATTCACTGATGGCACGCTGTGTCTGACATGTTTGATCAACTAAGTTGCTGAGTCCTCTGCAATTCATCTAAGTAGATGTTCTAACTCTGAGTACACTATTGCTTCTCATGCCATCTTCCAAGCCTCGTCTGATGTTTCCCTTGTGCTCCAGTTTCCAGAATTTTATCTTTTCAGTTTCCAAAATTTTTCCCTAGCATCCTTACTTATCTTTGTATCTGTCTGTGGACACACAGGTAAGTGTCCATCTGTCCATCTCTCAAAGTAAAATTTCAGTCTTTCATTCTGTGGCAATTTAATGTGATCGTGAGACGAGGGAAAGGTGGCCAAAGCAGCACAGGAGCAAGACAGCATCCAGACACATACCCCACATCCAGACATTCACTTCTAACTTGGGCTTCTTCTATGGATGTCTCTTCAGTCAGTGAGGTTCAAGTGTATTTTCCTCCTTTTAGGGAGTTTAGAGTTCCTGACTGCACATCTACCACCCTCCCTTTTATAAGGCCCTCTGACCTTAATGGGCAAATTTCTAAACTTGGCAACCTTCAGCTACCAGCTCCCAAACTTTCTCCTATATCAGCAACATATTCACACACCAGTGATAAATCTGCAGATTTATCTTCAACACGGGCCTGCAGTCCAGCTGCAAAGCATTTAATGTGACTTCAAAGATGCTAGTGCTTCCATGCCCACTGCTTATGTACCACTGTTACACCCAGTTTCTGCAGTTATACTTGACATATTTATATAGTCTGCTTTCCCAGTGCCTCTCCCAAAATTCTACCCTACAATCTGTGCTCCTTCCTTTAAATCCCATACAGGCTGTTATGCCACCCTGGAAGAACGCGACTACATTAAGAGATGCTTACGTGAGCAGGTATCAAGCAATGAATTACCTGACAAGGAACCTGAAGTTGGTGACAACTGTCACTTAGAAAAGTGGACAGTGATGTTATAAAAGGAAGATTCACATCAGCTTTTTTTTTGAAAGAAGCAGGAAGAAACAGAAGCAGAGAAGACAGAAAAAGAGCAAGAGCAGCAGAAAGACACAATCTAAAGGCCACAGGCAACTCCCAGAGGACTTTCAGGGTATAGGTGTGCCAACAGATGATTTCCAGTTTTCATCAAGCCCAGACCCACCTTTTCCCTTACACTAAAGCCTGCTGAACTCAATTCTCACAGCCACTCCAGCAGCTGGAAGCCCTGCCAAACGCTACAATTGACACAGAGGGGTCGAGAGGCTGAGGGAACAACTGCCCATAGAGGGGTCAGACCTGATTCTTGTGTGATAATCACAGGTATAGAAAACCTTCCAGAAGCACCTCTACAATTTACTGATTATTAACTACCCTGCTTCTGCTGTCTGGAGATAAGGCTGGATGGGAAAACAAGGCTAATTCATAGAGGAATTCTGGAAGATCTAGAATACCACATGGACAACAGTGCTGTGGCATCTCAAGTCTAACATTCATGGAAAATTTGTCTTGGTGTTTAAAGGTACAAATCACAGCAGCATTCACATAGGTATACTTTTAGGTCTTTGAAGGAAATGAAAAGGTGATCTCCACGCAAGCTGTGCTGCTTTTCCACAGCAACATGGGTGCTCCAAAGGGACTTTGCAGTGAGGGTCTGTGGCTTTGACAGAGCCCTGGCCGTGGAAGAAACTGCTCTAGTTACAGGTGCCAGACAACTGAACCCTAGGCTCCTCAGAGTCACACGTATCACTGGCACGTCAGGTGTGTGCCTGAGGGCCTGCAGGCCCAGCATGAATTGCAAAGGAAAAATTCAGGGTATCTCAATTTGGGTGCTGTACTCCACCTGGTGAATAACTATCAGAAAGAGACCATAAAAATGCAGCAATATTTATAGGGGTCAGGTGGCATTCTGAAGGGGCATTCTGGCTGCCTGTATATATGACTCTACTGCATATTTATAAGGCTTGGTTTGAATCACACAGTATGAATTTGAACATTTATTGTTGTAGGCAATAATCATGTGTTGAAATTTAATATGTGCGGTGAAATTACAATGTCTTCCCAACTATATAACATGTCAGACACAAGCCCCCCAGACAGTGCAATTTCTAGGAATGACAGTAGTCTGTTGGTATCAGGTTAAACATTTAAATTTTTTTGAAATTATAGACTGACAATAGTTAGAATAGGAAAG
Organism: Aramus guarauna; assembly: GCA_013400195.1. Lineage (NCBI taxonomy): Eukaryota > Metazoa > Chordata > Aves > Gruiformes > Aramidae > Aramus > Aramus guarauna. The sequence continues at coordinate 393,493 of VXBL01008623.1, forward strand.
GACCCATTACACCGAGTTCATCCTGCTGGCAGTGCAGCGTGCTGTGCAATGAAAGGGGTCACAGAACATATTACACTGAAAGAAACAGATACGGTATTGTTCGGATATTGTATTGGTGTTTGACTGATCTTAACTAAAAGGTCAAGAACAAGCAAAGGGGGAAAAGAATATTTGAATATAAATGTATGCTTTTAATAGTTGTTGAGGGTTTCAGGGTTTCTTTGCACTACTGACATTGTTGAAAAAGATAGTCTCTCCGCAAAGCCCTTGGGAGCCTGCAAAATTTGATACTCTTCTAACTTCCCCCACGCAGAGTTACATGGTCACTGATTTTAACATTCAAAAGATAGCAGTCAGCATCCATTACATACCCTTCAAGCTGCATTGGAGATGTGTGACCTAATCCTGGATACATACATGAAAGTCAGAAAGAACAGAGAAAGCCCCAGGGGCTCCTCCAAAGCTGAAATTCCTGCATCACTCAGAAGTTCAGGCCTGCATAGTTAAGAGGAAAATTGAGCCTTAAACATGGAAGCCTTTCTCTAGCACTACCATAAACTAATTTATTTGGTGAATATCCAGAAAAGAAAGGGAACTGGAAACTTGAGACCCCCATGTAGGTACAAAGTCCATAACTCCAGACAGCAGATCAGACTGTCCATGCAGGGGGAGAAGCTACATTGCATATGGAGGTACAACAGGTTCCTTGAAGCAGGATTTTTCCTTGCATGAATATCAGGTTAAAACAGAAAGAGATGAAAAGGTATTCTTAGTCTCTTGCCACAACTCCTACTGTGGCCTGCAGTCTGTGTTCTAAAACCTTATAGCAGTACAGGTAACACATCTCCTGTCTGCAGAACTGAAAGAAGGGGGAACTTCTCCTGAATGTCAGAGACAGAACCGGACATCCCAGGAGTCCCATCACTTCATTGTGGTATGGGTCCTGTGTGCATTTGGGGCCAAGGCGACAGGTCTGCATCCATCTCAAGAACATCTGAGGCTCGCCAATTCAAAAATTGTCAACATTTCTCTGCTTTGAGCCCAAACTGTAGCTTCGGCAAGCCTAAAGACATTTCATATTACAGTTTTCCTGAAAACTCTTCTTTGTTTCTTACACACAGTACATGAATACAATCATAATGGAAAAATGGCCAAGTGGGCCCTCTATACTCAGGTTATAATTTTTCTGGTGTGTTCCTGAATCCCATGATCCCATGAAGCTTTATCCTTCACACCTGAGAACCTGGGGAGCCTTTAAGAGAGAGACAGACCTACAACAGCCCCCATCATCTTATTTCAGAAAGAAATCTCTCCAGCTGGGATGTAAAAATTCTCTCTAGGAAACACCAAGAACAATCTGTCTATTAATGTAGTTCTGGGCACAAAACCACTCAAAAAGGAGGGAAGCCCTCTACTGTGATTCTGCTTTATTCCATCCTATTCCTTTGGCCAGGCCAACAGAGCTTCAGCATCTCATCATAGCAGGCCATTCTCTAATTGGTTTTCTCCTTAGCTTGTTCAGATTTTACTTTCTGACCGCATCAGATTTAAAGAGCGGTATGGATTTCAGGTAGTGGAAGGGTTTCATTCCTCATTCTCTTAAGCTCCTCAAATTCATAATTTCCCACAGAACAATCACTTAAAAAAACGACTATTGCAATTTGTCGCTAACGGAACTTGCAGAACTGGAGCAAAAGAATTTAAGATGAGCTCAGTTTTCAAATTGGTTTGCTCATGAGAAGACCCTTTAAATTACTTAATCTTCAAACTGTTAGTAGTAAAACAAATGTGCTCTTATCTAATCTGCAACAAATCTTTCCCAAACTGTTACTCTGCCAACTGAGGAACATGCTACACTTTAAAAATTTATAACAACTGCAGCTAATAAAACCAAGGTTTGGAACCACCTCAGTTTATCTTTGCTGGAATAATATGAAGATGTCAGAAAGCTCTCTGCCACATTGAGAAGAAAATTGCAGTGCAGCACAAGACTAGAGGATTTTCTTCTTGCTTATGCAGTATTACTTTATTACATTAGAGATTCAGATTTTTCAAATATTGTTGTGATTTTAATTTACAACCTGAGATATACTCTCAGAAATATTCAGAAAAAACTTCAGAGGTAATATTATAGGTCACAAATAATAATTTGAACTGAGTACATGCCTTTGTATTAAGTTCCACTCCTTTCTAATAAAGCTGTCGTCACCATCTGAGCTCACACTCAAATTGCGTGACTTCCCTTAGCTGGGAAAGGCAAGGAGTGATACATTTGTAAAAAAGTTTCGAGTAACTCAGTATTTGATATCTTTGATGCATCTTTTTATTGCTACCCCTATTCTACCTGTTAATAGCAAAATATTTTTCTCTATTAATTCACAAAAGCTCTCACTGCTGTACTACTGAGGGTCTGCATTTGATTTATCCCAATCATTTTGAAAACAAACCTCTTCTATTAATACAATTTCCTTTTTCTGTTAGTCAAGACCTGTTATTAAGTCCACACTGTGTTATTCTCCCAAGAAATATAGCTCATTATCAGGTCACTATCAACTGTACACACTACAAATATTTTATGCATGCGAATGGACAAGCATACTCGATTCTCTGCAAGTGCTACTCCAATAGACTATGAGGGATACCCTGCAAAAAATCTGAGGTTTGAGTCTTGTCTGCACTTTCCTCTAAAACTCTTTCCTTGACTAATTAAACGATGGCCAGATCCATCCAAGAATTCTAAGGCTGAATACAAGTTATGCATTAACCACTAATCCTTTGATTTGGCATCCTGTTTAGAATTAGAGATCCATCCTGCAGCTCAAGAAACTCATAAATAAAGAAACCTATCAGGCTTTGCTGACACATTGAGTAAACACCTGCAACTGAAGTGTCTTGTTCCATCAGAAGGAAATAAAAGTAATTGGTAACCAATTTGTTTCTGCTTTCTTTCATCTGCTTGTTCTTATCTACAGGCCTTTTCATAACTTCATTCCCTGACAGCCCCCTAAAACAGGATAAGAAATAAATAAAACATTTAAAAATAAGAGAGCAGATGAGCTACTAAAGGCAGACAGCACTGCTAGTTTAATATGATTCCCCAATGATTGTTTCTCCATTTTATTGTAACTGTATTTAAGAATCTTTTACATTAACCAAGAGGCTGCTTTAAGTATTGCATTAGGCTGGGTCTGACAGCATAGCAGCAAAGTTAAACTAGTTACAATAAAATCTTATGAATAAGGAAGAGTTTAAACCAAAACCATAAATAAGTGAAATCCATCTCTGCTCCTTAAAGGGAAGGGAAGCCGCAAGGTAATAATTCTAAGAAACAGAGTACAAAGAAAAAGACTAGAACCAAACTTCATCCAGTAGGTAATAAATATAATAGAGACACAGTGCTACAAATGAACCTGGAACAGAGCTTTGTAGAGAGGAGCTGTTTTCTCATTTAGCATGAACCACTATAAATTGCTTTAGTAGAATACAGGCCGTACAGCAGAGTCTTTAAAATTGTATTTTCAGAAGGCTAAAAGAGTGTAGAGAATTGCGTGCTGAATTCCCTCCGCAATGCACTACAGAGATGCATGTGCATGAATTCTGATCAACGCTGAGCCTTGTACCATTGCCAGAGCAATAACCTCTCCAGGACACTTGCACCATTAGGACACTAGGACTATTACATAAAAGCTAGACTTTAGACAATCACCTCTGGCTTAAAACATCTAAATGTCTCTGCTCTGAAACGTCTCTTTTATTCTAAAAGACCTAAAAAACTCTACGCTGTGTGCGGTGTGCTAATTTGTGTTATTCTATGAGGATATGGCATTCCTGTTAACTACCGTTTCCAAATGACAACGTCCTTGCTACAGCAAAACCCACACAGAGGTGATGGTGCAAATAGGCCAGTGAAAGGGCAACAATGTCCCTGTAAAAATATTAAGTTCCAAGTTTCCCTTGGAGTCGAAGGTCTAGCACATAGCACTGATTTTAATGGTATTTTCTTCTCCCATTTGCTCCCTCAGTAATGATAGCTGCCTGCCCGTGTGCGCAGGAACGTCCTTGGCCCTCCAACTGGTACTTGCAGCAGACAATGCACAGAAGTGCTCCTAAAAGGCTTCTCTCAGAAATACAGGTGCTTGACATATTAAAACTAGATATAAGCAAGCTGGGAGTTAATCAGGATTTAATGCATCTAAAAGCCAAGATGTGGAAGCTACCCAATACAGTACTTTTTTTTACTACAGTACTTCCCCAACTTCTGATTAAATGTATAGTTTCACAGAGGATTCAGAATCACATCAGTGTTTAAAATAAAAAAAAAATTAAAAAAATCTATTTGATAAATTTATATTCATGGGGAAGAACAGCTGAATTAATTTGGAAGATAACCCTCTTTCACCTCCTTTGTTCCGTTCCCGAAGAAAGGTTCAAATGTAAGGTCAATGAAATATTAAAATATCAATTTTATTTCCTATTATACCTCAGCCCAGAGCCTGTTTTACTAAAAAACACATTGCCTTGAGAATTACCCATTACAGAAAGGAAGGCTTTCGCTCTTGCTGGTTCCTCTGTGCTGTCTCTCAATTTCGCTTCACAAAGGTACATCCCCATATCAGCAGAGGTTGGTTTGGTGATAGTGAGTCGTCTCCCAAAACTGCTAATGCCACTGGTTATTTTCACTCCATTTCTCTTCCAGGTCATGCTTAGTCTCTCAAGAGGTCTGCCAAGGTTTTAAAAAAATAATAATAAAAAAATACAACAATAAACCATATATATATTTCAGAATAACTATCTGCAGTTATATACACATTATAAAACTTCTCTAAGTCTTCCTCCATGCCTGACAGTCATTATAAATAAGTAAATGCATATATAACTTCTACACATCAAGACTACAGACTACTCAAGTGGCATTATGCAAGTACAGCTAATTGATACAGCAACAGAACTTAAATGCTAATAATTTGATTTCTCTAAGCAAAAGGAGTAAATACTGCTATGGGAATCATCTGCATGGGAAGTGCTTTCATTATAACTCAATTACTAAAACAATATTAACCATATCAAGAACATCTCTGCCCTCAGAGGGGAAAGTGAATCAGTTGGACTTCTTATTATCCGGGGACTTCAACTATGCACTTCCACTGGAATTCAATGCCAGCTAGAGGGAAACATAGGAGGAAGGCTGTGAAGTCTGTATTATGGTGCATTGAGCAATAATCAGTGTAAAATGAGAGCATCTGTAATAAATTACTTCATAGGAGACCTTTGCTAATTTATTTACTAGGAAGCACAGACTGTTCAACAATATCACCTTTCATGTCAATAGACAATACAGCTGAAATATTATTAACCCTTAGCATTTTCCTTAAGATAACGTCCACTGATTGAACAACACCATACTTCATTTCCTTACCATGTGAGTAACAAGTGGGAAAGTAACTCTGCCTATAACCTTATTTGGCCGGAAAAATCAATATGTTTAATTCAGTAATGTTGGACAAACAAGATCATTCATAAGGTTACTTTGAAGAGCAAGCTACATGCCGCATTCTGCTTCAATCATTAAAATAATAAAAAAAATGAAAATAGCTTCCTATGTCCTTCTCAGTAAAGGACAGCACATTAAAATTAGTTCCTTATGACCCCACTGCTTTTACAATACCTTGCGCTGGCCACACACTCCAGCGTGATTTCGCTGCTCCCTGCTACAGTGCTGGTGTTCTGTGGAGGGATTACAATGATGGGAGCCACGGTGTCAGACGGGTCTATGGCACCTGCGAGGGCAGAAAGAAACCTTGGGAAGACCTGTACATCTGCGAAGGGCGAGGACTGACACGTTCCAGGCCAAGGATCTTGTCAAGCGACACAGCTGCAAATTTCACTCTTCAACCTCAGCGTGGATTTTAATCTCCTCATTAAGGGGAGATCTTCAGCACGACCATTTTCGATGGCTTTCATTATACCGTACAAACAGACTGTTTCAATATACCCAGCTTGGTATCATTCAAAACACATAACTCGTAAGAGCTACTCCCAGATGGAAGTACAGGGGCCATTCTCAAACAGAGAGCAAATAAATTGAGCATCCTAAAGGTTTTCTATTGTTGAGCACTTTTATTTTTATCAAACATTTGCTGACTTATATTTTTAAGACCTTTTCATGTTTTGTTTAATCTTACCACTTCCACACCATTTCAAAAGAGTCTGCCAATACTCATGTTAGTTCTTTAAAAAGATTTTACACACTGGGGAACAAATATAAAATTAACAAAGCAGCATATCACAGCAACTTCAATCCCTTTTTCTTATCAGGAAAGTAAATAACCCAAATCTGCTACTCTTTTGTGAGGCATCATACTGTAAATAATTTAGCTTATGCAACAGTCAGCAGACACTTAAAAAATGGTAAAAAGGCTGCTTGTAAATTTTCTCTGTATACATTTAGTAAGTGAATTAAAATACCCATGTATTCATAGGTACTTTGCTTCAAGCAACTCATTTGGGAAAGAAAAATTAGCTATTTTTTAGCTTGAATAACAGAGTAATAAAATTTTCTAAAGATACAGAATCCAATAAACGAATTATAGGGAAAAGTAATGAAAACAAAACTAAACTGTTGGAAAAGCAAGCCAGTTCATCAAGTGTTTCCTACAAAGGCAGTTAACCCATGCCCATTAAGCAGAATCGGGAACTGCCAAAGCCAAGGTATGAACCCCGATGTTGAAGATAATTAAGATGAGGCTTCAGGCAACCTGGTCTAGTGGAGGGTGTCCCAGCCCATGGCGGGGGGGTGGAACTGGATGGGCTTTGAGGTCCCTTCCAACCCAAACCATTCTGTGATTCCCTAAAGAATAAAAAATGGACAGAAGATTCTTTGCTTATCTCGTACTCAGCATGCCAAAAGCCATTTGACATTTGATTTCACTTGTTGGATAGACAAAGGTTTTGATAATAAGGCTCAGAAAGTTCACACGGTCAGCAGAATTCTGAATTACTGAATGAAGAAATTTTTACCTTTTGACATTTTTGTAATTGCTATCAAATAGTGTACTATGGGAGATGAAAGCATGTAGTATAATTTTAAAATTTTAGGAATATCACCCACACATCTGAGTAAATTCAAGCATCCAAGAATAGTACTTAAGGAAGTCGTAAGCACGTATTAATTTCTTCCCATAAATATGCTCTGTTGACCTGACACAGCATATATATGCAATTTGCATGGGATCTCAAAGAACAAGCTTTTAGTAGGTTTTACTTCTGCTCAACAACATTCCTGGAAATATGATGCTATCAGGTAGCAAATCTACTTCCTAAGATTACTGTGGTGGTCTTCTAGGTATTCATGGCAGGAGTTTTCCAGACAGGAATTGAAAAAATAGAAAACAAGCAGCGATTAGATTAGTAGCTTGTTACTGATGAGAATAAATAACCTCAGCATTACTGTTCACCACTACTTCTGCGCAAGATGAAGGCTTACAACAGTAAATGCTAAAAGATCACCAAAGAAGTTACTAATTTGGCAATAATCATTTATCTCCATCTGGAAAAGAGAAAAACCACTTGTTCAACTTATCAACTCCCCTGAAGACCTGCTCAACCCCACTAAAACCAGCTGAAGAAGAGAAGCCAGCTTTGTGGTAACCTCTAGGAGTTCACCATATGTGAATGGCTGTTTGTGCAGTAAGCAGATAAGCACGGGAAATAAAAGTGTATGTTACTCCACCTACAACCAGGAAAATGTAAGATTTCTCTGACTTTCTTATAAGCCGTAACAAGAACCTAAACAAAGTATGTCCTTATTTTCATTTCGTACCACCCCTGACACAAATCTATTAAAAACAGGCATTTGATAAAGACTTTGAGTGGGTGACCTAATACAGATATGATCCAGAGGGCTCATCAAAATGGTTAGGGCTTGGATTCTAAGTGATACACCTACAAAGGTCAGCTGCAGACATAACAAGCATATATAGAAAACAACGACATTACACAGTATTACCTAAGCAGTACCCAGCCAGCACACATGCTCCTATCTCATATTCAGTGACAACGATTTAAGTTTCCCTTTGCAGGACAAGGAAAGAATTTCCCATAATTAGCCCTGGCCCCAATCCTGCCGACTAAAACTCAGCAGGGTCATTCCCGTGGTTCCTTCTGCAGGGAGGTTCCTTCTGCAACTTTGTTTTGTGGCTGCTCAAAATATCAAAGGAGGAAATTAGTTTTATGTGAGAGTAACAATCTCAATAGGGCTGCAACGTGGGATCGGTGTGCCCACCCCATCCTCTCAGAACTTCATCCTTCTGTAAGAGGTTGGAATATCAGGGTAGCCCGGCTCCTAATCTAAATAAGGAGTAACTCCGTGATTTTGTTTTGATGATGTGACACAGCAAATCAGACTTTGGTCTGGCCGTGGAACATAGAGAGCTATTTGAACAATCAGATAATGAAAAACTACCCAGACTTTCCAAGCTTCTTATCCTAGCTGTCAATAAACCCACTCCATCCCTCTCCTGCCTCCTAATGCAGTACGCTGACATGATTTGACTTGACTGGTGCTACACTGAAATGGAATGCAGAATGTCATTGTTAGTAAACAGATATTTTCTTTCAAAAATCCTTTGTAGAAAACAATTGAATTTTTTTTCTCTTCTTCACTGTTCCTTTTTTACTTCATCAGAATTTTTCTTGTCCCAGTTTTCTAGGTCTCTGCTGTTTCCTTCTGGCTTTTCATCACCTCTTTCTTTCCTGCCTCCCTGCACTCAGGCAGCTTCTCTGCATTCATGACCGGCCAATTTCCCCCTCCCTGCCATCCCATGATCCCCTATAGATAGTTCACATTATTTAAGAACTGCTTGATTTCCCACGTATCCTTTATTTCAATGACTGAGCTTCAGTTTCTCTGATTCACATCCATTAATAGGAAATATTTATTAAAGACACTGAAATGGGACAGCAATACAAATGCATATAAGAACACAGTTACAGTGAGATGAATTTGTTAACAGGGGACCACCATTGCCACCTCATTCTCTATTTTCTGAAAGAAAAGGTCTTCTTTCTATCTGCTTTCGGAACTCCTCCTCTCCGCTAAGAAAGCGAAGCAACATTAGGGAAAACCGCTGACCCCAGAACTGTAGCCAAGGGATGACTCACCATTAGACATAATCAGTCTGCAGGGAACTTGTAGAAAGCTGCAGAGACAAGGCTGAAAGACACTGAAGATCACTTAAGGGATGTGCCCTTAATCTGATTCTAGTCTTTAAGAAATGACTGGATAAAAGGACTGCAAGGGTCCTAATCCAAATAAGGGCTTTTCTTCAAAAAAGAGCACCCTCTGCTTTATTTTACACTGTACCTATTTTAGCCACAGAGCTCTTAATATTCCCCATCTTCCCTTTGCTTCTAAAACTTCTCGTTAGGCACTGTCTCAGTTATCACTGGTATCTACTAGTGCCCAGTAACTGAAGTGCCTCCAGGACGGGCCCCAACCAACCTTTGCAGCTCGATTATCGTAGCACCAAAGACTCTGACTGACGAGTGGAGGGAGCTCATCCCAGAGCTGTTTCAGTGGTTCCGATCCCCAGCTGCTCATGAAGCAGTTGGTGAACTGCTGCCATTTACCACCCAAAATATTAAGGTAAATTGGCATCAGGATTATTTTTTCCATAGTAAACTTTTTAAAAAAGAAGGGGGGGGGAGCCAAAAAAAAGAGAAAATGGCAAAGAGAAGACCTGGGGGTTTTCTGTCCCTCTAAACATATGTCCTCTCCAGACTCTGGAATTCAAGACTCTGGTAATTCCGCACAAAGCAGAGATATATCGAGGGAAGAGAGGAAAAGAGAGCGGACACCTCTTGCACGGTCTATTTGTTTTTATCACCAGTGGCTGTGTATGACTGCACAATGCTAATCTTGGATCACACTGCTCTTCCCCCTTCTCTCCTCCCATCTCACCAGGAATGAAACCTGTCCCAAATGGTCTATAACACTAATTTTTTAATACTGATGTGCTGTAGAATTTCTAATCTGTTATTTAAATACAGTAATTATGTAGACTGCCCTATCATCTCTGAAAAGACAGTGTTTTTATCTCTCTACATATATTGCCATGTAAGGTACGGGGAATTTTAAATATTATAATTTACAGTTTATAAAGATCACAGACTTTATTGAAACCACTTGGGTGCTTAATTTTCCCAACAGAGCTGAAATTTCACTCAGGCCATATTACTGAAGCTACAAAAGGTGCTTTCCCCTTCAGAAATGTATAAACATTAGGTTCTTTCCCAGATTTCACATTATGGCATACAAAGTATATCTGTATCTGTGTTTGCAGTGCAGAATATCGAGAGTATTACTTCCACGGATGCTCAAATTCATCTCAGAGAGATATGGTACAAACTAGCCTTAATAAAATGTGAGAGAAAGTGTTTATCTCTTGAAGAGAAGTAATAGCTTGAGTTCAGACTTGAGAAAAACAACAAGTCTTATTTTCAATACTTGCTTATAAAGTCCCAACCCTCTGAAGACACCTAATACAAACAAGATGACCATGAGCAGGAGGAGAGAGGATTGCCTAAATAATCACCCGTATCACCCTCATTTAATTAGTAAGGGGTAGAGCCTGGAATGTGACGTTGACTGCTACTCATTCCTACCCTTAGTGTTAGTAACTACTGCAATTTCTTCTCAGTGTCCTGTTGCCAGTGAAGAAGGAATCCCATAGGAATCAGTATCCAAAAAATGGATTTACTACTTCATATTATGAAATTTGTCTACAGGAGAAAAACACTTCACAGAAAAGATCACCAGCACACCACCCTCAAGCTAATACAGAAATCAAATGCTTTAACAGAACTTTGAAACCAGAGGAAAAGATTAGACAACCTTCACCATAAACTTCCTACAGACTTTCAGACTTGCACAGTATGCAGAAATGCCTTTGCAATTACTATGCAGGATACATGCAAAGCTTCATGTTACCAAATTATGGATACCTGTATTAGAATAAAGCAGAACAGGAGATAAGAGCCCAATATAAATCACAAAAATATTACATATAAATAGTTCAACATTATGGCACCAAGAATGTGCAATCTCTGCCTGTGTAACACAGCATATGAGAAAAGAGGAGAAATGGCAATCACACAGCATCACAAGATTGCTCCAGGGAGATAATAAAAAAAGACCTTACAAATACAAGCTATCTAATGGAATACATTTCACTTTTTCCGGGTACAACCTGCAGATGGTTTGGATTATCAATTCATAACAGATTAATGCCCCTTCCCCTTTCCAGTACAATATACACAATAAGAACTGGATCCTGATCAATAATAGATTCATTTCCCTTCCCCTTTGCAGTAAAAGATGCACAACAGGAATTGGAACCTGATCAACAGACTAGCAAACGCTGACAACCACCTGCGGGCACAAGAGACAAGTATTATGCAAATACCGGAAAAAAGTGTATTTCTCAATCATAAAATTCTATCCTAAAACATGGCTTGTCTATTTGTTCCCTATTCGTTAGAGTGATTATTAAGAGGTTATAAAATAAAAAAGTGTTAAGATAATAAAAATTACCATTTCATTTTTTCACTTTTATTCTAGCAAGGACTGTACGCATTTTCAGGCGAAGGGAAATATGTGATGCTGCCGTGCACTACTGTGTACCCTACAGGTCTCTGCTCAGATTTCTAGATGTAAAGAAAAATAAGAGAGACGTTCCTGTGAGGATTCTTGGTCACATTTGTTTGGTTTGATGAACAACACTAAAACTCCAGATGGAGGTTTTTTTGAGTCAAAAGTACGTATTTATAAAATAATTAGCAATCTAATGACACTGAGTTGGTCTATGAAGAATTATGACTTTTCAGTACCCAAGGATATCTTCAGACTCCTCAAATGTGTATATAGTACCATAATTTCTTATCTTGAACCTTTGAGAAACTAGACTCCAGGCTCAAAAAAGTAAATAAGCAACAACATAAAAACTTAGCTTTGTGGATCAAATTTACAGGGAAAATGGCCTAGTTATTTGAATCAATCACAGCGAGTGAATTCTTATACATACAGTCCTCGTCTTGATCCAGACATCAGACGTCACGACATATGAATAAAACACCAGATATGAAAAAGGTTTACAAAACACAATACAAGCAAAATAAGTGAATGATCTAGGTCAGGTATATTTATTGACCTAATATACTCTTATCAATGTGACTTAGCTTTGTCCACATCAGATTGAACACATGATTCATTTCCACTGCAAGTAAAATAAAATTTTAAAAAGGGAAAAAATAAAGAGTGAATAAAACAATAAAAACCAGAACAAAATACAGCAAGTAGATCACAAATTAAATACACAGTTTATGAGGGGTAAAGAGAAGCAATTACGAAAGATTTCATCAAGAACTGTTGAGGAAGCCTTGCATAAATTAGCCTTGTCTGAATTGCCCTCATTGTAAAGCAGTGACTGAAAACCTGCACTCCTTCCTTTTCTATCCACTGTGTGATATGCCGTATATGTTACGACAGACTTCTACTTCAGTACTTCTAATGCATTTAACTCTGAAAAATAAAGTTACCCGAAGAAAGTAAGCTTCAAAACGCACCATCTACCCAGTCAAGCTTGCAATTCTGCAAACAGTTCAAAATGTATACTTCAGGTACTTGGTGGTTGAAGAGAGTGAAAATACTCATATTGCTAATTTAACATATATTACAGAAACAGAGCCTTAAAGGAGAAAACAGAAAAAAATATATTAATTAAGCAAAACATTGCCAAGAAGATATTTTATGTGTACGGAGCTTCCTGCTAACTGTGTGTGGAGCAGAGGACCAGAAAGCTCCTCCTGGGCGGGTTCCCGGTGTGACGCCCTGTCAGACAACCCTCTTTCTGAATGTGGTAAAAATATTGAGTTCTTTTTAATGCCACTTTTCTGGCAGGAAAGTTTCCTAGAGCTTTGTTGTTCAACCTGTTAAAAACACTCCTAATTTCCAGTTTAAATGTATTCATGGCCAATGTATCCCATTTGTTCTTCTGCCAAAGCTGTCCTTTAGCTTAAATAGCTGTTTTCTCCCTCTGTGATGTTTATGTCCTAAAGTGTTTACAGAAAACAATCATGCTCCTTCACAGTCTTAATTTTACTTAGCTAAACAAGCCAAACTTTTCTTGTCTGACAAGTTTGAAAGGATTCACTGAAATACACACAAACAAAAGAATAGGAGCAAGGCTGG